>CM056552.1:6000000-6005000 GCA_029721515.1 Synanceia verrucosa | reverse complement strand
CCTTCCTCTGACTGCATCCTCACCCTGCTTCCTCAGCAACCTTCGTCCGAACACACACACACACACACGGCGACGCACAAATGCACACACATAAACACTAAACCTGCAGCTCGTACAAAGCGGGTCTTTATTCTCTCGGACTTGTCTCTGCTCTCTATGTTTTTGCACCTGTGTGTGTGTGTGTGTGTGTGTGTGTGTGTGTGTGTGTGTGTGTGCGCACACTGGTATTTCCTCTCTTGAGCGGGTTACCAACCACAAACATACCTCCCTCTCTCTTTCCATCTTTCTCTCTTCCTCTCACTGTACTTCTTTTTCCTTCTATCCGCTGTGGACCATGAAAGACAAGCACAACCTTTCCTCCAGATCCCGACCCTCGCCTCACACATGTAGCTGTAAATACACAGCAATTTATAGTAGCCATCCTCTGTTTGGAGCTTTCTGTTAAGCTCCATTTGCACAGATCGGAAAGATTTGGGTTGTCATGAGGCAGAGGTGTGTATTTCCTGTACGGCGGATATTTTTTATGCAGCCTTTTCCTAAATTATGGCTGCTTTGCTGCACTGGTGAGTGATCATTAAATGATGAGATGGCAAAAATATTTATAATCAGTATTGTTTCACATTCCTATGTTGGAAGTAGGGTAGTTGCTCTGTATTTGTATGTGTGTCACTGTCATCTGTGCTCAGTTTTAAAATCCTTTGGTTGCCGTCGTGCACCTCCTCCACCACCTCCACCTCCTCCTCTCGTCACCTCCTGGATAAAATGGGAGTTTCTGTGCCAGTGAGCACTGTTGCTCCAATATCACAACCAGATGATTTTTTTTTTCGTTCTTTATTCCTCCTTTTTTTCCTCCCCATTATATAAGAAAATATGTTTATTTATCTTAACTTCACAGACTTGAAACAGACTATTAAAATATGTTACATTTAGTGGAGTCAAGGTTTTTATTTCTTAAGTTTGTGTAAATAATAAGGAGTTTGTTACAGAATATGTAATTTTCAGTTACTAGAGTCCCCCAGCAATTTATTTCCTGTTTCTCATACTGATCATTTCAGTTCATACTTTCATCGCTCAGTTCAAACAGAGATCGTAAGCCTTGTTTATATTATAATTAGGCTAATAAGTAGCCTTAGTAAGTCTAGAAACCCTGTCCACCAGGTCACATTGCTCTTTTATCCCTGTTTTTAATCCCTGCGACTAGAAGCTGTGCTCTCATAAAATCAATATTGTCAGACTCAGACAGGCCCTATACTGACACTGGTCACCTGACAGCATTGTATGAGAACCTGCTCTTGTGCTCCAACCTTAAAGCCTTGGCTGCACCTCCTCCTCCTCCTCCTCTTGTTGCTCTCTCCTCCACGCTTGAGGCTCTCACCTGAAGGTGTAGTGCAGACTAGTGTTGGTGCTTAAACACCATGCCAGTGAGCACTGGAGCAAAAAAGACACACAGAACTCCTGTCAGAACACAAAGCCGTCTTTTCCTCGAGCCTCTTGGGAACCAGAGAGAAATCACAGCCATCTCCAGCCTTCAAAGCCCTCCACTGGCCTCTCTCTGTCTTCTGTCTCTTCCATTTCTTGTCTTTCTCATAGATAGATAGATAGAGGGAGGTTACAGGTAGATGCTGTAGGTCAAGAACCAGGACCAGACCACCAAAAGGTCCAATCCAGATGTCTTTACTTCCAATTTGTCAATAAAATTACATTCAGGATATGTGGTACAACACTGACAAGGAGTATAACATTTGGAGTCACTATCAGACTAGAAATGTACACACAAAATATTAAAAATGTAACATACAAAAAAAGGCAGAGGACAGAGAAAATAAATGATTTGTCGGCAGGTTTTGAGGAAATCTCAGAATTTTCATAATCTGATTTGATTGTTTGTTCATTCATTTTCAGAATAAACTCCACACTAAAAGACAGGGAAGTGTGATATTGATTGTTTATTATGCAGTGATTTGATTGTTCCAACCCACTGGATGAGCAGATGTCTTTACTCCTGATTTTTCAGTAAAACTACGAGGCCATGTAGCACGACACTGTGAAGCATAGAGAAAAGAAATGGACCAATTTCTTCAGTGAAGTAAAAGAAATTCAGTGTGCTTAGTGTGTTACTCCACCTTTCATTGCTCAAGGTATATTATATTCTGAGCCACTATCCAGACTAGAAAACTTGGAGGACAGAGAAGATAAAAGATTTGTTGGCAGGTTTGAGGAAACAGAGAAATCTATAATTTATCTATAATTTAATTTAAAAATAATTTGTAAATGGATTGTTTGTTCATTCAGAATAAAGTTCACAGTGAAAGACAGGGAAACATTTGGAAGTGTTGGTTATTGTTTATCCATCCATCCATTTTCTACCTCTTATCTTCATAGCGTCGCGGGGGTACTGGAGCCTATCCCAGCTGTCTTAGGGTGAAAGACAGGGTATACCCTGGACAAGTCTCCAGTTCATCACAGGACACATAGAGACAGACAACCACTCACACTCACATTCACACCTACGGTCAATTTAAATTAACCAATTAACCTAATCCCCATGCATGTTTTTGGATGGTGAGAGGAAGCCGGAGTACCCGGACAGAACGCACATAGACACGGGGAGAACATGCAAACTCCACACACAAAGGCCCCGGGCCGGGAGTCGATTCCCGGTACCTTCTTGCTGTGAGGCGACAGTGCTAACCACTACACCACTGTGTCACCCAGTTATCGTTTATTTTCAATAAAATTACGCACAGGCTATGTGACACAACACGAAGGATTTTCCAAGAAAAAAATGGACCAATTTCTTCAGTGAAGTAAATGGAAATCCAGACTAAAAAATATACAAGAAGTCAGGACAGCTGAGGACATTATTTGTACTAAAATGAGTAGGACACCCTGCTTGAAGGTGGACAGTTGAGGAAGTGGCTGAGCGTAGAGGAGGTATCTGGAAGATGGGACATAGAGCCAGAGGGGAAAAGGAGGGGCAAAGAGGCAGCAGCACATTGGGAGGGGAGGTGGAGGGACACTGGTGGACTAGAGAGCAGGAATAGAGGGATGAGGGAGGGGTGTAACGCTGAGACGTGTCAGAAAAGGGCGCCTGGGCCTCCCTGTGGAATGTGGCCTGTCTGCCTCCCCAGAAAGAACAGAGCAGGAGAGAGGGAAGAAAGGGAGGAAGAGGGGGCGAAGTCCAGCTCTGCCCCATCATGGAGGGAGGGAGGGAGGGATGGGGGGACAAAGAGAGTTACAGGGTGAGAGGCGGAAAAGTGAGAGTGCGGTGGAGAGTGCATGGCACTTTGGTGAGGTGCTGGGCACGGGTGTAGACATGAAATGATGCATAGCAGAGGAGAAATGTAAGCAGGATAAATCCTAACAAACCTCAAAGTGTGTGTGTGTGTGTGTGTGTGTGGCTGGGTAGAGGTGGAGGGCGCTCTGACGAGAACCAGGTGTCTTCAATTCTTTCCTTTTCTTTACGTCTTTTTTTGTGAGATTTCAGCCCCTCTCCCTTACGTTCTCACCCATTTCACTCGTCTCCTCCTTTTCCCCCTCACCTCAGCTTCTGGTGTTCCAGCAGCTTCCGTAGTCGAGGCCGATGTTTGAGAAGAAGGGAGGGGGGAAAGAAGGAGGGAGAGATGGTGGCAAAAAGGTGTCGTTTCCTCTGAGGAGTGCCACTCATCGGCCAGCTTTAACAGCCAGGAGAGGTTTTTATTTCCTTCTTTCTCTTGCCCTTAACTCGCTCTTAAAAGTGCGACGGCAGATTGTTGCAGTGCTCGCTCTTCCCCAAGGCTTTAAAATGGAACATGGGTCGAGGAAAAGGCTGTTTTAGAAATTGGCTCGGAGCTTCGATCCCCACTTCCATTTGTCATAATCAATTTTTTTCCTCTGCGCTTCTGTCTTTTTTTTTTTTTTTTTTTGTCAAATGCACACACATACTGGCGATCTCTGTTCCGCTCCCTCTACGACACACACACTTACTGGTGGTTACGCACATGCACCGAGCTGATGTGAGTTAATGAAGGGTGTAATTAAGGAGCCTCAGTGATGACTGGAGATCAGGGGGAACCGATACAGATCTCAGATATACACAAACACTGATGAAAGATAGCTGTTTTTTTTGCACGTGCAAGTGTGCATTTGGGTTTGATGGTGGAAGTGCTTCATTGAGGACAAATTGATGAGATCGTTGCGAGCGTTAACATTCTGGATGATTCAGATAACGTATGGCTTCCTGTTAGATTGGCTCGGCTCGATGGAGGTGGGGAGGATTCAAGACACTCGATTCTAAAGCTCCGGCTGCTCAGTCATCGCTAAATTATGGGAGGTGAATTTTGGTCACAGGGGCAGTTATGTCCTATTTGACCTCCAGCTCTCAAACTAGAGTTCACTTTCAGGTCAGGAGTGCAGAGGAGACGAGGAGGTGAAGGGGTGGCTGGAAAAGAGGAGGAGGAGGTGAAGAAATGGAGACACTTTTTTTTCCTAGTTTGTCAGCGCAGTTAGTTTAATTACATTATAGTTGCGCTTTGTGCATCTGCGAGTTGCATCCCATGCGTGTCACTGAGTGTGTCACTTTCCTGTCTGTATGTCCATCTGCACGTGTGTGTGTGTGTGTGTGTGTGTGTCCGTCCGTCGTGTGTGCAGGCCAGTAAATCAGTCCCAGGCCTCTCTCTGAGTGCTGTCACCTCCTAAAAGCTTTCCCCTCGGTCCGGGCCAGGCCTTCCTCTTTATGTTTGAGGTCAGAGTAGTTCGCAGGTCGCTAGAGGTCATGCTGAGACAGAGGAGGGGCCAGTTGGGTTGCCTAGCATCACAGAACACCCACTGCTGTTACCGCGGCGATACAAAGAGACCTATAGAAGGGCAACTTCCTCGAGGACTTTTAAAAGCACCAGCAGGTCCCTTCATCGGCCTTCTTCAACTTTTACTTGTGCCGCCGATCTCTACATATGAATCTGTTTGTGTTGATGAAATATGTTGATTATTTAGATTCCATTCATTCTCTAAACTGCTGATAC
>CM056552.1:5612500-5990000 GCA_029721515.1 Synanceia verrucosa | reverse complement strand
CAAGTGTTGCCTTGTCAGAATCTGTATAATATTAAGCCGCTGGCTGCTGCAGTTTTGCCTCACCAACTTGCCACGTCAACCACTACACAGCGTGATATAGGCGCATGCTTTTCTCTCTTTCCCTCTTTCTGTCTGTCTGAGAGCGCGTGTGTGTGTGATTGTTAATGTGTGTGTGTGTGTGTGTGTGTGTGTGTGTGTGTGTGTGTGTGTGTGTGAGTGAATGAAGTCTTTGTAGTGATTGGGTAGTGAGCTGCTTTCAGAGTTGAATTCCACAGTAAGCAGAGTGAGTGGGGTTAGCTGGAGTGCAGGATCCCCACTGAAAGACACTTGAGGAGGACACACACACATACACACACACACACACACACATTTTTATCAGTGTGTGTTGATGAATATCTCACATGACGTTTCTTCTGGCAGTTCTGCACAGTTATGTGATGTGCAGAGTACATGCAGAAGTGTGATTTGCAGCCATGTTTCATATCAATGAAGTGGAGCAGTGGGTCTACTAGAGCAGCAAGCAGTCTGGCTGCTGCACTGCTCTTCTCATTAACGTGCCTCATGATAAACAGACAGTCTGACCGTCACAGTATGGGGAGGAAAGAAAGAGATGGAAGGGACCGAGAAAGGCGAGGTCAGATTTCATCTGTTGCATCTTCAGCCTCGTGGGAAAACCAAGAAACCTTTCACATTAAAAGATGCTAATACAGCATGGAGCGTCTAGATAAAAAGTGTGTTTTAGTGTGAAATGCTGCAACCTGAATGTGTAAATGATAGGACATAAAATAAACGCTTCATGGAAGTAGTTGCTCTAGTAAATATCTGATGGAGGCTCATGTTTTTTTTTCCAGGAAAGCAAAAAAAAATGCCTTTTAAATGTCCTGCAGCAGGAAGAGGGGGTTTGTTTGAAATAAACAGAGGAAGAGCTGGGTGTTTAGTATGAACAGCAGTGACCTCCATGACAGAGCAGAAAAAGAAAAAAAAAACAGTCACCAAAGAAAAAGATGTTGGCCACACAGTTTAATTACCAAGTGACCTCGGGGAGGTGCAAAAATGCCACAGAATTAATGACTGCTCATTATTGAAGATGTCAGGAATGGAAATGTTTTTTAAAAAAGGAGCTATTGTGGATTACACCTTAATCAAAACCCCAACTGGAATCAGAATCACTTTATTTACTTTAAGTTGGAGAAATTCAACTGTGCCTTTAAAGAGAATAAAAGTTTGTTGCTGTTAAAATATTCCAAAGTTGCATTTATACTGTGAATCAGCACAATATGGTGGCTTAAATTCATACTTCATACATGTGTCACAGTAGTTGAGCTATTCCACTGAAGCACAGCCTCCTCTGTCTCTGGCTCCTGTAATCTTATCAGACCGACACACATGGTTTAAATCCACATTGGCGGTCGATCCAGACGGGTCACTGTGTGTCATCAGAGCCTCCCCCTGACCTGGGTCAAACACATATCGGACACTACACTCTGTTTTGGCGCAGGTCCGGGATTTAATGACACATTAAAGCACTGAAAGAAACAGAAAATGAGGACGGAAGAGGAAGTGAGCATGCAGAGGGAACTGAAAGTTAACATGTGAATCAGTAATGTTCAGCAAAGAGGTGTAAGGAACTCCTGTTCAGTGTCTTTGAACGCTGATGAGGGATTAACCTGTGACGGTATTCTCTACATGAGCAAGGTTTAGCCTCCTCAGACACATTTCTGTCGTTTGAACCGTCCTCCTTCCCTCCTCTACTCTCTCCATATCTGTCCTGTTTGTTGCTGCTGGTCTCTCTGTACTCTCCAGGGGCCCCACGTTACATCTCTGTTGTCTGAGCTGTCAGCTCACATGGCCCTGCCAGCACACACATTTACATTTGAGTGTGTTTGAGCTCAGATCCTCACAGTGAGAAACAACACAGCACAAAGCGCTGTTTGTGTGTAGCAGCGGCGGCGCTGAAGTTTGTTTGCCAGACCTCACAACACACCTGAGTACCAAGGTGGCTCACAAAAGTCTCTTAATTACTGTAATTTCCAGCTTTATGTTCATTTTTAATTCGCAGCAACTGCACTCAGTTGCTGTAATTGAGGCAATCATCTGTCGGCTGTAGAGAGCGAGAGCAAGTAATGTGGAGGGAGTGAAGCCCGACATTTACTCTGGAAAAAAAAAATAATAATAATAAAAAATAAAAATGGTGGCAGTAAGCTACTGTATGGTGGCACAGTGGCTCACACATCAGGCACAAAATGGCCGTCCTCAGGTTGGTTCCTGCTGGGCTGCTCTCACACATGCAAATGAGCCCCAGCCAATAATGAGATCTTTAGGAGCTCGATAATTAGATTTTTCCCTTCTCTCTGAGGGAGAACGACAGAGGCAGACAGGGAGAGCGGGAAGACTTCTATTTGTGTCTTGACTTTTTCTGGCGGAGCCTTGGTCTGCGCTGACAAGCCCCCACCCACCCATCATATTTCTCTTCTTTTCTTTATTTATAATAGAGGGGAGGATCTGAGCTGAGAGCAAAAGAAACTCTGAGATTATATCTGCTTTTTGATTGGTTGTTCAGAGATGGTCTCTGTGTTTGGCTGGTTGTGTGAGATGGTATCAATCCACTCTGTGTGTGTGTGTGTGTGTGTGTGTGTGTGTGTGTGTCGCTGTCATGTGTCACATTCAGGAGAAACTCGACAATAGCTCAAGTCTCTAGACAGGCAATTGCAGGAAAAATTGATTGTGTGCAACAGAATTGTAGCTACAGTCGCTGAAAAGCACAATAACCAGAGTAGCGCGAAGGATTATTCAGGAGTTTGACGAGTCAAAACTAAAGAGGCGGTTTAATTTGACATAAGAAACACACATTTTTACACAATGATACTTATAATGTTAGTAGATAATGATAACATTCAACCTGGAAACGGGAGAAAATTGGCATTTTGGATGTGTGTTACAAAGATTGTTGTTGTCATCTGTCATTCACTTGTAATATGTCTAATACATACATTTTTAACTCAAGACATGGGATATTACTAAACAATAGAGGTTAGAGATTACAGTTCATTCCACAGGTTGTACCAAGTTGGTTTGGAAAGTCAATAGTAGTTATTGCGAGTTATTCAGCAACTACTGCTAACGTTCTCTTAAGCAAGGCAGGCGTTAACCTGTAGAGCTCCAGGTGTGAATTTGTGTACAAACGAGCATGCTAGATCAATCAGCCCATCCTGATATGAGTATAAATGAAAAAAAATCCTTTCCTTTGTGGGAGCTTACACTTGAAAAATATCCGTATCCTCTGCGGCGTTTGGATAATTCCTCTCTTTAGGTGTGTGTCGGGAGAAGGCATTGGACATAATTGGCCGCAGTTACCGTAATTGGTCGTGGCACGCGTGCGACTGAGTGAATTGGTGGGCACACAGTTGGCAGACAGCGTGCCAATTGGCGGATTACCCAGCATGATGCGTAGCATGCCTCCATGACCTGCCGCACGTCGCCTACAATGGACACGCTTGTGTCTGCACGTGCGGACTCATATACACCCACTTGGCAGACGCCCGCCTGGCACACTTAACACACTGCCACTTGGCATGCACACATACAGATTAACGCACGTGCTTGGCTGCGGCCCATACGTATGTAATTGAATAGCGTGGTGTCCTGTTTTCATGTATTATTGAGGAGCTCGTTTAATTAGGGAAAAAAATGCAAAGACTCATTAGAGATATGTTAATTAGCCGGGCTCTCTGGAGAGGGCTGGCACCGGCACAGTGGGATGGAGGCAGAAACTGAGTCACATCAGTCTGAAAGCACAGCGTTTATTTCAATGACGATATTCCAATATTACAACCCCTAATTCTCCAGTTTTCTATACGTCGCGAAATAGATCGACATATTTGAGCCGCTGCAGATTTGAGGAAAACAAAACTACTGAACATGCGGATTCAGAGGCAGAGTTCAAGTCTTTTAACTAATTAACAAAAGTATGTGGAAAGATGAGAGTTTAGCCCCCCTGAGTCTGCTGTGCTGAAGCAGTTCCTTCTCTTTTATTTCCTTTCAAAGTGTTTTTCCCAAAGCACTCCTTTTGTCCACTCAATGAAAGTGCTTAGTTGGCAGTTTCTCTTATTTGATGTGGAGGGAATTGGGGCTGCATGTGCACACTAGGTTACTGTGTATGTGTGTGTGTTGGGGGGTAGTGTGAGGTCCTGACAGTTTGTGAAGGGTGTATGGGAGGAGGTGGAGCAGCCAGTGGGCAGAGGGCTGGACAGACAGAGAGAGAGGAGAGGTTTGGGTCTGGCCACTGGAGTGTGAAACTCTTATTTTGTGATTTGAAACATGAGTGAAATCAGTAATGAAATATGGTCGATAACCGCCTCTCACACTTCCCAATGAAATGCCCTGAGTGTGTGTGTCTGTGTGTGTTTCTCTGGAAATGTGTTGTCATTTTTATTCTGAGGCACTGGGGCGTTAGATGGAAGGAGGCGGCGGACGAGGGGAGAAGAAGAAGGGAGTGAGGGGGGGAAGAGGAGGAGGATTTTCCACTTGAACTTACTGGTCTTTCACTGTCCTCTCTGAAGTTTTTTTTTTCATTTGTCTGGCCCTTGTCAGGAATGTTATGCATAGTGTACAGTGTGTGAGGTTATGTGAGCCTAGAACAAGGTCCAGCTCAGCGATAGTTGAGATCCTGACTCCCTGAACTGTCCTCACACCTCTATCATGTCATCTGTTCATCCACCCTTACATGCATGCAGCCACAACAACCAGCCATCCATCCTCCTCATCTCCAATTTGGTTTGATCTGAGAAAGACAAACTTTGACACCTGTGTGAGTTAAATAAAGCCAGACAGTGTATGAAGTCACTGTATACAGGATCTACAGTATTTAACAAATGTATTAAACCACCACCAGCTACACCGCAGCAGTAGCTCAGTCTGTGGTGACTTGGGCTGTTCAAGTCCAGGTCGGACCAAGTCTGGAGAGTGGACTGGTAGCTGGAGAGGTGCTGGTTCCTCCTCCTGGGTGTTGCCAAGGTGTCCTGGAGCAAGGCCCCGAACCCCCAACCGCTCAGGATGCCTGGATATAGGGCAGCCTCCTCACTCTGACACCTCTCCATCAACGCATGTGCATGTGTGTTTTGTAACCTGTGTCATGTGCAACAAAAAAAAAAATACTAATAGAGTGAAAAAAAAAACCCTGTAATTTCCTCACTGAGGGATCAACAAAGTAATTCTTCTTCTTCTTGTTAACAGTAATTTTTTATGTTTCTGTGATGGTTAATCCACCTGTATGTGCAAGCTCTTTAATCAAAATTATATATTTAGTACTAAAATATAAGATAAGGAAATATAGGAAAGATAAGACAAGATATAAGATAACTTTATTCTTTCAAAACAGTTGTCATACACAGTAGGAAAAAAGGGAGATTTAAAGCTTTTTTAAAGATGTGTACAGTGCAAAATAATGCAAAAATGCAGCATAGTGAAAAACCAACAATCCAAACAATAGAACAATATACAAATGCAACAACATTTATGTTTGCATACTTTATATTTGGGAGCTTCATCACTGTGATCTTTGAGATAAATAGGGCATGTTATATATATATATTTGTTAAGTACTGTATATGATGTTGTGTTTGATATTTTAAGTTTTTGTACGATAACAATAACTATTGGCGAACAGTGTCATAAAATGCAGAGAAAAGAGTACGTCTCCAAAAAGTTAACTTTTCATAAAGAAAAACAACCTTGTTTTCAACTTCGTGGGTTTTTTTTTTTTTTACAGACAGTCTGTTTCTTTTCAAATGGTTTATTTATTTTAAGAACTTGAGGGGGAAAAAAGAAACGAAAAAATTCAAAATCACCACATTTGGCGAAAACATGTTATCAGCTACGTAAAGCTTTTTTGTGCAATGCGCAAAATAGCTAATGAAAATACTGCAGCCTGTTATTATTTCACTGAAACGCAGCGCGGGCTGTTGTAGCTCGTGGCTCGCACAGACATTCAATGTGACGTGAAGGCGATTAGTAACAGATAGAAAAACAAGCACAAAGATTCAATAAAGCTCCTTTGGCACGTCAAGATTTTTTGGGGGGGAGGGAGCGGGGCGCCGGCTTACCCTGGCATTGTTCGTAGACGCAGACAAAAACATTACTCAGCAAAAAGTCTGAGGCGGCAACATGCCTGTATCATCCCCAGCCCCACCTGGCTTCGCTCATCAGTTCCCCCCAGAGTAATGTGGCCCCTGGCCCCGCTGCAGATTAGCTGGAGGAGGGGTACTCACCACACACAATGGGGCCCTTTTACTTCCAGCGGAGGCCTGGCCCTGAGCTCCAAACAACGCTCTCAGCACAGTGGGCGCTCCTTCGATTTCTCTTTTTTCGCTCAAATGCTTTTCTCCTTCACTCCTCTGCTTTTTTCCCCCCTCTTTAACCCCCCCTTGTTCTTCTCTCATTGCCTGGCATGATGAGCTCAGACAGGCTGTTTACCTGGAGGGACTGAAAGAGGGTTAGGAGCGATAGCGATGATAGCTGGTGAATAAACAACCAAAAGGACGGAGGGGAGTTCACCACACACCATTAAAGCTTTTTACACACCAAGACACAGCGCAGTGCCGTCTGCATTTTAAACAGGAGGCTCTCATTTGAGAGGAAGAGCCGTTTGTGGCAACAGAGACGTCCAAGACGGGTTTAAATCTTTTTGAAAATGATGGCAGTTTCTTATGGAGGGAAGCAAAGACTGGAGGCCAGTTTTTATGCACACCAAGGTGTGTGTGTGTGTGTGTGTGTGTGTGTGTGTGTGTGTGTGTGTGTGTGTGTGTGTGTGCGCGTGTGTGTGTGTGTGAGACAGGAAGAGAGGCAGGCATCTCTTCCAGGGTGAGGTGGTAATGCTCAGTGACAAGGATAAACAGCACTGGGGTTTACTCCTACAAGGAGAGGGGGATGAGGAGGAGGAGGAGGAGGAGGTGGTCTGTGTCAGCCCCTCTTCTCCTCCTGCTTTCTCCTCTGTCATTTTTTCAATTATCCCTCCTCTCCTGTGTGTCCCCATAGACCCAGAGGCAGAGCCCGCATCATTTAGACTGAGAGCCTGTTTAGATTCTGATTATAGCCTCCTTTCTTCTCACCACTCGCTGCCATCTCACACACACACACACACACACACACACACACACACACACACACGCACACACACACACACACACAGTTGCACAGCCACATACAGTAGTAGCTGCACATCTTTGCACCAGCATGAGGTGAATAACTGTGGTGGTAAATGCATCTGATGAGGGCACGCTGCATGTTGCTCTTTTAGAAACTGACACATGGTGTGTGTGTGTGTGTGTGTGTGTGTGTGTGTGTTTCATTGTGTTTGTTGACTCAAAGCGAGATGATTTGTTTACGTTGAGTGATGTTGAGGGATGGCATGTTTTTTTTCGTGGTCAGAGATCTCAGTTTATAAGAAAAGTGGAGGTGTGCTGGGCTCCTTCCCCACGCTGCCTGCTGGTTTAAAATCAGATAGTCCTCCTTCCTCTCTTCCCGCGGTTTCATCTGAAATGGAAAGTGGGGCTTTCCTCCTCGTTAGAATGAAAAGTCATCAAGGGAGGAGAGGAGAGAGGGATGGAGGCTCATTGAAATGCAAGTTACATCCCCCTTCTTTCTCTCCCCTCGCTCCTCTGGGACGCCATGCCTTTCTCCTCCTTCTCCTTCCCATCTTTAGGGCGCTCCCTCGCTCCCTCTCTTCCTTTGTTAATCAGTTAAACTCCCTCTTCAAACAACCCCTCTAATTACTCCTCCACTCACTGTAAACGACAAGGCTGTCTCTCGCTTCCCCTCTCCTCCCTCCTTCCCTCCCCGCCCCCCCCACCCCCAGCTCCCTCTCTCCAAGACAGGGGTTGACCTCTGTCAGCCACCGACCCTTCAGCAGAGTGCACGTGAGCGTGCACGCACACGACTGATTCTTGCATGTTAATGATCGGAGTGACATCTTAGGCTTTAAAATCTTATACTGTTATTCTTAGTTCAACTTTACACATTTACCACCTCGAGCTGTAGGGAAACACACCTGCTGGGTGATTCTCAGTATTTCCTATCTTCTTCCCTTCCTTCGCCTCCTTCTCTCCTCACCCCTCCACTCACATCCCCCCTCCAAGCTTCACCTTTCTCCCACTAATCTACCACACATCTCTCTCTTTTAAATTAACATGCAACATGAAAAAAAATGGTTCGACAGCGGGGGGAAAAAAATGAAATGCATTTAATAAATGGCTGACTTCATCGCCCGGCTTTTCAGACTCTCCCTATTCACAGTCCAATGAAAGGGAAGAAATCATTCACGGGGAGAGACAAAGCCGAATGAAAATATAATTCCGCATTGTGAAGCGCTTTTGTCCTGGCCCGTCAAATCGCTAATGGCGAGGCTTTTGTTTTGCGGCGGCGCTCTCAGGCTGGCGGTGTCGTATGGCGGTGCCAACGCATGCCCCATAATCACCACGCTTTGTGATATTAGATTATAGGGGCAATTAATGGCGTCAAACCTTAACTACTCAGCATTCAGCCTGCCACACACACACACACACACATATTCAGACTTTAAACACATGCACGCTTACACACACACACACACACGCGTTGCAGTATATCAGCGCTTGCACACACGTTTGATTCTGGCGTCAGCCAACACGCAGAAAAGGTGCTATAACTCCAGTAATTATTACGCCTGTGACTTGAAAATGTCAATGGCGGTGTGTATAAAATAGAATGTATGAGTTGTCAAGGAGGAAGAATGGGATGCACAAGAGCAATTAATTACAGCTTTTCATTTGGCAGCTCAGACTGACAAGGCCCATCGGCGGGGGCAAGCTGGCATGACGCCAAGCGGCACCCATCACCGCCTCCACCCTGCTCACCACACCCCCACCACCCCATCCCCTCTCTCTTCCTTTACCAACTGCCACCACACCACCCTCACCCCACTCTGACTCTCATTCGTGTGTTCGCAACCCTTCCCCTGCTGGGAGTTTGTTTCAGTTGGAAAAGGATGGAGGCAGGTAGGGAGGGGGAGACAGAGGCCAGGTGGGAAAAAGAGGTATTTATGGCCGATCTTGTTTACAAAGTCAAATCAGTTCTTTACAGATTTAATTTGCTGCTGACAGCTCGTCTCCCATCAGCCTCCCTACCTGCCGTCCCCTCAGGTGGAGAGTGGATAGACTGCAAAGAGCGCCGCTCACACAAACCCACACACCGTTTGACCATGAGAGAGATTGATATTTCACTACCGAGTGAATATGGATAAATGGCCAATTTCAGTGGCGATAACTCACCCTTGTATTTCTCCGTAAAGCAGCCGTCCCCTCTCAGCAGACAGGATTATTCGTACTGAGAAGGCAGTGGAGTTTTTTTCATGCCTTTCTCTCCCAAATTTCTCTCTTTAATCCCTCTTATTGTTTCCCCCTTTGCTCAAACCTTATTTCAGTTAATAAATACAAAATCGCTTTGTCAGCAGGATTGTCTGTGTGATTTTTAATTTATTCGATTTGCAGTTATGCATGAGTAAATGTCTCAGTTTCTGATTTGTGTACTGAGTTTACTTCAGATTTGCGGTGTTTGTCATCAGATTAGCGTCTCTGCTCGTCTCTGTGTACAATGCATGTGCTCTAAGAGAGCTTGCACAACACATCTGCAAGATTCATCACGTTTTTTTCTCTCTCTCTCTCTCTGTCTCTTTCTTTCTTTGCCTGCCTGCAGCTCTATCAGATGAGATAGACATCTCATCTGATAGCCACTTTGTTGTTCCTTTCTTCTTAGCCAGGCTTGACTGTGTGGAAAGAGAATCAGAGGCCATCCTAATCGTGTGTTTATAAAAGCAGATAAGATTTTATATTTTATAGGGAGATTTCTTATCTCTCCTTTTATCTGCCTTTTGTCACAGAAATTGACCGTTTTCTGTTGGGGTTTTTTTTGTTCAACAATGCCAGTCGTGTGGAAGAAAAAGTCAACACTGCAATGGTCTTGCCAGCTTTTCTTAGCATGTGACTAAGAATAAAAGCAAACACACCTCTCTACCATTACCTGTCCATACCAGCTTACTGTACGACCTCCATTGAGTTCACATTGTTTGTTTTGAGTGGAGCGTTCAGTTGCAGGCACAGTCATGCTTCAAGCTCGCCATGCTGGCGAGCTTGAAGCTTAATCTGCTGATTGAGTTGTCCTACTTTTGTAAGCTAGCATGTAAATGTGTGTGTGCTGTCTTTAGGTGCCGGTGTCCATGGCTATGATGAGTCCACAGATGATCACTCCCCAGCAGATGCAACAGATCCTGTCTCCTCCTCAGCTCCAGGCCCTGTTGCAGCAACAGCAGGCTCTAATGCTACAGCAGGTAAAACACACTCTCTGCTTGGCTCCAGTCCCAGGCCGGCATGTCTGGATGTGTCTGCTTTAGTAGGTGCTGACACACACTGGGCGTGATTGTATCATATTCAATGCTCCGAGATCTTTGAAGATAAATACACATCCACATATCCACTTATACACACATTGTCATTTCCAGCACCTCCTCCTCAGCATTGTTGCTAGGAGAACGTGCATGCTCCCTCTTGCAGGCGTACACACTTTTCAGCATCACCCGGTGAATCATAGTGATCCAGGAGTGAGTGTGTGTGTTGATGCCCGGCAGCTGAGAGAGGGGTTGCCATGTCGACACAAACCAATAAACATCTTCATCTGCAACAGATCTGTCAAATACCCAGCTGCACCAACCTGTGACCTCCTACCTAAACGCTGCAAACACAACCTTGTAAAGGCTGTGAAGAGGACTATTAAGGGAGTGGGGATAGAGGAGTAATTACAGCATAGGGGGATGTCTAGAAAACACACACACACACACGGCAGGGAAGGCCGGAGCAGACAGTAGATTTAATAAGGAGCGGTAGCTTTAGGCGAGCGTAAATTACAGTGGGAAGATGTGACAACATGTATCATAATGGAAATGTGAAATGTACTGGCTTTCTGCAAACAGACATGCAGATGGCTAAGAACCTCTTCACCAGCTCTTTTTTTTCTCTAACGAGGAAAAAAGAGAAAGGAGATGAGGTGGAGGGGGTTGATAATGCGCACACACACACACACACACACACACACACACACACACACACTACAGTCCCACTATTAAAACCACTGAGTTTAACATTGCTCTCCCACATAATTAACCACAGTATGGACTTGCTCTTAGTGTATATCTGCAAATCAGGCACTTTTATACACACACACACACACACACACACACACACACAATCAACCAACATATCACTCACTGAAGCATTAAATTTTTTTATCCCCATGGCAGTACAACATTGTGTAAGATTGTGTAAGTAAGGTTTACGGCCCACTGCTGCCCAGCAGTCGTGTGTTTGTACGGGCACTCATTGGTGGATTTGCCTGTGTGTGTGTGCGTGTGTGTGCGTGTGTGTGCGTGTGTGTGTGTGTGTGTGTGTGTGTGTTTTAACCTTTAAGTTTCCTCTAACCTTTACTTATGCTACAGCTGCTCTGCCCCTCTTTCTTAGTGTGTTCACTAAAGTCAAGGTCATGGTAATAGGCTAGAGAGGTGAGTGCCTCACTTACACATACTCTTAATGCACAGAGCCACTGAATCAAATCATTAAAAAGACCTTAATTATCACTTAATTATTCCCTCAACTCACCACTCTCCAGCCAAGTATGTGTGTGCGCGCCTGCATATGCATTTCTCTGTGTGATGAGGAGGCGATCAGGACTAGTGACGCGGAAAAGAGAGATTAACTCAGCCTAAGGACCGATAAAAGAGAGGAGAGACAGATGGAAAAGAAAGAGCAGCAAGAAGGCATGATGAGTCCTGCATTTAAAATTAGGATGAGAAGGCGCGCCATGCGTTGTACAAAAGTACTATGGCTGGGATAAGATTGTGACTGGAAGTGTAAAACAGTTTTGCACACAAAAAAACGGTGGGCCGTCACGTTACGCGGGCTGCGTGGCGAGGACGGGCGGCAGCAGCGGCGTGTCGTCTGCTCGCTGTGCTGTGGGGTCAGACGGATGAGGGACCCAAACAACTGCTGCACTGTGAAGTCATTCTCTGCTGAAAAGCCTCTTTGAACATTTGACGCACCATGAAACAAAGACAAACTGCAGACGGACACATGTACAGGCTGTTCTCGAGAGGATAACCCCCCTCCTCTACACACACGCGCACACGCACACACACACACACACACGCACACACACACACACAGTCACACTGTGGTCAGTGTGAGTTTTCCTGTCCGCCTCGCTCTCCCCTCAACCAGATTACAATCTTAATGGAGCTTCCTGAGTAAATTAGTGATTAGTAACTCAAACAAACAGACAAGCTGTGGCCAGTCAGAGGAGACTGTGTGTGTGTGTGTGTGTGTGTGTGTGTGTGTGTGTGTGTGTGTGTGTGTGTGCGTGGGTGTGTGTTTCTATAAATTAGACTGCAGTGCTAAGTCTTGTGGTTTTAAATTATTCCATTTCGCATTGCAGTCGAGTTTCATTCTAGAAAAGAAAATGCTGGTTAAGGTGAAAATCATCGACACAACACAGTGTTGAAAAATACTATCTCACACACACACACACACAGCAGGTGTTTCATGACAGCAGAACAGTAAATACAGTTAGAACTGACTTGAAGTGTTTCACAAAAGTATATGTCCATGATCGTTTTTCTCGGTCGGCTCAGAACAATCCTGTTCAGAAGGGGGGTGTGTGTGCGTGTGTGTGCGTGTGTGTGTGTGTATTTTTGGGCCTTAATTCAGTCAGTCAGATGCTTCGGTACAGCGTTTGAACTCCATGTGAATAACCCGATCAGGTTCAGTGTTATATACAGTAGCTCTGACATACTCTGCTCTGTACAGCACACCTTGACACACCACAATAGCTTCTTTGTCATGTCTGTGTTTGCTTGTTGTGTGTCGATTGTCAATGCCGCCGCCACAACAGTAAACGGTGGCTTTCACAGAGGGGTGGGGGTGGGGGGGCAGAGAGTGACTGCCCTCCTCGAGACTCCCATTCAGGTTCCAGTGTCTGTCTGTAGCGGGGCGTCTCACATGTAGGACGTCTGTGGCATTGTTGAGGTTGATAGAAAGCGTGTTGTGACTCACTCGCCTCGTATTTCCTGCCTCCTTCTCTCTCTGCCTGTCTCTAGTTACAGGAGTACTATAAGAAGCAGCAGGAGCAGTTGCATCTCCAGCTTCTGACTCAGCAGCAGCAGCAGCAACAACAACAGCAACAACAGCAGCAGCAACAGCAGCAGCAGCAGCAGCAGGCCGTGAAGCAAACGGCAAAAGAGGTGAACTTCACCAAGAACACACTCACTCAGCTCAAGCACACTCTGAAGCACACAAGCACCCTTAAACACAGTAAACGTGGTTGACATGGGAGCCAGCAGAAGGGAAAAATCACATGGAGGATCTAATGTATAGGATGCACGAGTTAGCTCCCTCTCATCCTCCCTTCCTCTAGTTTACTGTTGTGTGTACGAGCTTGCCTCCATGCAAGGATTAGTGAATATGGATTTTCATTTCCTCCGCCAGCAGTGGAGGAGTGCCGTGCTAAGCCATGCGCTGCCCTGCCGCAGGATTCACTACATGCTTTCAGATCTGAGCCCGAGGTGAAATCTCTCTGTAGGAGGAGTCTGCCACTCTTTTAATTGTCAATTAACCCCAGCTAGCATTAGGAGCCTCCCTTGCTCTCCTTTCTCTCACACATACAAATATACATGAACACACAAACACACAGTGTACCAGGTTGAACCACAGCTGTGGTACATGGGATATCAGAGGATCAACTGGGATCACGACGTGACACAACAAAGAGGATCTCAATTGATCAGACAAGATCGCTGCCATAAGCCGTGTTTCTGCATGTTTTCACTGTAGATAAAGAGACTCTTAAGTGACATGACTGACGCAGAGTTACAGGACACACAGACTTAGAGAGAACGGCCTCGTGAGACTTTTTCCGATAAACGCATGAGGAGACACATCCTAGATTTCTCCTCCTCTTCCTCTTCCCCCCCCCCTCCCAGTGGACAGACCCCCACCACCACAAACTCCTCGCCGACAGCGGTCAACCAACTCGACCGTGACCAAAGCAAACCAGTTGTGGTTGACTCGCATGTTGAGGGGGGTGTCTGTATCGCGCTCCCCCTTTTCTCCCTCCTCTCTCCGCTGCTGTCCCACTTTTCAGGTTTGTTGTCCTGTAACAACTAGACAAGTGCAAACACTGGTCACACGGCTACACATACATGCAGAGAGGGAGAGGCTTGATGTGTGCCGGTTCACCGCACAAACACACATACACTTGAGGGAATATGCCTCCCCACAGAGCTGCGTACAGCTGATATGACTAAGGCCATTTCCAGCAGGCAGTGTTTTTCATTTACAGCGAGCCATCAGTCAGAACCCAACGACGCCTTTTTAGTCGACTCTCGTGTCTCTCCTGGTCAAGCAGGTGCTGTCAGATGTTGAGGCAGGGGTGTGTTTGATTCAGGCTTTAGGCCTGTGCTGTTTGTTAGGCTGTCCCACAGTGTGAGTTAAACAAGCAATCAGACAAGAATATTGTCACTTCACTGGTGATGTGTGGTACACTGATATACTTTCCAATCCAATACAAGGTAAAATTCAGTCTGGTATCCATGATGCTGGATACAAGGCATCAGACCACTAATTTTATTGTTTAATTATGAAGAATCATCATGTAAGAAAAACAAGAAACTGAAAAATTGCATGTTAATTGATGGCATCATCACATGTACATCTTGAAATGCATTCCTGGACATTTTAACACAAACATTCACACTTTTTTTTATCAGATTCCTCTGAATATTTCTTCACTGAGAGCCTCTCTCCATGTGAGCAGCATTTATGCTTTTTTGCAGCCATATTTCATATATGACTACGAGCGGTGGAAGAAAAAGTAGTTCCTACCCATTGGGTATCATTTTGACCAGATCCTAATGTTATGTTTCTTTCCACTGTGTGCCTGTTAAACTACTATGATAAACTACATATTTAAATTACTAAAATGTTTTAATATGGGAATTGTCTGGTATGGGAAGTATCAACATTTCAGTATCAACCCATACACACCACTACTCTTAAGCTGTAAACTACAGAGGCAGACCAGGTGTGGAAGAGGATTTTAACTTCCATCAGGCCTTAAACACACAACAAGAGGACAGGAAGAGACGAACGAGACGGGGGAGTTAAAAAGAAAATCTCTCCTTTGCCTTTTTGGAGTGTTTGTGCTCGAGTGGCTGTGACCTTTTTGCCCTTTTCCCTGTTTTCCGCAATTCTTCTTCGCTTTCTTGTCTGCGTGGAAGTGATGCATTGAAAGAAAGAGTATGTACGTGTGCGTTCAGTCGGCGTGTGTGTGTGTGTGTGTGTGTGTCGCCGGTGCATTTGGGACTGGTCAGGAGTCAGCTTAATGAAGTGACTCTGACCATCACAAGAGATGTGTGCATGTGTGTCTGTCTGCGAGTGTCCTGCTGTATGTGTGTGTGTGTGTGTGTGTGTGTGTGTGTGTGTGTGTGTGTGTCTGTGCGTCTGTGTGACTGGCAGGCTCAGACAGTGTGTGATGTGCTCATAAATCACATTGACAGCCTGTTACTGCGCTAGCTTTGGCCACTCAGCCACAGCTAATGTAAACAGAACACAGCCACACACACACAATGTGTGTTTTAAAGAACCATAGCCATATCTCAGGACGGATGGGGGGGGGGTGGAAGAAATAAAATGGACAGACAAGTAGAAAAGGAGGGGCAGGAAGGCTGGAAAGGGAGGAAGACGAGAGGAAGCAGTTCAGTCAGGACATTGTGATCATGATGGACCGTTTATTGCAACAAATGAGAATTTGGTACTTCAAGGAACTGAATCATGTCAGCATGATGCACATTTTTTTTCTGCCTTTTTGTCAGAGTTTGCAAAAAATATTACATCAGTCATCAGTTTTTGTTTATTTTGGATTTATTCCTCCATGTTTTCAGCAGATATTCGGACAAATATTAAAACGTTTTGCATGGAAACACAGCAGGAATGAAAAGTCATTGAATAAGTGCACAGGAAGGGAAAAAGGTGTTTTGTCCCTTTTTGGTTGATGTGTTTTTCGTTTGGAAAGAAAAGCTGCTTTTTCTGGACACCTCCCACACACAAACACACTGCCATCACACTTCTTCTCCCTGGGCACCGAGTCTGACAGGAAGTGACCTATCTGCCCTTCCTGTGAGAGCCTTTCTCTCTCTCCCACACACACAATGAGCAGTTCTTCAAGTTGTATTTATTTATTTTTCTTCTCCACTAGTTATCTGTTCGAGATAAAGTCCGTCTCTCTGGGGGGGTTGGTCGGGGGGACTTCAAACAGCGTAGCACAGGCCAGGTTTGCTCCAGACTGGGAGGGCAGGAAAGGGGACATTTATCACCGTAACACACAGACATTATCGCCACGCGCCATGTAGTCTCCCTTC
Organism: Synanceia verrucosa; assembly: GCA_029721515.1. Classification (NCBI taxonomy): domain Eukaryota; kingdom Metazoa; phylum Chordata; class Actinopteri; order Perciformes; family Synanceiidae; genus Synanceia; species Synanceia verrucosa. The sequence continues at coordinate 5,973,511 of CM056552.1, read as the reverse complement.
AACCTCCTTTGGAGCTTTTCCTCCTAATACAGGACTTTTATTTATTTTATATGGTGTTAGTTGACTTTATACTTGAATTTGTTGAGACTGAAAGATGTAATGAGACAAGCAGACAAAATCATAATAACAGGACAGGGAAGGACCTCTAGATGCAAAAGAAAGAAAAAATCAAGGGTATTAAATCTGGCATTCAATTCAAAGCTAGCATTAAAAATGTGTCACTGTCACAAAGTTTGATGGTTTGTTTTGTTGGTTTCTGCAGGCCTGCATTGCTTTAGTACACTTTCATGGTTTGATTTTTTTGTGCCAAAAATTAGCAGTTTATTAATTAAAATCTTTGTGTTCAGTGCTAATTTCAGTCACAGTTAATGCTAAAGTTATAGTCACCATCTGAATTAGGATACATACATGAGCATAGAAATAGAATAGAAAAAATATATTTCTATGTACACAAGCAAATCTCATGTCCATAGTTTAATTATTTGTGTGAACAATATAGAAAAACTGTATATAGAGTTTTCATTTCATAATCCTGTGCACACATAAATAGTGCAATACTTTTATCAGTGACTGAATCATTGTTGTGATACTTCCTTTAGCAGATAGTAACTTCATTTCAGAACGGACAGAATCATTTAACAACCGAGGATGAAGTAAAATAAGTGAAAAAGGATTAAAAAAAATTGTGTGTAGATAGCATGGAGATGTACTTGATTGACATTTTTCTACGTCCTGTGCTCCTGTCCTCCGCAGCAGTTAGGCAGTAAGCAGTTGGCCTTCCAGCAGCAGCTGATCCAGATGCAGCAGCTTCAGCAGCAGCACATCCTCAACCTCCAGAGACAAGGCCTGGTCCCACTGCAGCCCACCGCCGCCATGCAGTCTCTGCAGCAAGGTACGCACACATTCATACACACAGCCAGAACCACACATCCTGACAAACCTGCATGCACACATGGTCTGAGCGCGCACACACGCACACAAGCCTGTACCCAGTGCCGCATGTGAAGCCTGTTAAGTTAATCAGCCTATAAAAGATAAAAGGAAACCTGATTGGTGGGTTTGTGGAAGGTACTCATTTGGATAATAGGTAAAATATGCCACTAAGCCTCCTGCTTGGAGGTGTGTGTGTGCTTGCACAAGTGTTTGTGTGTGTTCTTGAGATTAGCCAGACACAAGAACATCATCGTTTTGCTATTGCTGTGCCCACAGGATTTTTTTTTTGTTTCCTATATGTAACTTCTCTCACCATCCCTTCATTTTGTCAGCACAGTTTTAGAGCGATAAATGTTGACTGTTGACTGGCCCGCCCTGAGTCTGTGTGTGTGTGTGTCTGTGTGTGTTTGTGCACTTTTGTCTATGCAGAGTGATGTCTAACACACACACACACACACATGCGCGTGCACACACACACACACACACACACACACACACACACACACTACCTCACACGCTGAGAATGCTTTAGGGGCTCTAAAGTGGCCGTAACATTGCTAAAGCGCTGACTGAGTTGACCAAACAGACCAGTTTCCTTCCCTCCATCTGTCTGAACTCTCTGTTTCTCCCATGCGCAGTCACGTGCAACACACACACACACACACACACACACACACAGTTGCTCTGAATCTGACAAAACCAAAAGAAAACTCAATAAAAACAATTAAATTTGTGAAAAAAAAAAAAGTTTCCTTAATCTTAAACCCAAGAATTGTGTCGACACTTTCGTTTGATTTGTGTATGTGTGTGTTCATGTGCCAGGGGGCAGGGTGTGTGTGTGTGTGTGTGTGTGTGTGTGTGTGTGTGTGTACAGTTACCAGTTTACAGAGCAATTAAAAAGTGTGTGTAGATACAAATTGAAAACAAATATCCCTAGTTTTGGATGGAGCAGTGTTATCGTTGAGACGGTTGCAAACATTTGGCTCCAACTCTTTCCCTCTCTCTCTCTCTCCCTTCATATCAGGGTGGAATTTCCCTGCAGTGTGAAAAGAGCCGGTCCATTGTGACGGCTCAGCCAGGCGTGAGCCAGAGCATTCCTCTGACCAGCCATGCCACACAAACACACAAACACACATGCATAAACACTCGCACCTACACACACAACTGCACACCCTGTTGCCCCGCCTCAAAGGTCCGTTGTGTCCGGTGGAAGGGGGGGACGACCTGAGGGGTCCTGCTATGGTTTTTGTTTATTCCTCTTACTGCAGTAAGATGGAGGCAGATGAGACCAGAAGGCTCCAAACTACTCTAAATGAGAAAAAAAATCTATTAGATTTGACTTCATCCTGTTGGACTCCACCTTCTGAGTAATTTAATGCTTCTTCCTATAGCATGTGTCATGTCTGCAGACATCAGTGGGGAAGAAATATGAGCCCAGCAGCCAGATGTGCATGTGTTTGTTAGACCACAGCAGTTAGCAAAAGCACTCTCATCCTCGCAAATACTTTGTGTCTGTCAACACTAGCTGGGGGGGAGCTGTGAGTACACATGTTTACCTGAATGCACATAAAGTCGGGATTTTTCCTCTCCTTTTTTTGTTGTTGACAAATCTATCCTGCTCTCGGCTGTTTAAAGTTGGAATTTGCTTGCTTTGCACTCATCTGTAAACTGATTTTCACTTGAATTTTTCATTGAGTGGATGTATTTTGAGCTTATCTGATAAATCAGAAGAGGAAACACTTTATCTAACAATCCCTTAACTGCCTTACACTTTCACTCTCTGGGTGTGCCCACATGTTGATCGGGTTTCTTGGGTAACACACACACACACACACACACACACACACACACACACACAGAAGTCCATGCACACACTGCCTCATTCCTCCAGAGTGAGAACTTTTGTTTTGGCGGGACCACAGAAGAATGCGGACAAAGCAGACATAATATTTGGATTTCTGCGAGATCAGTGCATGTGTGCATGTGTGTGTTTACGTGCGTGTGTACCTACATGCATTTTAAGGTCCATTGGAGTAGGCTGTGGCATTTTAGGCGTCTCTCTAGCTGTGAAATTGGAGCAGAAATAACAAAGCTGCGACTAGAAAGAGCTCAAAGTGTGCGCCCACCCTGTTCAGACAAATAGTGGTAGTGACAGGAGCAGTGGGGCTGGTGGATGGGAGCAATTGCAGAGAGAGATTTGGAAATAGTTGAGGAACAGTGGTTATCTGGAAAGATAACAAAAGCATGCAGAAATTAACCTCTGGTTGGTTTGAGTTTGTCCTATTTTCCACTCTTAACCACTCCCAGGGTACTGTAATAGTTTCATGTGGATTACAATAGCTCAGTTTATTTTCAGTGTGATGTTGTCTAAACTGACTTGTTATTAACCACCTTTCTTCTTGTTTGAATCAATTTGTATGTCCTACAGTATAATCATAGTTTGGATTGCCAAGTTAACTGTGCGCTCCTTCCCTGCAGCGATGTGTCCTTCAGACCTCCAACAGCTGTGGAAGGAGGTGTCGGGGGTGCAGAGCAGTGAGGAGACCCTGAAACAGGCCGAGGGCCTGGACTTGAGCACCAACAGCTCCAACTCTACCTCAGCCTTCCCCAAAGCTGCCAGCGCTCACATCCCACTGCACAGCCTGGTCAACGGACAGAGCCACACCCCAAAGAGAGACAGGTACGCTGATGGACAGCGTGTCCACGTACTGAGCTCACCTACGCTGTGACAGGACCTGAAGGACTGTCCTCTGTGTGACCTGCCGACTTTCTAACCGTCTCGCCATGTCATTTTCCAGCATTTAGCGTTTAGCTTTTAGCTTTTCCTTCATACCTGCCCATGTTAACACAAAACATGCACATGCAGCATATCACACATCTCACCGGGGTGTAAACTCCTTGCAGCTCATTTGATAGTAGGTGTGTTGGGTTCAGTATGTTCTGCCGTTTTGCTGCCAGCCACATGCAAGTGTAGAGCAGAGGAGAGGATGGTTGACGCAGGCCATATGGTGACTTATTTGTCACCATATGTGAATAGATCTGAATTTGGGGTAGACATAAATTCCTGTTACTGTGTTGACTTATTGAAGATGCACATTCCAGGAGTACCTGTATGAGGCCTGTGTTGTCCCATGTGTTGCTGTACGGGCTGCTCATGGGCTTGTCTCCGTCTTTAAGGGCCAGACTGTTTGAGTGGATATCCTCCTTCACCAAGTCAGATAGCGGAGACGACCATGCCCCCCTTTACACCAAAGGTGGCCAACCCCCCAGCAGCCAGTGAGTAGCACATCCACACACACACACACAAACACGAGTGGACGAGACAGAAAGACATGCCACTGGTGGGTGGTCCGCTCATTCACTGGTTGCTCCAGGGGCATTGCTGACCCTGACCTCTGACCTCATTTTGGAGGGGGTGCAGGTATCATTTAAAATAGCTTCTATTAGTTAGTCTAAATATATCACACACAGCTACAGTGAGTCGCCGGGAGCCCAACACAGCTGACTTTAGGAGGCACAAAGAGGGTAGCATTAGTGTGTTAGCCTGCTAAGCTAATGCAGGGCTGATGTGGAGGAGAATGTGGTTGCCAGCAGTTTGTCATGTCTGCTGTCTGAGCTGCTTCTGAGTTGACTCAACCACAGCCAGCACACACACACACACACACACACACACACACACACACACACACTAGCTTCAGCCAGCACATATGATCAGGAAGAGGCAAAGAAGGAGAGAGACATGTTTCCATCTGGGAGACAAATGTTTTTTGTTAGACAACCTTCTGATGTTGATTTGGGAGAATCTCCATCCCGGTCCCCACACACACGTGCACGCACACACACTCACACACTCACACACACACATACACAGTCATGTAAATATATGTGGAGACAGCAGTCGTCGGCGAAGGTCCAGGTCTGAACCACATCTGCTACTGGACCTGCCACACACACACACACAAACACACACAAACACACATGCACAGTCACAGTTATTTTACCCTGGGCCCAAACCAAACCTGGCCTAGTCTTTCATCGCCACACACATACAAATACACAAACGCTCATAAATATGCACAGATGCGCACGCAAAAAACACACACATGCACACGTAAGCTCGCCACAAATGAACAACCAGCACATGACGGCAGCCGCCGCCAATCAGTCATGGCTGGTTGGTCCTGTGCCGACTCTGTGTCAACCCCTGAAACATAAGAACCAACACACACATGCACAACATATACGCCAAGGACAGAAAGACAGGTCATGGACTTAAGAATGTGCCTCTGAGGTTCCTGGACCAGTTCCCTTGTTTGCCTGGCTTCTGTAACTGACCCCACTCTGCTCTATCCTCCTCTCTGTGCACTTGGCTTTGTGAACTGTACAATCTAATGACTGCTAACCAGACTCAGATGGCTTTATTGATGCTTCTGCTGCTAAAGTTAGTTTTGCATGCGTGTGTGTTTGGGTATTTGAGCTTTGCATCTCAATTATGAGGAATAAATTGATTTATAGTTTATGCACAACACAACATAAATAATGTAACATCTGTTTCACTCTTTTCTGTGTCTCCAGTCACGAGGAGCATGCCGGCTCCCATCCTCTCTACGGCCATGGAGAATGTAAATGGCCTGGCTGTGAAGCACTGTGTGAGGACATGGGACAGTTCATCAAGTAAGTTAACAACCACCCAAAAATATAAAATATCATAGGTTGGGCTCATAGATGGAAAAACATGTAATCCCACTTGATGCTTTGGGTTTCTGCACACTGGATGCTTCACACTGCAGTTGGAAAGCGCCAACAGTGGTGGAGGCTCTGCTTTTAGTGACGTTGTCTGTTTAAAGGCTCTTGGATGTGTTCACAGTCGCCTTGGAGAAGAACAATATTTCCAGACTACTTCACACAGATAAAGATGAGCAAAAATATTCAGTGTCGTTTTCAGTTTCAGTCGTAAATGTGCAAACATCTTGGCTGCAAAACCACAAACTCTTATTGACCACAAATATAAGATCAAATCAAAAATTAAGAACAGAAGATGAAGCAGTGGAGCTACAGTTTGTGGGGCGTCACTCATCTGCAACACTGGTGTTTTTTCATCGGCTCACTGATTCATCACAATTCATCAGTTACATCATATTTTGCACATTCATGCACACAAACACACACAGGTAGATGCACTGAATTGTGTGTTTTTTGAGGAATTCTTCTACAACATCATCCTCTTCCTCTTTCTGCCCGTGTTAGTATTCATCACTGAGTGTTTCCATCATTTGGTTGCTGTTTTTGTTTTATTTGTGTGTGTTTTGCACACTTTTCCTCTGACACTTTGCTTAAATAGAAAATTACTCTTAATTGCGTGTTTCCACTACAAAAATAAACACATGAAAAACTTGTTCCCGCTCTGCTTCCATCATTTTTTTGCCGTTTTGGAGTCACTGGGGGGACAACGCTGGCCTTGACATCCTGCTGCCTCCTCCTCTGTCACACTCTGTCTGTAACAGCGGACTTCCCCGTGGCACTGTGGCTCCTAACAAAGGCTTCACGAGCTTTTAATGAAGCCCTAAACAAACTCTCATTATCAGTGTGGAACTTTTAGCTGCCTGAGCAATGGAGATATTAATAAGGCGGTGTGATGAAATGTGCGCACACACATAATCACAGAAGTGTGATCGTGATGCCATCGGACAGTCGGATCAAAGCGTGCCGGCAGGCTGGGAAAGTTTGGAGAGGAAAGCTGTTGTTTGGTGTCTCATTTCACGTAGCCCCGGGGCAGATGGAAGGAGAAAGAGAGATAGAGTGAAAGAGTGTGTGTGTGTTAAAGGGATGGGGAAAAAAAGGCAGTGACAGATAATGCCGTCAGTCCGACAGCGCACTCCCTTCCAGCCAGCCTTAGTCATCACCCCAGGAGGGAAAAGGGTAGAGCAGAAGAACAGAGGAGGGAGACACTCCACTATTTCAGGCCTTTCTTCTCCTCTCTCTTCCCACCTCCCCTCCCACCCCGTCCTCTGGTATAATACTCTGGCTGTGGTCGGTGGAGCTGGGTGTAATGTGGGTTAAAGCCTTGTCTGCCAGCGCTCAGAGGAGTAAACAGAGCCTCATTGTCGGGACACATCGAGAAAAAAAAAAAAACTCTGCTACTGTTTATGGCCCGACTATAGAGAGAGAGGGGAGGGTTTCAGGGGCAGATTTGGTTGGAATGAGTGTGAATCACAGGCATTCGGGGAAAAGACGAGTGGGAAGGAGAGAGTGGACAGAAGTGAGAGTGAGGAAGAGGGAGAGAGAGCTTCACAGAAATTGAGAGAGAGAGAGTTGGGGGGCTGAGATCATGTTTTTTTGCTTTTATTATCGCGCACTTGTGTTGAGCCGTCTATCTGACTGGATTAGCCATGCCATGACATCATTGTTTTCCTTTCATTTCTAGTCTTCGCCTGATGTTGCCTAACTTTCTGCTTTCTTAAAGACACACACACACACACACACACACACACACACACACACACACACACATACATTTCACAATGAGCAAGTAAAAAAAGTGAAGATTACTAAGATTATTAACTGAACACCAAAGGATATAACTCCCTCTGATAGACTGGCACTCACACACACACACACACACACACACACACACACACACACACTGCAGGCAGCAGCAACCTGTGAATAACCTTGGCGATGACAGAGCAGAGAGAAAGGGATGGAGGAAGGGAGCCAGGGAGGGGCGGGCTGGGAAAGATCAGAAGGTCCTGGGTCCTCCCACACCGGAGGAAACAAACAGCGCCACCATTCACACACACACACACACACACACACACACACACACCAGCGTTAATATGTGCAGTGGAGTTTAGCTTAGCAGAAAGTCTTAAGATAAGGCTTTGTGCGATAACACATGAGCTCATATCCAGGTGGTTGTCTTGGATCATGGCTCGCTGAGCACCAGTGAAGTGTACACACACAAAACACAGCTGCTGCGTCCTCCACTAGACAAAATAAACCTCCAAGATTATGATTTATTTTAATAGAGCTGAAAACAGCTCATAAGCTGGATTCTGTTCCTTCATTATTCAGGTCCTGTGAATTGATTTAACAAGCATCGTGTCGCCTCAGTGTAACTTCTAGTGTTGCATTTGGACTGTCAGTGCTCTCATCTTTTCTGTCTCTATTATTTCTAGATATCAATTCACCCTCTTGCCTTTCCCCCCTCACTTCTAGGCACTTGAACAACGAGCACGCCCTAGATGACCGCAGCACTGCTCAGTGCCGAGTCCAGATGCAGGTGGTTCAACAACTGGAGATACAGGTGAGTCATTTGATATTCAGCCGCTCACAAAACAAAGTCATGACGACCGTCAGTGGCAGCAACTTGTCTGAGGCAGGGCACAGTTTATGGAGAGCAGCGGAGCTTGTAATTTAAAAGGAGCAGTCGGCAGGGAAGCTGCCATCGCTGCTCCAATTATAAAGCTGCTCTGGTCACCAGCAAAGAGAGAGAAAGAGAGAGCGAGGAGGAGGGAGAGAGGGACGAGAAGAGAAGAGAAGAGAGGGAGGAAGAGACATGAGCTAGAAAGCGAAGGGCCAGGCTGCATGACCCCTCTTGTTCTCAAAGTGGTTCGTGTACGCAATGCTCTCGAAACATCTGAAAAAGCAAGAATACCAACACTGGACGAGAAGTGAAACGCTGCTCTCAAGCAGCGCGTAAGAAAGCACAAAGGCTGCCTCTTTACATAGTTTCCTGAATACTTCAGAACATCCTCGCTATGGTCGGGGTTAGCATTGTGTTTGGTGGTAAACAGCGTTTAGCTGAGCCCCTGAAGCCACCACCAGGGAACACAAAGTGACAGAGAGGCAGCTGGTGTCACATCACATCAGGACGGCCGTCTCTCTCTCTCTGACATGTCACTTCATCCCTCAGCGGCCCACAGGCGGCCTACAGCTCCCAACAACACACAGCGGTGTGTGTCTAAATGTCTCATGTTTGCACGTCTCTGCAGTGTGTGAGTATGTTAATGGCGGTGTCTATTTTTGAGTGGATCCGTTTTTTCCAGAGGCTACACATGTGTATGCTTGAACTCAGGCACAAACACACGCAGGATGCAGGGTTTCCACAGGCTGTGGCGGAGCCCATTAAATAGCAGTTAACATTGTCAAACGAGGACGAGTGTGTCTGCAGGCTAGTGTAAGTGTGTGAGAGAGCTCCGGGTGCCGAGGCGCCTGACTTTCATATTCATCTCTCTGCCTGGGGTGTAATTGCAATTGTAATTCTGTGTCAATATGGCATTATATCAATCTAAGCATTATGAAATGAGATAAGGTGTTTTTGAGTTTTTTTTTCGTTGCGGTAACCACCCTTTGTTTGTTTCACAGCTGGCAAAAGAGAGCGAGCGACTCCAGGCTATGATGACCCACCTGCACATGCGCCCGTCAGAGCCAAAGCCTTTTAGCCAACCTGTGAGTCCACACTCCCACGACAAAACCCAGATCACATGACCTTTCCTTCTGCCCTCTGACCCCAAACTCTCACCTCCTATTCACCTACAGACTCTTAATTGAACAGTTTCTTTATCCCTGCACTGCTTATGTGTTCTCGTCTCTCTGTCTCGCTTGATATCTACGCCCCCTATTGACCAGTGATGGTTAATGTCTTATTTAAAAGTCTGCAGGACCACTTTCTGTCTGTCTTGCGGTCCTCCACACTCTTTTCTGTCTTCTTTCTTGTTTCCTCATGTCTCTTTTTCTCTTTCTTAACCTCCCCACAATACCGTGCATTTCATTTTCCTATAGAATTACCTTTCCATAATGCTCTTATTCAGTAGAGAAAGTGGTAAATCCCAGCTACTGTGTCGGTTTCTGAGCAGCCAAATCAGCCCCCTCACACTGCTGTCAGTGTGTGCCGACAAATGGGGAAGTTCAGTGTGATGTGTGTGTTGGTGAGGTTGTTATTAGGTATCTAATGAATATTTCATTATTCAGATTGACGAGGAGTCTTATTAAAATATGAAGATGTTGAAATTAATTGTCAATTAGAGGTAGAGTGTCTTAATTTGAGGGGATATAAATGGGTGCAGCTGAGTGGCGTGTGTGTATGTGTGTGTGTGTGTGTTTTTGTATGTTCTCGTGTGTCTGGATGATGCGTTGATCGCTGGGGGATCAGCAGCTATTAACATCTAATGGGAAATCAGGAAGAGGCGTGTTCTGTCACCACCGGAGACGAGCCTCGGGGTCAGGGATTGGAGGAGGAGGGGCAGGGGAGGGGCGTCAGGAATGGAAACAAAGCTTGGCCTCAATTAACAGGGTTCGACTGTTGCCGTGGTGATGTGGCAGGGTTGCAGCGTTAATGAAGTACCTGTTAAACAGCCCCGCCCCATTCGGTCTACTTAAATGGTACAGAGAGAGGGCAGAGGAAAGAGAGGGGGCGATTGACACATTTTTACATACATAGAAGACAATACACACACACACACACACACAGTGGTTTTAATTAGTCCTAAACTAGCAGCCCTGCTACGGCTGTCCCAGAGAGACTGGGAGTACTGGTTCTGTGTGCAAGGCTCTGCCTAATTGGTCCGTATTGGTCCGTGAAGACTTGGCCACCGCAGAGTGCATGTGTGCGCTCGCCTCTTACAAACAAACTGTCGTGTGGTTTTGTATTCGTAAATGCAGGGTTAATTGCAGCCAGCGCTGTGTGTATAAATACAGTATATGTTCATGTTCAGGGTCTGTGGAAGAATGCATTTTGTGTTTACACAGGGGCTTTATATTTTTATGTCATGTGACGAATGTTAGTACGCTTCCTGGATATAGAGCCCTATAGGTTAAATAATTAAAACCTTAGCTGTGTTATTATTGTTACAACTGCTAAGAAACACTTGGCTAGAAAAGACAGCAAACATTGTCTCATACAGTCGTTTACATATTATTTTGGAGATGATGCTCCTCGGTAAACAGCACTCAGCTGATGGTGACGCCTTAAAGTAAACATAGAAAATTTCATGTTCCTGCTCTACAGCAATTCTGCACGCTCACCAAAGAAACAATATGTTTTTTTATACCAATAATGAATAACTTTATACAGCTTTATTTGCATAGTGAAGTTCAGGATGGCATCAGACACAATGATGTGATGACTGGATGCTACGATGTGGAAGAGGATAGGATAATGTCTATGTGAAAATGGTGATTTAAAGGGAGGAAGTGAAGCATCTGACAGGTAGAAAAACTACGAAGCTTCTTCGGCTGAAGCTGAATGAGTGTCCTTGTCCCTCTGCAGCTGAACCTGGCGTCCAGCGGCTCCCTGTTAAAGCGGGACAGTGATATCTACCCAGAGGGTCTTCCTCACCCCCCCACCTCAGCTGCCACCCCCATCACCCCTCTGCGCCAGGGACCGTCGGTCATCAGCTCCTCCAGCCTGCACTCACACTCCCACTCCCACTCGCATGGCGTCGGGCCGATACGTAGGCGCAACTCCGATAAGTACTGCACCCCCATCGCCTCAGGTAACAAATACAGTACTATCATGCATTATCTAATTATTGATCTGTAAAAGAAATTCAAACCTGCACTGACCCCCCACCTTCAAACACTCACTAAAACCCACCTAATTAAATATGCTTTTGTTCTTATTTTCTTGTAGCTGACTGTTTCGATTTGTTATTCTGTAAAATATATTTTAGTTTGTTGAAAAGCTCTCTATAAATTAAATGCATTATTATTCTTATTGTTATTATCATTATTATTATTATCATAATATTTATTTGATCCACTGGTGGCTTTTTACTACAAAATTCCCTGCAGTAGCACTGAAATATATCACTTCAGAGATATAGTGTTGTCACCATCTCTTGACTTTTTCTTGAAAATTAGTGCAGCCTCAGAAGTTCTTATTCCAGCTACCACAGCAGTATATTTTTTAAATATGTGGCTCAGGATGAAGCTACGTCCATTCACAAGCCTTCAAATAGTAAGGAAGTAAGGGACAGACACAATGTGCACTGCTAGTTTTGATTCATTTGTCTGTTTTTTTGTGTTTGGCTGCATCACATCAGCTGATTTAATGTTGTTGTGCCTGTTTTTCAGAGCTGGCTCAGAACTGTGAGTTCTATAAGAACGCTGATGTCAGGCCTCCATTCACCTACGCCTCTCTTATACGTCATGTGAGTCTCTCCAACAATCCCTTTTCACCGTCTCTTCTCTAAATCTGTGTCCTCGTCCTCTAAAACCTGCTGTGTGTCTTCGTCCACAGGCCATTCTGGAGTCCCCAGACAGACAGTTGACTCTCAATGAGATCTACAACTGGTTTACACGAAAGTTTGCCTATTTCAGGAGAAACACAGCCACATGGAAGGTAAAAACAATGCACACACTCTCCCTGTCGGTTGACTAGATCTCACTAATGCTAATTGTTAGTGTGAAAGCTAAATGTAAATCCAGCTCAGCTCAGTTAGCTGCTGTTGTTTAGCGAAAACGAGCAGCACCATATTCAGAAAAAATGGAAGTTACGACTGCGACTCAACCTGGCGACTCTTGACTGGGTGAAAGCTGATGTGATTGATTGCAAAGTAATTGTATCTGTGCAGGCTTGGCCGTGTTATTTGAAACATTTGGGTTGGCCAGTATGACCCCACTTTGAGGAAAATGGATTCACTAAAATGAGCACTTATGATACAAGTACAATAACACACACACACACACTGATGCAGATGAGTTTTAAAGCTCAGCTCCTAAAGATATGACAGATTTGACAGTTATTGGCTCTTTCTGTCCTTTATGAGACACTTTCCTACTTCCCTCCGTCTCGCTCGCTCTCAGCCCCAAACATCTCTCTCACCTCCAGCTCATGGAGAGTTGGTCTCACTCAGCCCGTTAGAGCCACGTCCAGCCGTTATACAGCCTCATTATAGGGATGCTCACACACACACACATTGAATTCGCTCTGTCTCACACACACACCTGGCCTGATCCGTCCATTGTAGGTGCTGACCCATTTTCTGCAGAACTAATTTGAGTGTCAGTGTTGTCCAGAGAGGGAAAGAGAGGGAATGAGGAAAGGAGTGAAGGAAGCAGTAGGAGGGGGCGTTAAGAGAGACCTCGTCCCTCCTCTAATAACCTTAAACCAAGGAGGGAGGGATGGGATGATGATGGAGGGGTAAAGAGACGGGGCAGCCGGGAATATCTTTACCTCCTCATCTGACTTTTATGAATTTTAACTATTAATGTCTGGTGTCTGTTTCTTGTGCCGGTGGCCTCACAGACCTTTAAATATAGCTCGCCCTGGCCTTACGTATTTATATAGCAGCTTGGTGAGTCAAATAGGGCTGCAGAGATGTATGTCCTTTAATAAGTCGTTATATTTCATGAGCAGAGCAGCGGTGTCAGGGAGTGGAAGTCATTGATCACAGAAAGGAAAAGGGACAGATGACGAGGAGAAAGAAAGGCGATTATTATATTATTTCAAAGTGTCGCGTGACGGATTAGAGGCCTTCAAGAAGAGGTTTTATTTTCTGTTGAATGGCAGCAGAAGCATTGGCCTTTCACCGTGTTGTTTTATTCACATGAACCTCATAAATGACTCTTCTTAGGAGGTGTTCGGTCGCTCTTATGAAGAATTTTATTATAAAACAGGATGAGAATAGAAAATGTAATCAAGACTCTATAAGATGCTTCATTTTGACTTCCAGTGGTTGAATGAAACGAACTACTCAAGTAACTTGTACCATTTTCTACTACTTCTACTCGAAATATTGTACTTTTTACTCATGGTACTGGTCAAATTTTTCAATATAATGTTATAAATTTAACTGCCTCCTTAAAGTAAAACACTGCTTACACATTTATGCTTCAGTTATATATAATTATCCAATAATAAAAAATATAATTAGGGCCTTTTTTGATTGTGAGTACTTTTACTTTGGATACTTTAAGTACATTTTGCTAATAGTACATTAATTACGTCGATGTTTTGTGGTATTTGTAGCAGAATTCAACCATTTATTGCAAATCTGGTTGCAAAGTCACGACAAATTAAATGCTTAGTCATTCTTTTTTCTTACGTTGTCTGCTCATATATATATATATATATATATATATATATATATATATATATTTATACTTATTTATATGTATTCCTAGAAACACAACCAGACTGATCCTGATGCTCAGACAAAGCTTCCTGTAACACCTGAAATAAATTCAGCCATTTGATTTTTTTTTTTCTTTTCTTTCTTCCCAAAATTCTGCCTCTAGTTGCCCCTCCACCCCCCCTCCTCCTCCCCTCAGCCGGAGGGAGTGGAGATGAGTGGCACATGTGCTGTGACCCACTGTAAATGACTGCTAATGTTTTAACTGGGAGAATTAGGCTTTCATCACGGAGACGAATGCAAATAGCGCTGCAATAGCACTGGTGTCTGGTATGCGTGTGTGTGTGTGTGTGTGTGTGTGTGTGTGTGTGTGTGTGTGTGTGTGTGTGTTTGCACTGTCAGGGTGGCGGGCGCAGATTGGGGTCAGACTCATTTACAAAACTTAGCATCACGGCTCGGGGGTTGAGGGGATGCGGGGGAGAAAGGGTTCCTCCACTGATTATGGCTTGTGTAATTACGTGTGTGTGTGTTTGTGTGTGTGTGCGTATCTGTGTGTGTAATTACGCCGAGGAGTGATGCATGCCTGGCCTGTCCCTCCCTCTCGGCTTAGAACAACGTGTCAGAGAGAATATGCAGGATTTAATTATAGACGAATTAAAATTGGTAATGAAATTGGGCATGAACAAACTACAAATAGCAGATGAAAAGGGAGGCCTGTCCCTGGGGGGTGGTGGTGCTGGTGGTGGTGGTGGTGGTGGGGGGGGTGAAGATAGCAGCCTGTCTGAGTGCCTCTGGATGTGTGTGTTTCTGTGTGTGTGCTGATGGTGACTGATTAGAAAAATTTGGGAGATAAAGTAGCGCTACTAGAGTACTGCTGCGATGTGTTAGAGCGGCTGCGCATGAAACATGATGGGTGAAACAAAAATGGCTGCTCGGGTCACACCACTCAGACGGTGACTTAACACCGACCTGGGAAGCATTGTGTGTTTGTGAACGCACCTTGAAGTGAGGCTTCCCCCAGCCGAGTGAGAAGTAAAGGAACAAAAATAACTCTTTCAGCTGCTGTTGAGTTTCTGCTCAAGGACACATTTCCCGCTGGGCTGTTTTTATGGAATATCATGGCTACTTAACATGTGCAGCTCAGACTATTTATGATGGAGGATTTATTAAATTAACAGGAGACATCAGGGAATATCAGAGGGTAAACTTTGTACCACTTTACAGACCTTATTTGCTATTTCATGCGTTCCTTGCGTGGTGGTTTTCAGGTGTTTTTCTCCACCAAAGAATAAAATTAAATAAGACACGTAAGCCTAATTCAATCAAAGTTTTTGATGATAAATTAAAATAAAATGCTAAGGACTCAGTACAGGATGATCTGAAGTTGTCCAGCTTGATTCCACTTCAGGGTTTTACTTTAAGCCCACTGGGACAAACATTGTTTTAGTGCTGTTCATTTAGCATTTTAACCTATTGTTTTATGTATTGTATTGATATATTCGTCTGTTTGTATATCTGTCCTGAAACAGGTCTCTTTTGAGGGTGAGATCACCTGCGCAAATAAAGGTTAAATAAAATAAATGAAATCTTCATGTCGTGTTGAAGCTCTCCCTCTTTCCTCTCGCTCTCTTCTCCCAGAATGCTGTGCGCCACAACCTGAGTCTGCACAAGTGTTTTGTTCGCGTTGAGAACGTGAAGGGGGCCGTGTGGACCGTGGATGAAGTTGAATACCAAAAGAGGAGACCACCAAAGATGACCGGGTGAGCACACACATTTGTTTTCTCAGGTTGATGTGAGTGTGAGCTTATGGCTGCTGGCACTATGATTGCCTAAATGGGCGCTCTGTTATTACCAAGAGGTCAACCCAGCAATCAGGTCTGCAGGCTTGTACTGTTCGCACTTTGCCATGCGAGCATGTGTGTGTTTTTCCCTGTTTGTCGACACCATTAGTAAGCAGCTGTGTGAGATGCAGGAGAGGGAAAAAAAAGTCCTTGTTAGTGTATGTAAACAGATGTTCTCTCCAACCGCCAGAGAAACCAGCGATAATTATACACACACCTGCACGCCAGATATTAGACATGTTTGTGTGTGTGTGTGTGTGTGTGTGTGTGTGTGTGTGTTTTAGCATCTGTTTACAGTCTGTGTGTGTTTTCTACTTGTAATCAACCTGTTTGTAAATCTGAGATTTGGCTGAGGTGACGTCTTTTCACATGTGCGTTCAATCTGTGTGCAGAAGTCCCACCCTGGTGAAAAACATGATTTCAGGCCTGGGCTTTGGATCCCTAAACGCCAGCTACCAGGTAAGGAATGCCCTCACACACACACACACACACACACACACACACACACACACACACACACACACAGTAGCAGCCAATCGCAATCAAGGGCACTAATATCAATTCCCTCTTATAATTAGTAGATCCCCTAACGACGTTCATACCTCCTCCTCCTCCTCCCACACCGACGCTCTCACCTCCCACCTCACTTTCTCACATGAGTGCCACCCCCCCACCTTCGCTTGCACACACACACACACACACACACACACATGCACACACACACACACACACACACACACACTCTCTCTCTCTTCACTCCTGTGCTCCTCAAACACACACATGCAATTTTTGCCACTGAGATGATTTATAACATCAAGTAGTTGTCAATTAAGGTTATGGCATAAAATTCTCGCCTGTCCTAGAAAATCCATCTCTGAGCCGCTGAGAGTTCCCCTCCTTTTGTCACTTTTTTTTTCATCCCCTGCATGAGAGGGGAAGCAGGGTGAGTGTGTCAGATAGTGTCCAGCCTGTCTGACCTGCAAACAGCTGGAGAGGTGACAGTAGGATACCTTCTCCTTATCAAAGAGGACAAAGATGCTTGTTCACATGTGTATTTAAGTCTTCTGTCGAAACACAAGCACTCACGTAAACCGGTGGTGGAAAAGTGCTGTATATAAGTGCCCCCTAGTGGTTTGTCAAGTTCACTATGAAGTTAGTGGCTTCAAACGAGCTCCACGAGAGCTCTCCTCAGTGCATAAAGAAAAAGAGATCCATTATTCATGGTGGCTGCTGTTTATTTAACAGTGTTTGTCAACTCACAAACACATCCTGAACATTTAAATAAGTGGAGTGGAGTTAGATGTTTCAGCACACCTGGACAGATCATTTCCAGACAGCCTCCTTCATTACATAGAATAGAATAGTATAGAATAAAATAAGGTTTTTCACTTGCTACAGCAGCGTAAACAAGTAATAGTGGTGGTAATGCCCTATTATTATTATCATTGTTGTTATTACAGAATAATAATAACAACGATGATAACAATAATAATAGAGCAAGTATTATTATATTACTATTATTTTTATTATTATTATTATTGTTATTATCCTTGTTATTATTATTATTATTTAATACATATAAATATATTTATAAATATTTACAGTATGTAAAAAAAAGAAAAGAGATAATTTTTGATGCCAAATGAAATTGAATTAAATACAATATATAGACTATTGATGTGACTTATAAGTTATGCAGCATAAAAATAGACGTAAAAATAAAGCAGTGAAAGTTTGTTGTGAAATAGTGCAGATTAGTAATTAGCAATTATACAGATGTCAGTAATGAGTCCACGCTGCTTTTGCCTTCATTGCTTAGTGTTCTGTTGAATTTGATGAGTGATATTTTTGTGACAGGACGACTCTCTGTGTGTGTGTGTGTGTGTGTTTTGTTGTCAGGCGGCTCTGGCAGAGAGCAGTCTGTCACTGCTGAACAGCCCTTCTCTGGTGAGTCCGTCTGCGGCCAGCCTCAACATGCTGCACGTGGGCCACGATGATGTCAGCTCCACTGTGGAGCAGGTCAACAGCAACGGCAGCTGCAGCCCCACGCTCAGCCCCCACCAGTACAGGTACACATGGACGCACAGTAGACTGATGGAGGCGTCGTGAGTGAGTGAAATGGTGATACTGATGTCAAGAATCAAGAAGAGCTTAATTGCACAGACAAGGAATTTGACTTGGTGTCAAAAACTAACAAGGACATACATTTTGTAAGCCGGTACTCCAGTATGTACAGTTCTTATAATAACTGGGTAAATAAATAAATAGAAAGAGAGGGTATAATATTTCACATGAGGGTCAATAAATGAATATTATTAGTTTATAGGGGAGAATATTTTACATAACTGGAAGTTATGTGAGGCTATGAGGAAAGTGGGTGCTGGTTTGTGTTTGTTTCTGGCTCTTGTCACTGTGTCCTTGAGCAAAACAATGAACCTAAATTAAACCTGAATGAAACCAAACTTATACCCGTATATGGTGATTATGAATAAGTGTTGTTTGTCGGACACTGACAGCTATTTTCTACATTCTACTAACAACCATGACAGACAAACTGTCATGTTTATTTCCTAAAATAATAAATCAACACCACTGTAGATGAGAGGATCGAAAGCAATAATTCATGTTTGGTGAACTAATGCTGAAAACTACTTGAACACTCGACCCGTCGGCCTGCTAACAGCTGCCTCTCTCCTCCAGCCACCAGGTGCATGTGAAGGAGGAGCCCACTGAGCTGGAGGAGGACGGTCGGTCGGTATCCATCCTGGCCGGCGTCACACACAGCCTGCCATTGCCGAGCGACGAGCGCGACCTGGAGGAGGATCTCCCCACCGAGGAGCTGGAGTAGGCCCGATCCCAGACGGACCGGAGGGACGAGACAAAGCCAGATCAATCCCTTGAGCCCTCTCGTCAGCGTGAAGAGGAAAGCGATAGCTACAGTTCACTTAAGAGAAAAGAGAGAAAAAAGAGAATGTTTTTTTGTTGTTATTGTTTTTAAGAAAATGCAAACCAAGGACAACATTGAGAAACTCCTAACAGGGTTCGATGACCTCCCGTTACTTTCAGACACAAAACAAGACTGTGGAGCACTGCTTTACCTCCATGTCTTTCTTCTCCAGCACTTGGCTCAGAGGTGTAACACCACTCAGTGCATACACACTCACACACACACACACACACACACACACACTCAGTCACTTAAACCATGGCTCATCATCCTCCCTGGTCATATCAGCCTCTGTGTAGAGACCCTTAGAGGTTCGGACACACTCTCCTCCGTTTCCTCCTCGCTGTCGTCTCGGGCTGCCTGGTGAGTCGTTTCATCTCGACATCAGTTGAGAAGACACACAGGTGTGTTTGTTCAAAAGAGAAAGACGCACACAGGATCATGTGTACATAGATGTGGAGCAGTCACCAGGGGCTGTGCAGACGAACACTTCTTCCCGCTCTTTCAGTCGATCACTTTTTCATTTCCTTTGATTTGATTGAAACGAAACCGTCGGGCTTCATGGTGGGAAGGAAGGAGGAGCACTTTCAAAGCAGACCCACGGCGAGGCAGTGGTCCCGGTCCTGGTCCTGGTCCCTGTCCAAACCTCTGCCCCCAGCGAGACACTTAGTGACGGACATCTTTTAAAACGCTTTGCTTCTAAGTGAGAAAAAAGACATTTTCTTACCCCACCTCCATCTCTTCCCATCCCCACCCCGAGAAGGACTGCAGGAATCGGACTGTTCGGTGCTCTCCTCCTCCTCCTCCTCCTCTTCCTCGAGCTTTGAACACTTTGAGAAGGAGAAGAAAAGAGGGGCAGCAGAGAGAGAAATGAGGGAGGAAGCGTCTACAGAAATATTGTGACTAAAAAAGAAAACTGTTCATGATTATGGAATATAACAAGAAAAAAAACGTGTGGTAGCTTTTGTCATTTCCTTCTTTTTTTATTTGATGTTATTATCATTGTTTATTTTTGAGGATCAATATTTCCATGGTGGCGTTTCTGTTTCGACGTACCTTTTCTAAGGATGCTGTTTCTGTTTTTTTATATTATAAATTGTTTGTTTTACTCTGGCTGTTCACACCATTCCAGATGAGTATTGGCACAAAGGAAAAAGAAAAGAAAGCGCAGTATTGTCCCAAGTTGTGATATACCGACCCCCCCTCTCCTGCCCCTGTCCCTTTCTGTCCCAAGTGTAGCAGGCAAGAAATTTGGAAATAGCACTTAAAGTTGCCATTATCCAGACAGACTATTTAACAGCTGAATCTTTTTTCTCTCATTCACTTGTTTTCGGTTGTGTATTTAGTTGAGAAATATCAGTAATGCTTTAAAAATATATATATTGTTACTGCAGTCAGAGAATACCTCATCCCACAAAGGTTCTGCCTGGAACTGTGTCCAAATTGATAAACAAATAAGGGGGAATTCTTTCCGTGGGACACCAAATGTGGCAACTCTGCTCAGCTTCGATTCAAAGCTCTATGGTCATAATAGTTCCTGTGTAGAAGCTATCTGCAATTCACTGTGTGAGTTTGTGTTAAAGGAATAGCACGTGAGATTTATTTTTTTGTTTTGTTTTGTTTTCTGCGAGCATAAAAGCATCACTTTTCTCTACAGTGCCATACCAAATTTAACACTTATTTTAATCTATTATCTGCTTATTCCCATTTTATTTTTGTTACAGGTAACCAAAGAAATATGTAGAAAACCAAAAACCCTGTAGTTTATTTTTTTGCCCTTTTTTGAGTTTCCTTTCATTTCCTTCTGAAAGAATTGGCCAAAAGACAACAAACCAGGAGTTTGGATTCTTCTTCTTGTATTCATATAGCTATTGTGTTGAAATTATACATGACTTACAGTGCTGATCATTCCGAAAACCAAAGTGTGTGACGCAAACTAGAATCTGGAGACGTCAAAGCTTTTACATGATAAGTGGTTACGAATGACTCACATTAGGTATGAGGCCAAAAAAAAAGTTGTGTTAACAAACGTCGCACAGTTCCTCTGAAAAGCATGAAGAAAGAGAAAAGAAAAAAAGCACTTAGAGGTGAAACCCTGTCTCTCCCACGCTCAGGCTAAACTGTGTTGCAAACACAGTCCTCCTGCAGGACCGGCCCCTAAAAACGCTTTTGACGCTTTACAGGAAACTTTTTCTGGTGCTGTCGTAAAAAAACATTTGGAGATTTTCAATGTAGGGAACAAACTTGATCTGTATGGAGTATTTGCAGGAAGAGGGAGTGTACTGTAATGTGGACCGTGAGGAGTTATTCCAAAAACACATGTGACACAATAAAGAGGGAACAACTAAGATATACCAATGTAAGAGGAAAACAACCAAGGGACATCATGTAATTGAAAGTTTGGTTCATATTTTCACACTTTTTTTTTTTTTTTGTCAAAATCTCTTGCACTTCAGACGATTTTTCTTATTTAACGAAAGAACCTTTGTGGTGACTTTGTGTTCAAACAGGACTGTTTCCTGTCACATTGGAGACTGATTTCTAACCTAAGTACAAAGTGGCAGACAGACATCTTGAAACAAGATAAAAAACCAAAAATAACACTACCTCCTTTTCAAAACGGTTCAACACATAGCCAACGGGAGACTGAACTCTCTTGAATATTTTTTTCTCCTCCATTCTTCCTCGATGATAACAAGGAATGCCAAAATTGTTGTTACGCTTACTGTATGACTGATAAAAAAAAGAAGCTATTATTTGGTGATCCGGACTCCCTAACGCATCCGCTCGAGCCCAAAAACATAGAGACGTTTCACTTTCCATGGATTTAAAAATGACTACCTCTCCTTAAACCACATCTAAAGCACTCTCTACGTCTCTCGGTGTGTTGTGAAGTGCTTACTATATTATATATATATATGACGTGTAAAGAAAAAAAAAATGACCATATTCCAATTAGCACTGGACGGCCTCTCGAACAGTTTGCTCTGACTGTACGTGTGCATATCCATGAGAAACTGGTCGCTGATGTGGTGTTGCAGGGAGCTGGTTGTCAGCTGGGTTATGATGGACAGACTATTTCAGTGGCACCACACAAACACAAACACAGGGGTGTAAGAGAAGCAGGGCTATGGGTTAGTGCAACAGAGGCTCTGACCATCCAGATATCCAAAGACCCACTTTGCCAAAACACTCACAGAGACGCCGAGAGGACTAACACACACTCACCGAAACTCATCACTGCTACTAGAACTATCCAAACCAAGAGGAACTGCTGCATACAGTACATAGATGATCTCTGACTCGTGCTTTAAGGTACACCTGTAAACAAAGCTGTTTTATAAAGATGTAGATTGTTCACAGGTCGCCATGATGTAACACTTCTGTTCTTTCTCCAGCTTGGCATAACATGATGTATTCTTGTATATTAATGCTTGACTTATCTCTCCAGGGCATTCTTTCCCATTTTGTCCTTTGATTTTTTTCCTTTTTTTTCTTTCTGCACCTGTTTAGCTATTGTAAAGCTTTCAGCTCTGATTCCTATACTGTACTGCTAATGCTGAAGTATATGTATTTATCATATTAAGTGCTGCAGGTATCTCGGTTTATTAGTTTTTGTTTGTTTCCATTTTTTTCGGTTCTTCATAAAACGTCTGGGACGCTGATTTTTTTTAAGTGTATTATCTCTAAAAAAAAAAATTAAAAGAATAAAAGTTAGATCAGTGGTTTAGGTAACACCTGTTTGTATATTTATCTTAGCTAGGTCTATTTTGATACTTTTTTGTCTCTGTACTGCATTTATGCATTTTTAAGGAAAGAAAAAAAAACAAATGGAAAACAAACTAAAAAGTTACTTCGTTATGTATTGATACCTCAGAAGGACTTTTTTCTCAAAGACAGGACCAAAACCTCTGAAAAGAAAAAGAGAAAGAGGAAAAAATGTAAGAATATGTAGCCCCTCTCTTGCTTTAAAAAAATGCGGAGCTCTAGAAAGATATTGCTGTTGGTCCTCTCAGGTGCCAATAAGTGTGCCAGCTCCCTGTGACCCCTCCCTCTGACCCCTGACCCCTCTCATTCCTGTGCTGAACTCCGACCCACGGGGCTGTCAATCACCTGCAGGCGCCATGGGGGTGTCACTGAGTCACACACCTGGCCGGTGGTGACCAGTCACAGACCTCATCTCCCAGTCCCACAGAGGCACATCAAAGCCCGACACTGTTGCATTTTTGATACTCCTCCTCTGGCCTAGTCTCAATACCAAAATGTGGAACGGCTCTCAGAGATGCAGCTCATCCTCTGACTACCAAAGGCATTGAAAGCAACCATTTGCTCAGTCCAAACCCCTGAACTGTAACCAAACTGTAACCAAACCAATGCCACAACCTGAACCAAACAAAAACCAAGCTACTTCCAAAAGTCTCCATGGACGACATCACTGATCACCTTTACTGACAGCTGTTATCTCTCGCTCATCCACGTAACGGTGTCGTAGGACCGGCCTGCGTCCTGTTGGCTGGTGACTCACTCAAAGGAGATCCCAAATCCTGACTTGTGATTGGACAGTTCTGAGGTGTCATGTGAGGGGTGAGGGACTCTCAAAGCGGAGCGTTGCCTGACGGTATTATCAAGTAGACAGCCAGAATCCGATGGAACTACCACTTCAGCTCTCCTCTGGTTAAACCTAAGGAATGTGTGTACATTTTCAGCAGTGACTCTCTCTGTATTTGTTTCTTAGTTTCAGTTGACCTCTCTTTATCCTTTGGTTTTTGTTCTGTTTCTTGTTATTTGAAAGTGTGACCCGAGGAAGAGGCAGGGACAGGGACTGGGCGGTGGCTTCAGCCCAGCCCTCGGACCCTCCACCCCGGGTAGCCATGTAATGCCAGTCACTGCCCTTTCCTTCATGCTGTATAAAAAACACACACACATATATCTGTGTATTTGTAACCTGAATCTTCTTGTGTCTGTTCATGCAGACAATAAAAAAACTGTACAGTAGGTCTAGTTGCATGTAATCTGTACTAATTATTGACAATGGCATTATAAAATGCAATAAAATACTTATTACACTGTCCTCGGCTGCGTCCCTGTTGTTTCCTCCCCAGATAATGTTTATGGTACCTAATGGATGGAGGTCTGCAAAAGAAAAATGTTGCTGCCGCTTCATTTTAATGGTTCACAAGGGTTTGCAGCCACTTGTATATAGAGAAATACATAAGAAAGTGAGCCAAACATGCAGTGATATACTTGCAGAAAATATTAATTGCATCTTCTCTAATTTTCACCATGACCTCCGCCAGACTGCTTGACATATAAGCGCCTGACCCCTGCAGTCTCTAACCACTATAATTAAGGAGAACCAATCAAAGCGACTGCTGTTAATAATGAAGGAAGGCTGAATGTTTTCAGCAAATTTCCTGTCAGCGTCCTGTTGAATAATACGCAGGTTCAAACTACATAGAAAACGACTCACCTAAAGAATAAAGCTGCACCAAAAAATAAGCACAGTCAATACTCACCTTTCATTTGAAAACACTCAAAGCGAATAAACTGGTAGTCATTCTGTTTTGGCAGCTCCTGCTCACTGTTGAGCTTTTTCCTTATTTAACGACTATTTAACTTTATTGTTTTGTTCTTTTGTTCTTCTTACTTTCTGTTTGTTGTAGACATTTATGCATTGTTTACTTATCTATATTAGTCATATTTGTCCCGTACAGATTTTTGTTGTTTACTTATTTTCCTCTGTTACCTTCTTATATTAACATCATTTTCCACTTATTCTACTCACATCACTGGTTCTTATTATTTTATGTTGGCCTTTATTGTAATGTTGCTCTTCCCACTTTCCTTTTGTAACAATTTAAATGTAGGATTATCTTATATAATAATAATATCAAATAATGTTCCATAAAAAAATAACTCTACATGATGAGTTTCATCCAGAAATATGTCATCTCCTTTTCAGTGCTGCCCCAATCTGTTTGCTGGTGGAAGGTTCATGATAGATGAGGCTATAGTGACCCTTTTTTTATATAAAGAAATCACTTTGTGTAGTCCAGTCTTCATGTAGAGAAACATGCCCCCCTACACAAACACATATAGCCTTTAAATAATGTGATCAGATCATTCCTGTGGTGCCGTCGCTGCACTCCATCAGTCCACCTGGCAGGTAAACCTCATTAGACCACAAACTGCTGCTCAAATGGTCACATCTCCTTGATTTAGGGGTTCAGCAGGCGTCCATCATGTGAGGCCTTCAGGGAGGTCAGCATGTGTTGTGATACAGAGAGTGGCCACCAGGAGGAGTAAACAAACCGGACAACACAAGCAGCATCTCATAAACACAAACCCAGCAACAAACATCACTGTGGTCCACTGACATGGAGCGACCAACAGGGAGGGCCAGAGAGCCCAGCACAGACCTGAGTGGACCCTGCAGGCCAGACTGAGAGAGGCACCTGAACCCAGGTGGAGGTGAATGATATATCCGCTGAAGGTGATGGAAACACTCACCTTTCTCACTTTCCTCTCCTGCTCTCTACCTCGCAGGTTTGCCCTACAGCTTATCTTTAAAACTGTGGATATGTCGCCACGGGGGGAGAGAGAGAGAAAAAAATGGAAATTGGCTGGATGTATTTTGGAAAGTTGAAACTTTGTTTAATCTTGTGCTTTTAGTGAACTTCTCCGCCAGTCAGCTGGGAGGAAACTCACTCTTGACGCTTAAATCCCTGTGACATTTGGTTTTTGGGAGAGAGACCCCCATCTTAAGCTTATTACAGACACACAGAGACACACTCTCTGGCTCGCACACATCATGAATACTAAGCAGAAACTTTGCACAAGGTGAGCCAGGGTGCAGAGCAACACACAAAGAGGTTATTCTTGGCGTGGCACAGTAGTGTTTGGCATAAAATATATTTCTTGACGCTCATCTGGACACTGTGCTCAGTAGGTGTGCGTGCATGTGTGTGATTGGGTGTGTGGAGGTCTGCAGCATGGAGAGCACTGAGGTCCAGACAGACCCTCTGAGCCATGCTAGCATCCCTCTGCCCTGTTCACTGACTGTCTGTGGCTGAAGGAGTGGGCCTAAACAGTTTATATTGACTCACATCAACACAACACAAGTCTGTGTGGATCTGCTTGTTCTGTCTGAGGGACGAGTTCCTTCACTCATGTCTACAGAGAGAAAATATTTATTCTACGGACCGATCACAAGTTGATAGCTTATGTTTTGTTAGGATTGACTTCCTCATTGCTTGGACACCACTGTCTGTTTTTGTTTCTGATCCATCCATCTATCTATCTATCTATCTATTTTATTTTATTGTATTTGGTTTTATTTTAATAACTAATCTGATCATTGGTGTCACTCAGATGGAGCCTTTTGCTTCCCATGAACTCTCCTCAAAGGATGAAACTCCTCAACTTCATGTGTGTCAGTGGGAGAGAGAGAGAGAGAGAGAGAGGGGGGTAGAGGTAGAGAGAGAGAGGAAGAGAGACAGAGAGAGAGGGAGAGAGAAGTAGAGAGAGGTAGAGAGGCAGAGAGAGAGAGAGGTAGATGAGGGTGAAAATGTGGTTTCAATCATTCACAAAGATGCTTTTGTTCTGTAGCTGAGGCCTCTCTCTTCCTCTCTCTCTCTCTCGCTCTCTCCCTCTCTCTCTCTCTCATTCCCAGGTTTTTTGGTATGTTATTTGAAAGAAAAGATATATTTTTTCTTTTTTTTTTTAATTTAAATTAAATAAATGTTGAAAATTAAAAAAAACAAAACAAATAATACATCAGTCCCACCAAACTGTTCAAAACCAGTGAAACATCATCAGGAGTTTAGAGAGATACTCTGTTAGTACTCTAGTTTCACTGGTGAACACTCACTGCTCTCTGATAAGATAAGATAAGATAAGATAAAACTTTATTCTTATTAAATTATTAATTATTAAAC
This sequence comes from Synanceia verrucosa, assembly GCA_029721515.1. Taxonomy (NCBI): domain Eukaryota; kingdom Metazoa; phylum Chordata; class Actinopteri; order Perciformes; family Synanceiidae; genus Synanceia; species Synanceia verrucosa. The sequence continues at coordinate 5,946,777 of CM056552.1, read as the reverse complement.
TTGTGATGCTGGATGTGGACTCTCCTGCTGTCTGGAACAGTGGAGCATCTCTCTCTCCTCAGGCAGTGACCTGCTCTGTCTCTGCTGGATCTACAGTGGACAGAGAGCAGGTCTGTGAGCTGCATGGAGGATGTGCTTTCACTATAGAGAAGCATAACACAATTACCTTTGTGCGGACACGTTGCCCTTGGTACAGCATTCAGCACAACTTATAACTTCCCTTTATTCAGTCGCTCCTAAATGTGACCTTTCAGCTAAAAATAATGAATTAAGCAGCAACATAAAAGGAAATGCTATTTGTGGTGAGAGTGGGGTTAATGTTATTACATCATGATGGCCTTCTCTTTTTCATGCACTTAAAGTGATAGTTCAACCACCAAATCAACACCACTGTCATATGAAGTACAGTAGCCAGCAGCCAGTTAGCTTAGCTTAGCATAATGACTGGAAACAGAGGGAAACTGCTAGCCTGGGTCTGTACAAAGGTAACAAAAACCAGCTATCAGCACCAGGACCAGTAACAAACTGGTGTTTACGCTGCTGGTTTCCTGCCAACTCATGACTCACATTAAAAAAAAAATAATAATAATTTTTACACTTTCTCTGTTTTTTTGTGCGTATTAAACAAAATGAAGCATAAGCCTTACAGGTGCTGCCTTCTGACAAAGACACTCTAGCTGTTCTACTTATTAATGTTGGCTGCAGCCATGACAGTGGCATCAACCTTCACATTCAACTCTGAAAGAATGCAATTTCCCAAAATGTGGAAGCATTCCTTTAAAGGGCAGTTATTAATGTTCAGGATCAGGGACTGACAGTGATCTGCACACAATAAAAAACACTAAAGCTTATGTGACAGTGTGTGCATCAGCAGCTGCTCCTGTTTCATCATTGGAGGCTGATTTGACAGCAGTGTTGAATGTGGAGGGACTTGGCATGGCGATCCAGACCCTGGACGGTCCAGAGAGTCCTTGTTCACCTCGAGAGCAAGCTGAGAGCTAACTGAGGAGTCTGCAACTGCCGTGACAAATGTATTCAAGCATAATGAAATAACCATTAAATAAGATTTGATTAAATTACCTGTGAATCACTAGCATTCAAGCAATTATGTAAATACCAAGAAGCAGCAGAAATGAAAGCTATCGGACTGCGGAGGGCCTCGTTGGTGCGCTGAATGGTGAAGTCTGTGAGTCACCAACGGAAGTAAGAGGATAGAGCTTAAGCTTTTCTGGAAGCCCATGACAAGAAACTGTCTCCGCTGTTATTGTTCAGTGCTGGATCAGGTGGGAGGACTCTCTCTTATACAAACACACAAGACTTTAATGTAGCCACAAAGCAGTGTCAACAGTCTTCAGGGTCTTTTGTCTTTGGTTTATTCATGCGGGACGTCTGTTTTTATCACACCATTTTTTTTCAGGTGATGGGATGATATTCAAATAATAGATGAGAATTTCCCTCATTAAACACATTGTGATCCTGTGAATTAGTGGAAATGAATTTTAATTTGACACAGATTGGGAGTGCTTTTGTCCCATCCTGAAAAAAAAATCCCCTGCAGTAAATGACAGTTATGCATGTCGAGCAGCAGGGAGGATGACTGTGTGAAATGTGTTGATATGAATTACCTCAGAGACTTTGAAACTCGGTGTTGTCCCAGCCTCTCTACATTTAGCTGTCTCCAAGTCAAGTTTCTTTCTTGTCATTTCTGCATACGCAAAAATGACATGTTGTTCCTCACGGATCAAGCTGCTAATATAACAACAGTCACACTTTTACCAAAAAAACAAACAAAAAACTGACATAGACACAACTACTAAACTAGAACTACAGTCACTTAGCATTCCTGTTGGTATATGTCAGAAATAATAAGGGAAATAATACTAACGTGTTGGAATAATAGGTGATTTTATGCCTATAAGAGTTATTTATGTGTAGAATAATATTTGGATCATCTGTCTGGTCTGTAAAGTTGGCAGGTCTTGTACACTACAGTATGTCTGGATTTATTCCACAAGTAAAAAGCCAAAGAAGACCAGAAGCAGCCCTGCTGGGACTGGATCTCTCTCTGTCTGTCCACTCAAACTGACCCAGAATCCTACAAAAAGTGTCAGAGCGTCAGTCTCAGATGAGTGATTGTACACACAAATTGAATAGGAGGTTTTCAAGTTGTTAGTAAAAATGGAGCCTGTCTCAGGGAAAGGCCTCAGAAGATTTGCTGCTGTGAATTACCTCGTGCTCCCGCCACGCCTCCAAACATCAATCACAGGAAACACTCTCATCAGTGACAACCTCCAGGTGTCGACATGGCAGAGCAGACGAGGCCTGTCTGTCGGGCGCAAACCCCCCAAAAGCACGACTAATTCTTTCACTCACACATACAGGCATTTAAGGGTGGTTTCATTGTCTTATTGCTAAATAAAATACATGGCATAACATATTTTACATGTTTGAAATGCCATGTATGACTTTGAGTCACATCTGTAAACCATATAATGTATTTTAGTTTTAATTATCTCACTGACAAACACACGCCTTCCTGTTGTATAAACCCACACACAATGCCACCTGTATGACAACTACATTTATCTTGTGCCTCGTTTGCGCTCTCGCCTCTCCATTGCTCTATGTTGTACACAGTCTAAGTTATGTTAAGTTTAGCTGCTGCTCGTTTTTTATTTTTTTATTATTTTTATTATTTATTTATTTTTCTATTTGTATTATTTCTTTACCTTGTGTGCTGCTTAAGAGAGTGCTGTAAAACTGGAGTCATATGTGTGCACCTGATTCTGGTGTGATAGTCATTTTTTAACACGTGTCAAACTTGAAATCTTCAACAACAGTTTACAGATTTACATTTTTTTCCTTACTATTTCTACTAAGTTTTGCACATTGCAACAAGTTGGATTTGTCACAGTCTACAATCACAGTGACATTAATTGTCATTAAAATGTCAGACTACAAGCATTTAACATTCACACTTTTTCGTTAAGTAACATGTTAATCTGGCTCTCCTGAATATTTGCCAAACTTTCTTCAAATTTTCCCTCAGACACAACATCACATATCGATACTTCAATGAGAGAATCAATTCTGGAGCATAAATATCTGGTATCAGAGGAGGTATTGATTTTTCAGTATTGATCACACCACATTTTTGTGGACTTAGTGACGCTGTGAATAAGGGAAAATTTGAGGAAAGATAGAAATATATTAACATGAAACAAAAAGTAATATTGTGTTAAATGTTGAGGCATGCATTTTAAGATGTACAGTCAACTTTTCATTTTTTTTTATGTGATAATTCTTCATAGTTAAAATATACATGGTTGGATGCTGTCCATTTTTTTTCTTTTTCTTTTATGATAACTCTTCATAACAAAATGTGAGCGAGTAGCACAGCGCCCCCTTTCATTCAGCTGTGGCGGAAGAAGAAGTAGTTCCTACTAACTGTAGGAACATTTTGTTTGGTTTCATTTTGACCAGATCCTGATGTTATAGTTAGTCTCCACAGTGTTCATGTTAATGCTTTATAGATCAAATTACTAAAATGTCGATATTTCAACATGGGAATCGTTTCTATGTCATAAATGTATCTGGAATCGGAAGTAAGAAGAAATTTCAGAATCAATCCGCACACCACTCATGACAGCGGAAGTGGTTTTGCGTTCATGGTCGAGTTCGCAGAGCGGAAGAGCTTCAACAGCGTTTATAAACTGATTATATGTGGGATTTGGTGATAGTTATCACTATTTTACCTCGGCATGGTTAAGCTGTGTTGTCTGTCCCGATGAAAGCTCCGGCGGTGACACACCCACGATGTTCGTAACCTTTGGTATGCTATGCCCGGTTAGCATGATCAGTGCTAGCATGCTAGTGGTGTTACTTCCAGAGAGGTGTGTAAGGACTTCCTGCTGTTTGAGCCTGTTAATCTTTGGTGTGACTTAGAGCCTCATTCACAGCTAAACATGTCAGGTTTTAGGATCATAAGATCAAATTTTATTTATGTTTCGCATGTATGTGTAGATATGGGGCTTTTATTTTGAAGGGAGACAGGAACATAAATTCACTCAGAGCTTTTCTGAGGCAACAAAGTACTGCAAAGTACTTCCCAACGGGGAAGAGTGCAATATCAAAAAATGTGCTTAAATTTAGGAGCAATGACAGAAGTAAACAACATGTCAAAATAAGAAGATAATAAGGTAAATCAGCATTGAGTGTCCTAGAATAATATATGTGGAATATAGTAATAGTAAAAAGTAATATACAGTGCTTAACAAATGAATTATTCCACCTCAGTGTAAGGTGTTTGTCACCGCTGCAATAAATCATCATCATTGCTGATAAACATTTTTTTATTTTAGTTTTTTAACTTTTTTAATTATATTTTTTTTGTGCTAAAATGTATTAATTGTCGTTTTGTTTGACAATTCAGCTGAAGCATATAATTATTGTTTGATTGAGATGGCAAATTACTATTTACCACAGAAAAAAAGTTTTTTGTTATTGGTTGTATGTTATTCTGGATTAAAAAACATAGAACAGATGGAAAACTAAGTCAGAGGCAGAGTGGACTGGTCATAGTGGGACACAGAGGCAGAGTGGACTAGTTATACTGGGACACAGAGGCAGAGTGGACTGGTTATACTGGGACACAGAGGCAGAGTGGACTGGTTACAGTGGGACACAGAGGCAGAGTGGACTGGTTACAGTGGGACACAGAGGCAGAGTGGACTGGTTATACTGGGACACAGAGGCAGAGTGGACTGGTTACAGTGGGACACAGAGGCAGAGTGGACTGGTTATACTGGGACACAGAGGCAGAGTGGACTAGTTATACTGGGACACAGAGGCAGAGTGGACTGGTTATACTGGGACACAGAGGCAGAGTGGACTGGTTACAGTGGGACACAGAGGCAGAGTGGACTGGTTATACTGGGACACAGAGGCAGAGTGGACTGGTTATACTGGGACACAGAGGCAGAGTGGACTGGTTATATTCTGCTTTGAGGATGAACGAGAAGAGAAGCTGAACCAGCAACAGATTATGGAGGATGTTCAGGTGACAGGTGAGTACTACAACAACAACAACCACACACAGCTGAACTAGAGAACGTCAAGCGACATTGTGGTTGCCTAGCAACATAGTTCAGTGCACACATTACTAGCTGAGCATGCAAACAGCACAGTCCCTCCTCTGCTGTGATTTGCTGATTCCAAAATGAATTAAAGGTGCCATGTTGCCTGTTTTATTGTCGGTCAGTTGAACTTTTCTGGTTGACGCTCGTGAGGCGACACTGAGGAAGGCAGTTGTATATTTGTGTTTGATGAACAGACAGAGTGCACATGTCTTGGTTTGGACATGAGGGGTCTTGATGTTATTCCACTTGTGTATAGGTTGATTAAATATTTGTAGCTTTAAGATATCCACCCTGCTCTTTGTCGACTAATACATTTTAACTGACATCCTTTACACATCTACTTAAGTATATTTTGTACACAGGTTAACTACTTTTACTTGGGTATAATGTTTTTAAAGAATCAGTTTTACTTGAGAACAGTATTGTAGAATATCAGGGCTCCATACCTACTGCAGTTGTTTTGCCAGATGTGTTTGTCAACCAATATTTCATGGAAATCAGGTCATTTTGAAATTTTTGACTGTCAAAAGCAAATACAAAATATTCATCATGCACTCTTTGTAGTCATAAACCTTGTAGCATATTCATTTCTGTAAATACATACAGTAGCCTTTATTATGCAGCCTCTCTAGTTTATTTGTGTTTGTTTGTGAAGTGGACTATGTGCGACAGATGTTTTTACTCATGTTGTGAAAGTCACAGAAGAGTAGGTAATTTACCCATTTCACTAAGTGAGTCTTCATTAATTACATTTTTTAATTCAGTTGGTTAATAAAAAGCTCTTTTATCCAGCTCTTGATAACATGAAAGGTGTATAAATAATAAATATATCCAGCTGATGTCAGTGGCAAACAGGGCTTAAGGTGCTTTGTCTGGCTTCTTGTAATTGCATTTGAGCCACAGTTACAATCATGAGGATGAATCACGAGTAGTGACCTTGTTTAGTACTGAGACATCTCTAAAGGTCTTGTGTACATCAGACTGAATGAAGAAAAATTCCCACAGTGAGTCACAACAGCATGCGAACTGAAATCAGCAACTCTGGACCTGAAGACCCTAAGTCAGACTACAATACATCTACTTAAGATAAGATAAGATAATCCTTTATTTGGAAATGGAAAGAGAAACATTACATTAAGGGCCTGCATTAAAATAAGAACCAGTGACAGATGTAAACAAGTAGAATAAGTAGAAAAACATGTCAATATAAGTAGACAACAAAGGAAAATAAGTAAACAATTTACCTTAAAATACTTGGCTTTATATTAAAAAAAAAATAACCAGCCAGAAACCAGAGAGCAGACACTGGTTTGAAGAATTACTGATTTTATTAAATTACTAATCGTCCCACAATAATTCACATGAATGTCATTAGAGTTTGACCAAAAAAAAAAAACAGTGAGATTTGTTTGAGATTTTCTTTTGTTTTTAAGAATTACAAGAATATAAATATAACAACAATAACTCCACCGAATATTACGGGACTAACATGGTATATTATGTTGCTATAAGAGATTAAAATGGCATAAAATAGTGATCATAACTGAGCACCACAGATGTGCTGCATCCAAGTGAGCATATGAAAGTGTTATATTCACAAACTTTTGGTTGCTGGGCTCATCATTCTTGATGAAAGCCACCCTGTGTTAGCGCTGTGTCTGGTTCGGGTTAAGGGGGGTAATTATATGACAGTATAGTTCAGCCCAACTGGTTTGTAGCCTGGAGGAAGCACAGTCACTGCTGACTGCAGCTTCCTGTCCAATAGCTGCACCACTGAAGAAGTCTGAGGCGAAGAATAGTGGGAGTAAAGAGAGAGGAGAGACAGGACGGACACTGCAAACAAGTCCTGGACGGTGGAGTCGACTGCTTGGACTTCAGTTTGCAGAGACACTAGAAAGTAAAGAAACCCCTGCAGAGCAGACAAAGAGCATTCAGAGCACATCTGCCTGCAGAGACTCTCTAAACTTCCCCAACATCTGGTCTGCTGGAGGACGGGGCGAGCCGGAGAGGGAGAAACTTTGGAGGCGGAGAGAAAAACCTTCTTCGCTGGAGGAAAAATGCATTGAATTGGGAGTTTTTTTTCGGGTTGGCACCTACATGAGCCGAAAAGAGACTTGGTGTTCGTGTGAGGTGACAAGAGTGGAGGGAAAGAGGACGGGAAAGGTCCCGGAGGGCGAGAAGTCCACCTGGAGCGGTCAGAGAATGAATTAGTCCAAAAGTTTGGCCGCACCGCGTCCAGCCAGAGAGAAGGTAAGAAGCTGTTTGTTGTTGTTGTTCTTCTGCTTCTTGTTGATGAAAAGTTATTCTGCAGACTCTGAGCAGGTAAGGGAATCGACACATTTTGAGCTGAGCTCGGGTCTGAGCATGCAGGGACTCGTTTGAGGAAAGCAGGGCGCAGACGCGCAATAAAGGTAAACAGAATACGCCCGTTATGAGCCATAGCAGTCACATTCAGCAGGCTACAGGCCAAGTATACACACAGTTTCAATTTCCTGAGTCCCCCTGAGAAATGTCTTTTTTTCCCCTAAACTTCTTTTTTTACAGTTTCAGTGAAAAGGTGAACATTAAGAAGTGCAGATAGTGAGCCCTCTGTAGCTGTTATAAACTGCTGAACTTGGCCTCATCAAGGCAAAAACGCAGCCATAAGTTGTCAAAGCGTTTCGGGGGCAGCGAGTGCGGAGCAAAACCACGGGAGCGCGCAAACAGCTGTCCAGCTGCTGTGGCAGGGCTGGCGCGCGCCAAACACACGTTGGCACGTGACGCACTCAATTAGTCCCCTGTTAATGATGAGAGGAGAGAGCGCCCTGTCTGCTCCTCTCTAACATATCTCTGATGCAGTTTTGTTGTTTTAATGTTTTTAACTGATCATTATTTGACTTTTTCTCTCCCTCTGCTGTCTTATTTATTTACTATCCGGAGATGCAGCTACAAATACTACCCATGTTGTTATTATGTGCACAACAGAAGTTTAAGGAGTTCAGACACTATAAATTAAAAGTAAGCTGTGATTAGGCGCATCCGTCGTGTTGCCACTACTTCTTGGAAGAGGCACCATCCTTTTTCATTCAGTGATTTTATAGCTGCGAGGGATTCATGCTGGTTCAGGTTGTGCCTGGTTACGCCTCTCCCTAATGCACGTCCTGATGGCTTTTTGCTCTGTTTAATGTGACCCATGCAACCTCCTCTGCAATAATATTTTTGGGTATCTCCTCTCAGGCTCACTCCTTGGCCCCTCCGCCTCCTCCCATAAGAGCCAGGCCTACGCCCATGGATGAGGAGAGGAGCGCCCCTGCCATCTCCCCAGAGCCACCTGATGAGGGGGACCCTGCTCAACCAGCTCCACAACCCAGTTCACACATAAACTCGACCGCAGAGACAGCGAACAGCTGCCCAAACCCAAAGCCCTGTCCTAGTCCAGGTAAGGACGAGAGAAACAAAAACTGGGGAAAGAACCAGAGACCGTCTCATCGTAGAACAGTTATGTGATGGGTCTGGACAAGCCTTTAATTGGCAAACTTTTATAACTACTAACGCAAAGTTCTATTAAACCTCCTATTGGTTGTTTGGTGTGTGTAAGTGTGTGTGTGTGCAAACAAAGTGAGACAGAGAATAAGTCATTTATAATGAAAAAAAGAGTGGACTCGGGCTGGGAGCGGAGACATCTCTGCTCTTTCATGCATTTTAACATCATCATGGTTGAAGCTCAGCCAGTACTTGAGTGAATATACAGCAACACGTTTTCCTTTTTTTTTACAAGCTATAGGAGACCTTCTTACCCCCAAAACAACAGTCGACCACTTTATTCACCTCTGTTGAATGAAGGTTGAGTTTTTCCAGAGTGGAATATTCTTGAGTCATTGTTATGTTTAAAACGTTACACACCAGGAATTACTAATCTCTAATGGTAGACCCAGAGGCTGAGTTCTAGTGTCCCCCCCACTGAATTCGTCCAAAAAAGTCATTGTGTGTATTTGGTGGATGTCATGGTGATTCATCAGATCGGAGGCCGCCTCACTGACAGATAAAAACAGTTGTGTACTGAGGTGATCGGTCTGTGTGGGGGACGTGCTGCCTCGGATGATCTGAGGGGTCAGGACCAATTCAGAGCCATGGAACGCTTAAAGGCCATAATGGGGCTCCTGGGAAATGGGGAATGAACCCATGACCCTTCCCCCCCCTCTGTGTGATTGGTCATGGCGAGGGACTGACTGACACTGAGGAAGGAACGAGGCAACAAACTGAGGGCAGAATGGTGCCTGAATGACTCATCCAGGATCAGTTCCAGTGAGAAAATGACAGCGTGGACTGTAAATCAGAGCGCAGGTCCTACAGGGTAATTGGGGTAGGTGTGGTTAACAGTTGGGGAAGTGTGCAGATATTTAAGTGGGTTGTTGCCATGGGAACTTGCCACAAAAAAGCCCTACAATGGTTGATGGAGGGTTTTTTTTTGTTTGTTATGATTTTTGAAGACAAGTCCCAACCCAATCTCTTAAGATTACTGTACTGAATGTGTAAAAGTTTTGGATCCACGCACACAGCATCAGACTTAATGATGATAAATCTGCAGTTATTAAACTGCAGCTTTGTGCCCGAACATGTTCTCGTGGCGGTGCTGACTTTACCTGGAAGCCAACACAAAGTATAACTGTGGCTTCTCCCACTAAAGTTAGACTGCTCGTCTGGCTGACTGCTCTAATGTGTGCAGGATGGTGGTAGGTAGCTGAGCCAGGGTAGGGAGGAGGAGGAGATTGGTCAGGCTAGCACTGAGGGCAACAAGGCTCTGCTTTCAGCGCTTTGCTTCTGCTTCACCCCCACCACCACCCATCCCTCCGTCTGCAGGAGTGCAGGCAACACAACAGGCACATACACCAAATAGATCCACAGTATTGGAGGCTCGAATCACATTTTTGACCATGGACCCATCAATAGAAAGGTTCCAAAATCAATCAAATGCCTTTATTGTCATTAACCGACAGTGCATGCAATGATTCATACTGCAATTAGGAGTGCTGATGCACTTGGTTTTTTATTACAACTATAAAAAAGTCAACAGTAAAAACAGAAATTAAGTATGGTAGAAAATATGGATAATATTTACAGTGTTTTTATGTAAGGCACATCCATAGGTATTACAGTTATTGCACAGATATTAAGTTATTGTAAATTAATTGGTTTAAGGGCCCATTATTGCACACATTTATTTCAATATGGCGCTCTTTGTCCCAGTCAAAGCCTTTTAGTGAGTCACTTCAACACTGCACAGTCCATGTCGATTGTGATTTGTGTTTCTTTTCCTGTTTCTGACTGATTTGCCATTTTCTTCACTTTTTTCATTAATTTTGACTGACATTAAGTTGGAAGGGGGACGGGATGGGACTTGTTTTGTGCTCCACAATCAGTGGTGAGTGACGTATCTGACTCACCAGCAAGCATTTTTCACTGACCTGGAATCTGCACTGGCAGTAGATGAGTGGCATAGACTTTTTTCCACATTGATCAAAGAAATAAGAGTTGCATAGTTGATTAGTTATTGATTGCTTTGGCCACAGTGTGTTGTTTGCTTATAAGATGCTTGTCTGTCACAAAGAGGATGGACTCAGTATTATGAACATCTGTATAATTAAATGCAGCTGGATGCAACAAATGCTCGCTCTGTTCAGTGTTGATTTCTGTTTTTTGTAGTGTAATTATGACATTTACCCAGCCAGCCAATCACAGTGCACCCATGAGTTTGGTGAGAGTTTTTGCTCTCTTGTCACCCCTGATTTGGATAGCAGTCTTTTCCGCTGTAAGTGCTCTGCTCTGTCAGTACAAGGCCATTGTAATGTGAGTGTTGCTCTCACTCAGGGATGAAGATGCAATGAGGCCGTCTGTTTATATAGGAGCCTGTTGACGTACCGCCACATGCCGATTCCCTCATTCTCTGTCACCACTGGCATCTCTCTCTCTCTATTTCTTCACTTCCTCTGTGTCTTTTTCTGCCTACTTCCCAGCTTTTTCTCCCTGCTCATCTCTTTTTCTGTCACTCTTAGCGCTCGGCCTCAACAAAAATGTACTTTGAAAGAGAGCAATTTCAAATCCCTGGATTTATGATCCTAAACTGTGCCTTGCGTCATCATGAGTGTCCCAAGCTATAGGAGGTTCAAGTCTTACTATCTGATGAGACAGCTAGCTGTCACTGTTCAGTTTCACAGTTTGGTCAGTCAACATGAACATTTTAGCTGTTGTTTGGTTAGATAGATAGATAGATAGATATCAATGAAACCTCTAAGAACAAAATGAGCATTGTATGAGAAAAACATGCACATGCAGTAAAGTTGTTGAATACTACAATGATGATAGTACTTGCGATAAATAAACACATATGTACTGTATACTTTGTATACAGTGTTAATTTCTTTCAGCTAGCATAGACCAAAGACAGTGAGTATCTCATGCAGGCATGAGAAGTTATGCTTTTATTTGCTTTTTCCTAGTTCCACCAGGTAAACTTTATGAATGGATGTCTGCTGGACTGTTGCAGTTCAGCTTTTAGGCTCTTCGGTTGTTATGGAGATCAGTTGTGTGTTCTCTGGTGGTTGCCACAGGATTTGCAGAGTACCTGTCCTGCAACATGTCATTGCTGTTGTATCCAAAGTATTTCAAAATAAGAGACGTGCTGTTCTTTTTAGCCGCGGGTTCATCGCCCACATTTTCTGTGTTCCTTCAGCCATCAGGACCGCTAACTTTGCTTCATTTCCTTACTCTTTACTGTCTCTGTCCCTGGCATGCATAGGGGGCATGTAGGTCCGTAGCGCTCCATCTGATTGGCCGGTTGCATTGACATGAAGAGCATCAATGCCTGGCATACTGAATCACATTTAATGCAATTCAAACAGTCTTTTGTGAAATGTATATTGTTTTTATATCATGAATTTTAGATATATTGTGCATACATCATACTGTTTTAACTATTTATCTCAGGGTCTTTGAGTCACGAATCGTTAGCGTTAGGGCTCGCTAACGTTAGCTCAGGCAGCTAAAGTGCAGCAGAGCTGTCAAAAGTAAGATTAAGGCCATCAGTCTGATTAACATCAAAACTTTTAGTTAACTACCTAGTCAGACTCTGACAAGCTCAATTATCCAAATATATTGCTCTGAAAAAGGGCTATTAGATATTTTAATCATATTTTTCAGCAATGTGTGGTCAATATGCTTTCACCACCTTAATCTCAGTTTTTCTCAGGTTTAGGTGTTTGCTGGTGTTTCTTTGTTTATCCCAGTGCTCTCTTATACAGTAAATAATAAAAATTATGACATTTCACTGTCTACATCACAGTCATTTATTTAATCTCTCTCTGCTCCAGCGTACAGATGCAGCTATTTGCCTACTTGTCCAATTTTAGTCTCTGAGGTTAGTTGAGGCTTGAGTCTAATTTGGTTTCTCACAGAGATAGAAATAAACTAGGAGCAGTTTGAGGCACTTTTACAGCATATTTGAACTACGAAAATGAGCATGCTTTTTTCCTCTTCGCCTCACAAACATTTGATAAACTGCTCTGGTGGCCTCTCTCTCTCTCTCTCTCTCTCTCTCTCTCTCTCTCTCTCTCTCTCTCTCTCTCTCACCATCTCCAGACTTGACTCTCCAAATCCTCATAACACATGTCATATAGTGTTGACAGTTAGTGTCAGCATGATGTGATCGCTCTGACTACCCAGCAAACTGTCTGTCTTGTTGAGACACTTGAGCCAGGCGCCTGTTACTCTACTTTTACTGCTACAGCGACAGATTGGATGGTTCACCCTTCAAGTGTGTGGTTGTTGTCTCTCCCAGTTTATATGATATTTGTGGATTTTTTTGAGGCTTTACTCCATAATTGCGATATTTGTGGATTTTTTGCAGAAAGTTACGGTAATTGGCAAAAATTGCAAGTCAACAAAAATATTGTGATTTAAAAAAGCAAACTATTAATAAAAATAAATAAATAAATAAAATAATAATCATTTTGCACATCACATAAACAGCTGGAATTTTTATTTATATTTTTATTTATATTTATATTTATTTATTAAATATTTTTTATTTTGAACTTATGAGAACCATGGGCTCAAAGTGACCTTTGCACATGCAAATCCAAAGCTTTACAAAACAGTCATTGGGAAACTGTCTTTTGCCGTTATTATTTTTAATTTTTATTTCATTCATTGATTAAAGTCAAAACAATTCAATATACAGATTACATAATGTTCCCAAATCTGAATGAAAGGGAGCAGATAGACGAATCACTTTAGTTGGAAAATGTGAGATGTTCATCGTGGATCTTAATGGGCAATGCAATGTCGTTTCACGTTGGTGACTGTCCCTCGATGAGCTGCATTAATTACTGTTTTTTTTTCCAAATTATACGGGGAAATCGCAGAATTTTTAATAATTGCAAACCGCTGCACATATTGTGGTGATTGGTTGAATTTGTGTTAATTATTGTGATCGCAACATTGCGATTTCCTGGTGGGACTGATAAGAATATCAGAAATATAATCAGCAATATATAAATAATAGATTAGTCAGTAAGTGCCAACTATTTTTCATGCAGAAATATCAGAAAATGCTGTTTTCAGACAGTCAGGTATGAAGATTTTCAGTTTTTCTCTGTTTAATATCATATTTAAGTGAACATCTTTGTGGTTTCTGAACAAACAAGTCGTTGATTGACATCAGCTTTGAAATCGAAAACATTGGGATGGATGTTTTTCGCTATTTTATCACTTTTTTTATGGTCCAAACAATCATTTGATCAATCGAGAAAGTGATAGGCAGATTAATCAATCATGAAAATAATCTTTAGCTGCAGCCCTAAACACTATATCAATATCCATATCTGAACTTATCATAACTTAATATCAGCCTATAATCTCAGCTTGTCATTCAGTGCAGTAGAGCAGAGTTTATTCAGCACATTAGCCACTGTAGCTTGAGCTTGACGCTCTTCCTCAATGTCAAATTCTGTTGAATTCTGTTAATCTTCCACTGTTCATGACTATGACTGTCCTCAGTTTCCATATGTTGCCTGGTCCAGGTTGTGTTTGTATATCTGATGATGATGTCCCTGGTGTTAAATTAACACAGCACTCCGTTAGCGTATTTTCCCAGGAACCAGAGGAAACTCAGAGACAAAGTAACACAATTAAATTCCCCTTTAAGCCTGTTCAACAGCAGACAGTTTTTGTCTTTAATGAGCTTACACTGCTTGATTCTCTCAGCAGCTATAATCTCTGATTCTGGACAATTTCCAGTGCTGCACTCTGAGTGTGTGTGTGTGTGTGTGTGTGTGTGTGTGTGTATTTTTGAGTGGATTGCAGCTAAACAATTGCTTCTTCTTTCCTTTTTCATTGTGTGTGTGTGTGTGTGTGTGTGTGTGTGTTTGCTGAGGGATACAGATTAAAGCCTTTCTGTATTTATGCGTTCTCTTCTTTGTATTTTCCTCCGTCCTGGTCAGAACCCCAGCGGTTGTGTGTGGTTTCAATCAGTTCCAGTCATTACTGCTGGCCAGAGAGCTGCTACTGCGTCGGCTCCACTGACTAAACTCGCTCGCTCTTCACCTCATCTTTCTTCTTTCCACTTCTTATCTCTGTCTTTGTGTTGTGTAGAGATGAGTCAGCAAGGTGTGTCTCTGTGAGCGTGAACACTTTAAAGCCAGGCTGCATCTTTAACATTTGTTTTATTGGTTGGTCTAGTCTAATTGTTCTAATTGTTTATTTATGATTTATCTAGTCTATAAAATGTCAGAGAACATTAAAAGAAGAAATAATATAAACAGTGGTAGTAACATATTCAATACAAAAATATCATGAATATGCTTTTATATTTATATGATACACTTTATTATCATATCATTACTATATCATCTATACTTAACAGTATTGTTTTATTACTGTAGTGTGTTTACATTACACATACAGTATCTATAACATAATTGAATATATTCTTGTCATTAGAATGTCCTCGACTGATGAAAGTCGTAATTGATTAACTGTCGTAATTTTTTACTTGATTAGTTGATTTAATTGACAGCTCTGTAAATGTTTCAAACAAAAGCACCACTTTGAATCTTGTCTTTATGATCATAAGTTTCTGAGCAAGAAGATATTCAGCTTGAAAAATGATTAATTGATTAAAGAAATTTTCTCTCACTGAGGTTATATTATACATATTATCTTAACGCATTATAAACTGCAGATCACAGTCTCCCAGAGCTTTTAAAATGGCTTTTTTTTTAACCTTTAACCTTTTTTTTAATTTAAATATAAAATAATGTAAAGCAGTCCTGCAAGTACAGTGTCTAGAACCATGAAGTAGCTCATTTCTTTTCTTTATTACACCATTAATTTATCTTGTATATTTACTGTTTGGTTTTATCTGTTCTGTTATGTAGGCATTTATACACCATTGACTTATCAATTATATTTATAAGATACATTTGTTTACTTACCTTTGTTACTTACCTATTTTGACATATTTTTCTACTTTCTCTACTTGTTTACTGACAGTGGTTCTATTTTTTATATGGGCCTTTATTATAATGTTGCACTATGCATTTGCTGCTGTAAAAATTTAAAATTCCTCTTTGTTGGGATGAATCTTATGTTTAACTCTTTGCGTAATAAAACACAAAGTGCCTTGTGCCAGCGTTTTTGCGCACAGAATATTTTGTACTATGTCTCTGAAAACACTGAGTAGCTCAAATGAAAGAAGAGACTCTCTATTTCATCATGAAAAAAAATGTTTGTTTTTATCTTGTTCCATTCTTGTTTTATCAGAAATAGAGTAGAGGCCACTTTCACCAAAAAATCCATCCATTTTGCTCTCTAATTGTCATTGTCTCCACTTCCTGCTTTGATCTCTGTGGTGTATACCATCTTTTTATGCTCCGACTACATCTCCCAGAAGCCCCAACATTACTCACAGTCTGCGGGAGACAGCGAAAAACCACTTTGACTTTAATTATTATGTCCATGGCATTCAAGCGTCAGATTTTAAATGACGTTGAAAAACAACCATGGCAGTCAAAGAGTTAACAGAGTTGCGGCTTATCATTTGTGCTACATGATAGAAGTTGTGCTGTATTGACTCATCCCAGACGCTACTTTGCTCCTGTTTGTGGCCGGTAGGGTTCATATGTCCCTTGTGTCTTCTTTAACAGCAGGATGTAAACACCTAAGAGACCTCCTTTCCTCTGCACACTAGAAGCTTCTAAGGAAGTAAGAGTGAAGCCGTAGGGTTGAGGTGGTTTAACAGGCTCACTCAGCTCAGCGCTCCCCCTCACACATCATACCCAGCAGGTTGTGCTCCGCTCCAGGTGATCCAGGACACGCCACATCGTTTGCCAGCTCACGTAGCCTGGATCTGTGTGTGCATACGTGTTTGTGTTTATGCTAAACAATGCCCTATGTGATCCACATGTTTTTTTGTTTTAATACTTAACTGTTTGTTTATTAGGAGACAGAAATTCCTCTGGATCGCCGCCCTCAGGCCCGCTCACATGCATACATGCACCAAATCATAAACGCGCACATATAGTACATGAGCACACACCAGCGTGCACAGTCAAGCGTGCACATTGCACAAACAAATACACACACTCACCCACACGTGTAAACAGGCAGCCAGATCTCCTCCGCGGCTCTTGATTGCTCTGGTCTGATTTGAATTAGAGGCTCATCTTTCTCAGATCTCAGAAATGGCTCTGAGGTCTAGCGGTTTGGTGGTTTGATGCTGGTGCCAGCACACAATTGGTTGAAGGCCTGCTTGGATGGCACTAGGGGTTTGGTGGGATGTGTTTTGCTCCAACAATCGTGGTTTTGAACGTTTACAGAGGGAAAGCTTTGACTCAAAAGACATATACACTTTTAACCCCTGGTAGTCCGTTGGCAGCCGGAGTTTAAATGAGAATACACAACTGACTACTGAGGTATGAAGTGGTTCAGCTGACCACATGATTCAGCACACTGAATGTGCAGGTGTTAGACTGATATTCAGATACTTGTTGTACATATTTAACATCTATCTGTAACATTTATTTTTTAACAAGGGCAGCGATACACACTGTTGTCTTATTTTTGAAAGTGTTTGCAACTGCTGTATCCGCAGTTTCGCTAAATCTATATTTCTCACATGTAGTAATTCTGGATTTTTCTTTGAATGACTCATGGTGTAGTCATGGACCTGAAATGCGCTGAGACCAGACCATGTCCTTTCCTTTCCTTTGCTGTAGTTTGCTTACGCTGGGCTCTCGTGTGGCTTTGATAATGACATAATTGCCCCCAAAAGCAGCCTCCACTGAATGAGACCAAAACAACATGAGAAAGAGGCTGAGCACAACCAATGAATGCCACCTAAAGTGCTTTTTGTTTGAATTATTTTACCGATCTCTATTTTTTTTCTTTCAAAAAACCTGCCAGCTGTCGACTGCCATTAGAGTCAATTGTTGCCCGTCGGCACATGGTGAATTATTTCTCTTTTATGATCCATCCTCAATATTTTGTTAATGGTTACCGGCTGTGTAGAACAATGGACGGTTATAGGTAACTGAGGAGCTAATCGATAACTGATTTATAGAAATATTAAAACAGATAATCAAAAATACTATACGTGTATGGCTGGCAGGCTGGGCCTATGGACAGGTTACCATTTTAATGCTTAGTCTTATCAAAAGGAAGTAAAATAACCATGGATATGTGAATGGATGTAATGTATACTGCCACTTTGTCATGCCTCTTTAGGTCTAGGCAACAAAACCTTGAAATGACATTTGGAAAGCGAAAATGAAAGTTAAAGTTCACCTATTATGCAAAATTCACTTCATAAAGGTAGTATAACAGTAGTATGTGTCCCCATAGCCTGTGAATGAGGCTCCAGGAGTGAAAAAAGTCTGTCACCTCCCTCCCCTGCTTGCTCCTCTTCTTTGCCAATGTGTACTGAAACAGGTGAGTTGAACATTTTTCGCCTGTTGACGTAGAAGGGCGAAATGCCCCTCGGCGGCCGACATTGTTTCTCCTCGCAAACTTTCACAAACAAACCTGACAAAGTTAGGAGCAAAGCACGGCAGCTGCTCTGTGTGTTGGCTGCTTCAACGAGTACAGGAGGCTATTTTTACTCTGTTCGTCCTCTGAAGACCCAGTGGATCGATTTATTTTAGCTGGAAATGTAGCAAGAGAGCTTTCCAAAGTTTAGCATGTGTGCGCTCATCATCTCACAAAGCAGCCTTCACTAACCAGCTGAAGATGAAGCATGGATCGGCACCAACTGTCCGGGACACAGCTACAAACATGGAGCTGTAAGTTATTCCATTTTGTGTTGCTTTACTGTGTAGCTCTACTTAGCGTGATAGCCTGGATAGCGTGATACCGCTATTTCCGGTAGCTGCAGTGTAAACATGTCCCTGTAATGCTAGCATTGCAGCTAACGCTAAGTAGAGCTACACAGTAAAGCAACACAAACTGGATTAACTAACAGCTTCCACGCCTGTAGTGTCCAGGACAGTTTGTACCAATACTAAAACTTCAGCTCTGTAGCCAAGCATAATTTTTATGGGCCCATGTTTACAAGCACGGTTAGCTGAGCTCCGGAGGACTGCTTTGCTATTGTTTGTGTCCTTGAGTAATTCATATCAGGAGACATTCAACATAAGCTCTGTTATACACTTATTTGTAATTTGGGTGACTACTGTTAACGGAAGCCTCTTTTGCCAGTGTCAGCATGCATCTAGACGTAAACAGAAGCGCACTGTAAGAGGAGAGAGAGACACTTCCTGTCTCCAGAGAGGGGGCGTGGTCAGACACAGCTCAGGAAAATTTAAAGGTACAGACACAGAAACAGTCTGTCCTCAGCAGAGCTCAATACAGTGATTTTTAACTGGCTAGAATTCAGGACCAGGGTTTGGGGTAATACACTTTGAATACAATATTGTTGGGCGTCTGAGACCTATATAAAATTGCAGAAAGAGTGCATAATATGTGATCTTTAACATTGTGCAACATGAGATCAGCTGATTTTAACATGAACTACGTCACTGTCTCTTTGGGCGTGGATTTATTTACATTTTAGTTAAAGGATAGCCTGGTGCGTCGCGTACCAGAGTTAAGGGATGTCTCGTGCAACGTATTGTACGCAGACGGCCGTGACAAAGCATCAGTGTTTGATGCCCGGATAGACAGACATATACACTGCTTGCCAGTGACATACAGAACCCATAATACACACACATATCTCAAAACTAGACATTTGGCATTGTCGAGGGCAACAGTTCTCACTAGTGGCTTTCATATCTGAAGCTGGCTGATTGAGACTAATGGATTCAACATGGGCCTTAGAAATGGCTTCCACGTGTGTGTGTGTGTGTGTGTGTGTGTGTGTGTGTGTGTGTGTGTGTGTGGAGAGCGCTGATACTGTAGCTACAGGAACATCACAGCATACATGGATGTGTTTTTATGTGTGTTGCGTCCCACTGACCATGTATTAGAACGGAAGAACAGGAAACGCTTCCCATCCCTTCAGGTCCTGTTTACTGTGCTTCTCCTCCAACTTCACATGCACAAAGATCCCATTACACACAAATATGCTCACAAAAACACACACACGCACAAACTCATGAAGGCGAAGGCAAACACACAAATGTTAAAAACACTGCTCCTCTTCATCTATGTTGGACCACCTTACATACCCAGGTGATTCATGCCAGTAGCTTTGATGTACTTTGTTTTGTAAGAAAATAAAGATAGTGTTCCCTCAAAAGGGCTAAGGGTGCAAACAAGCGTTAGCATTAGCAGTGCGTGATACAAGACAAAAGCAGTTTGCCAAGACAGAATGGCTGCCATATTGAAATGATAATCATTATTCAAAATTAAACTTATTTGGCATGAGTTTTTGGTTCTTGTTCGTCCCTCACATAAACAGCTACACGTACTGAATGGAGGAATGCACTAAAAACATGTGGCCAGGCTTCATCAGCATCTTTGTCAGACATGACTTACTGGTAGTCATTGTTACAATACGTTAAGAAAATATGCAGCGTCATCAGTTAAACACTGTATTTTTGAGAATTTCGTGCTTTCAAGGTTGGGGACAACACGGGGTAAATATTGAATGAAAAATAAAACTAATTTTATGAATTCATTGTTTGATTGATAAAAACCCTTTAGCAGATAGCTTTAGTGATTAACTGATTGTCAGAATAGTTGCAGATTAATCACCTTGGTGGCACAAAGTTCCTGTCTGAACCTGCGTAAGCGCTGTGTTTACTTCCCCTCATGCATTAAAGCAAAACATTTTGGTCTAACTGATGAATACAGTTGTTATATTTTGGACAAAGACAATATCAGAAGCAGATAAATTTCATCGACTCATCATATCTCTAGAAATCACTTCTAATCATTTTGTCGTTAAAGTCTATGACTTTTACGTCTTTTCTCTCAAAATACTCTTTTGCATAGACATTATGCACTTACGTGTTGTGCTGTAATCTATAGAGCTCTGCCAAATATGTGCAGGAATTTATTTGTGGGAGTGAAGAGGGAATGTGAACTGGAGACGAATAGTGTGAGAGGCAGGGGACAGGACAGGAAAGAGAGGACAGATAGAGACCTGAGCAGGACTGGATAGAGTAAATAAACATAGCCGGGAAGTGTTGAGTCCATGCACAGGACGCGGTTTAGTGTGTGTGTGTGTGTGTGTGTGTGTGTGTGTGTGTGTGTGTGTGCGTGTGTGTGTGTGTGTGTTTATCAAACCCAGCTGGCTCCCATTTGCCCAGGAATGAATCTGCACCTCTCAGAGGCCCAAGCCTGCCCTGCTTTGAAGGCCTCTGTGTAGTGCGTATAGATGTGTGTGTGTGTGTGTGTGTGTGTGTTTGTGTGTGTGTGTAATAACAGCTTCATTAGAGCACCGCATGGTACCGGTGAACACATAAAACACCCAGACATGTATTTACTGTATGTATATTATGTGTATGTCCTCTTATGTGTTCATTTTAAACACACATACATCCACCCTGAACACAGTCATCCCAGCACACACATAGACCCACACAGATTTCAGGTTTCACAAGCATGCACATAGACCCCAAAACAGTCCCAAGGGGTTGGATTTAACTGCTTCCAGATGCAGGTTCAGGACAGAGTGCGCACATACAGACAGGATCTTCTGCTTTGTGGAAGTCAGCAGAATTGCTCTGTTTAAATTAATTAAGTGCTAGTGGATGGGAAATGACATAGGAGTAGACAAGTTTACTACAAGTGGGAAAACAGCTACTGGCTCAGGAAAAGTGAACCTCGAAACCTTCCAAATAAACGTAACATTAGGGCTGCAACTGATTATTTTCATTATTGATTTTTTTTTTCCAAGAGATTTGAGGAAGTCATCGCACATTTTTCACTGTTTTCTGACATTTTAGAAATGAAACAACTGTAAGATTAATCTGGAAAGTAATCAAAAGACTAATCAGCAATGAAAAGAACTGTTAGTTTCAGCCATAATTTTCAGTTTACTGTGACAGAGGAGGAAAGAAACCACGATCAATCAGCCCATCTCTACTTAACATAAATATTATTAGGGCTGTGTGCATGCTAATTTGTGCGACGGTAACTCTACTTGGACAAACTGCAAACAAAATGCATTGCCAGAGACGTGCTGGGAGGTCATGAAGCAGAACTCCATCAAAAAAATCAAGGAAACTACTAACATAGTCTACTACTAACGATCAAACATGCTGATAAAATTAGCTTAACCATCTTTTTTTAATCTGTCCAAGCTTCTCCGGCAAACAAATAATCCACCAAAGAGCATCGTTCAAACGTGAAATGGATGAAAAGGAAAAGAGATGTGATGTTTCATAAACACAGCACTTAGTAGGTTTTGCTCAGATTTTAGCAGCTAAATATAAAACTTAATGCTCTCACAGAAACTGTTTTAAATTGTGTTTGTGTGTGTG
Source organism: Synanceia verrucosa (assembly GCA_029721515.1). NCBI lineage: Eukaryota > Metazoa > Chordata > Actinopteri > Perciformes > Synanceiidae > Synanceia > Synanceia verrucosa. The sequence continues at coordinate 5,924,678 of CM056552.1, read as the reverse complement.
TTTTTTTTTTAAGATGTGGCCCACATCTATACTGAGCCCCTCATATTGAGGATAAATGGAACCCCAGAGAGGTTGAAAGGTGATGATGGGGACAAGTGGAGCAGCAGCCTCTCACATTCAGAGCTTACGACACCGAGCAAGAGCATCACATGTGAGTAAATAACACACACACACACACACACACACACCCAGAGACTGGTGAGAGTTTCGTTTCCATTAGCGATCACTGGCCTGATGAGTCACGTTGTCCTGACCTTTAACAAATACATTCACACACCCTGGAGAAATAGGTCAGGTAATCATACAGATAAAAATATCTACATTGTCAGATAAGTGGGTTGAGTTTCTGATTTCTGAACATGAGCAGCCTAATCCCCTCACTGCTGGTAATGAAACGCCTCTCTGCATTTTATTCTATCAGATAAACATAGATCTGTTTGTCGTTAGGACATCACCATGACAACTCTAGGTGAGGGTATGACTGCTGTCTCCTTAAATTATTTTGGGTTGATTTGACATCTTCAGGTTTGTCTTAATCAAAATAATTACTGAAATTACCCCCAAAAAATTCTCCAAGCCACAGTGGTCTCATGTCCAGGTTAGCTGGTTCCACTTGTGTCTCACTCATAGCTTCATAGCTTTACCATTAATATCCTAAGATATAGTAGATGAGTATCTACTGCAGCATTTGGGATTAGAATTTAGCTTCCATAAATTTAAAGCCAATAATTTGTTTCTCGTACAGCCCTCCCTTATTATCCATGATATCTTTCCAACATATTAGCTGTAATCTCTGCAGTTTAAAATATATCTATGGGTGACCATGTTATCGCAGCATCCTTGGTTTCATCCATCCATCTTCCTCTCTACTGTCTGTGAAATAATAGAAGAAAGATAATGGCAAAAATATGTTGCTGTAATGTCTGTTCACTCGACTGGCTTCAGTCTGTCAAGCTTCTCATGTTTGACCCACAGGCATGGCAAATGGTGTTTGTTGCTCAAAAATGTTAAAAAAAAAATAAAACTCACCATCATGGACTAAACCACACGACTTATAGCTGAGTGTGCTTTTGTTCCAGTGAGTTTTTAGTCATTTGCTTTATTTTTTTTTGGTTTTATTTCAATCGTCTGTGTGATTTTATTCAGTGACGTTCTCTTACTTCAACAGAAACCAGAAGTTGGGCTTTGTTTTCTGCAGTCTGACCCGTCTACTCCAATAACATTTCTCATTGCTTTAACATGAAATTGCTTCTGTTGTTGGCCGTTGTACTGAAGTAAGAAAATTGCAGGAGGAGCGTATTGTGTTGCGTTTATTTACACTCAGCTGTCCAAGTCTAAACTACTTCCCACAATCTCCAGCTGTCCCATCATTACACTCCCCACCTCAGCACCTCTCCACCTCATTTTGCTGGCGAAGAGCATCGTGACACCTGGAAGTTCTCCTTCCAGAGTCATATCAACCAAACTCCCTCTCCCATTTCCCTCCCTCATATTACTAGTCCCATGGTTATGTTTCAGCCAGAGAGTCTCTGCTTCACTTCCTTGATGTGCAGTCTCTCCAGCTCTCTGTAGCAAAGCCAAAGGTTACGCAAGTACACTTTGTCATTACTCCACCACATATATTTTTCTTGCCTTCACTCCAGTTTGAAATAAGTCGAATCTGAACCTAATTCTTGTAGTTCTACTATGTCATTTATTCACTTAGAAGACCAAGCCTCACAATAATAAACACCCACAAGACTCTAGCTGAATTGTCCGGATGCTGAGCCACTAACCTAAAAGCCGCTGTAAAAAAATGTAAATGTCTTTACAGTGGTCTAAATCTGTCCTTCCTGTCATTCAAAGAGAAGGAGGGATGGTGGAGGAAGGAAGGAGGAACAGAGGGGTGAGATGACAGTGGAGTAAGCTGAAATCTGAGCATGTGTAACAAAACTACAAGCATTTTTTTCCTGGAATCCAGGTCCAAACTCACAAACCTGCCCCATGGTAATAGCTAGTTTGCAGTAACTGAATAACCAGCAGTTTAGTCAGGAAGCAGCTAAGTAGGTGAATGCAGTGTGTTTTTAAGTCACTTCTACCTGCCCTGTCCTGTGTCTATTCCAGACTCAGGCTGGCAGCGCTGAGAGCTTTGGATCTGATTTTCTCTCTGCCATTCTCTCCTGACTTTATTTTACATCCCAATAAAACCCGTGAAACCCACCAGCTCCATATGCTGTGCAGAGAGGGTTATGCAACTACAGTATACTTGGACAAAATGTACCGCCATGAGCACCAGACCTTCGCTGGCTTTTCACTTGCCCTCATGTGCCTCCTCCCTTCGTCCATCGCTTCCTCCGTCCACAACTTACACAATCACACGTGCAATCGAACTAAACAGTGAAAGTGTTTAGTGAAACTTTATCCCCTTCTCAGGTGAACACGCAACATATGCTTGGTTATCTCCATAATTATATGTTTATATATGCGTGTCAGAGATGTGTTTTTGTCTTCTGTGAACCTCAAAAGCCACAGTCACCCTGAATGTGTCATCTGCAACTAATCAGTCAATCAACATCTGTTCCTCCGGCTTCTCGACGTTACAAAATAGCTGTGACTCGGCTCTGTGTTGAGGTCACGGGAGGCTGCTGTGACAGTGTGTTTGTGAGTGAGTGGGTGAGGAAACAGAAGCAAAAACAGAAAATTCCTCATCCCGTACCTCGCAGTGATGACATCAGAGCTATAGTATGTGTCTGGCCATGGGCCTGTGACAAGCTGTCTGAGAACAATGTGCACAGGGAGGTGTTAACGTGTGTGTATGTGTGTGTGTGTTCACTCACAGAGACACACTCCACATCAGTGATGTCATGAACACACTGCCGTCTTTGACGTCACAGTCGCAGATGTTCGCAGATGTTTAACTACTTAAAAAAAAAAACGGTGACACATTCATAATAATTCATCACTGACAGAATAACAGTCGCCTTTACGACATTTTGTTTATTTTTATCAGTTTGACATGCCTCCACTAAATGAGATCTGAACCAGATAGGAGACGTGTGCGAATGAGGGCGTGGAAGTGTGTGGAAGGGAAATGCTGAGCTGTTTGTTATTATCTTGTCATCAAAGGGAAGGACTGTGCAGTGTGTTGTTGGTGGGAAATATAACAGGACTGTGACATTGCCTTCAATTAGAGAGAGGTGCACTGTTTTCCATCTCTGCTCCTCTGTTTTGATTCTCTCTTTCCTTTTCTTTCAGTCTCTCTTGTCTTCCTCTGAATTTGAAATCGCTTTAGGTGCTGATGATAACATGGATACTGATGAGGTTTCATGTGTGATGAGGTGCTTGGTTGAGGTCAGGGATCAGTTTTGCTGCATTGTTTTTGCAAGTCCACCAACTTTTTCAGTTCTGTTCATTCGTCAGGCAACATTCACACAAATGAGTGAAATGTCAAAAAGCACAAGAAACGAGTAGCTTTTTCCAGATCTTTTGGATGACTTGTTGCTTTGCACTGTATGTTGTTTTCTTGCAAACCTGCAGGCAATACTGCGATCAGAGTATTTCTCTGTGGCGTATACTGTCTCTTTATGCTCTGACAACATCTCCCAGAAGCCCCAAAATTACTCACAGGCTGCCAGAGACCACGATCACCACGTTGAAATACGCATTTAATCTGTCCGATCGTGGTTAATGACACTATTTAAAAGCTATTTTAGAGTATTTTCAGTTCAGGGTGATTGTTTGCAGTTATGAGGATCAATATTTTCTCAAATACTCAACTGAGATTTTATCTCTCCACTTTGCTTGAGGTGCAGCTCTCTAGTACACCCTCAGGGGCCAGAACAAGCTCCAGCACCTGAACGTAAAACGCAATGAAACATGTCCTGTTAACACAATAACACTCACAGTGAAATCAGACCTGCCTATTAGAAGTCTGTCTTTACATGTGTCTGCACTCTGTTGGTAGCTACAGATTCAATGTGGGATTTCTTACAGGTTTTGGCATCTTAAACCCGGTAGCAAAAGTATCAGAAACAACAGTGATCCGTCAAATTTATCAGCTTTATCTACAACCATGTTTAACAGAAAAGTGTATCAGCAGCAGTTATAAGAGGATCAAGTGGACTTTTATAACTGAAATGATCATGGTAATAAATTTAACAGAGTACTCTGTTAAACTCTGTGGTCTTTAGGAACAATTAATCTTTCATTTTAGCCAAAGGTGAGTCACAGTTTTGTCTTGCTCACACCTATTTTTGAAGCAGCAGTTTGGTGTGTTCACATTGCTTTTTCTGTGTAGCGGGTGGGTGCAACTAAACAAGTCCCATTAACACCACAGTGTTGGTTGGAGCGCTGCATACATCTAGCAGCCAGAAATGTGGGAAAGTCTCATTGAAAACGGTATTAAATAACATTATACAGCAGCAACTTATCATTTTCCCATTCTCACAGTTTTAGTAGTTGACACTTTTGGCCCACAATTAAAAACAACGCAACTATGCAAGAAAAACCCAGAAGGGAGTCAGATTTTTCTGGGAGGCTGGGCTCAATAGATGTTTTACAGGCATTTTGAAATGTTGGGCAAATATTGTGAAACTGGACGATTTCAAGCCAATGAAGCCAAGTCTACATTGTTCTGTGTTTTCAGAAAATATTTGGTCGAATCCCCAGACACTGTCTGTTGTGGTTTATGATGCAAAAAAGGAGGCAGATTTGTGGGTGCATGCACCATCCATCCATCATCTTTATTTCCTTTTTTCCGAATTAAATAGAACAATGAATATGTTTACAGCTGCATTAACAAGTTATGGGTAAGAAAAAAAACATACAATAAAACAACAATAATGAAATAATAGTAATTGCAAATATTTAAAGAAAACTAGATGGCAAATTAAAAATAATATTTAGACTATGAATGTGAAAAATATAAAATAAGCTTTTAGCGAGAAGGTCCCACTGACTCCCTCATGGCCACCGCTCTTTACTGCTCTCATACAGCAGTTAGAGTTCATGACGCCACCCTGATCGACGGTGCTGTTGTGGACATGTAGCGCTCATCCTCTGGCTCCCCCTCAGGTTAACACTGTCGGCTCTGTCAGCACTGTTGTTGTTTTCGCTGTTAGCACCATTAGCCAACTCAGCTGTCGCCATGTTGAGAGCTGCACAGAGGCAACTGAAACGATAACTTGTACTTAGCACCTATTTGCATGAGGAATCCACTCCAGGAATTCACTTCGGATACAGATTTCTGAGGTTTAGTATCGTCAGGTACTGATCTGATACAGAAAAACAGCACTGAACTACCCAACAAACTTTGTCTCATTGTGTGGAAAAGACTGGGATCATTCTTTTGTACGAGGCAACATCAGAATTGACTTAAATATTTCTTTTCTATTATTAAAAAACAAAACAAAACAACAGATATAAATGTACTGAATTACTTATTTACAGTCATGGTCAAAAGTTTACATACACTTGTAAAGAGCATAACGTCATGGCTCTCTTGAGTTTCTAGGTATTTCTACAACTCTGATTTTTCTCTGATAGAGTGATTGGAACAGATACTTCTTTGTCACAAAACATTCATGAAGTTTGGTTCTTTTATGACTTTTTATTATGGGTCAACTGAAAATGTGACCAAATCTGCTGGGTCAAAGACAACAATTTTGGTGACTTAGAAAGTTATGTTAATGACATGAGCTTCACAGCATGGCCTCTTAATGTCTTGTGAATGATCATGAGTGACTACAGCTGGTGACTTCTCTGGGGCCATTTAAATAGGGCTCACTGGATAAAAATGTCCACAAACTCTATAGTGGGAAAGTCAAAGGAGCTCAGCACGGATCTGAAAAAGCGAATCATTGACTTGAACAAGTCAGGAAAGTCACCTGGAGCCATTTCAAAGCAGCTGCAAGTCCCAAGAGCAACAGTGCAAAGTATAAAGTGCATGGCACTGTTTTGTCACACACCATGCCTGCCGTCAAGCACGGAGGTGGTAGTATTATGCTGTGGGGCTGTTTTGCTGCCAATGGAACTGGTGCTTTACAGAGAGTAAATGGGATAATGAAGAAGGAGGATTACCTTTAAATTCTTCTAGATAACCTAAAATCATCAGTGCGACAGTAACTCTACTTGGACAAACTACCTGAAATGCATTGCCAGAGACTGACAGCTGTCAAAAATGTCAAACTAGTCTCTTAGTTACCATTGCACATGCTGCCTCCTTAATGCAATTAATCCGCGTTAGCGCACTAATTTTGACAGCCCTATAATAAATGCAACAAACCTCAGTTTTGAAACTGCGGGCCTCTGTGCAGTGCATCGCTTCTGCATGACGTCACTCTCAGCCCACAGCATAGAATTACACTGCATAGATCTGCCCCTATGGATCAGGCCCATTGTCACCAATACCTGATCTAGAATTTTCTTCAATATCGGTTCGGAGCATCCCTAATTTGCATTTGGTAGTGCCAGTTTGGTCTGATGAAAGATAGTCATTTTCCCTGCATTTTTTTTGTCATGGCTTTGATCTCTTGTATATAGTTGAGACATTTCACCACTTTGACCTACATAGACAGACAAACTGCTCCAGAGGAGACTGTAGGATAAAGCTGCTGGAAGAGAGACAAGAGTTCGGAGTCATTCTGGTGACTCATTCCAGCAGAGGATAAGTAGAGAGAGAGACAGATGAACAGCAGATCTCTGGTCTGGGAGGGAGGTGTGTAAGTACAGGGTAGCTGAGAGACGCCAGGAGAGAAGGTGGAGGGGGTGTGAATGGCAGTGTGTGTGTGCTGTTGCATTTAGCCGATGGTGACTCATTCGCACTCGCTCACCGATCCGACACATCGGCACAGGCATGCGTGAGCGTCCGCACATCACAGCGGACGATGGACCCCCAGTTGCGCTGCGTTAGCGCCGCACATGCACGCTCTGCGGTTTCCCAGTCTCATCATGTTAATCCCGCAGTCATTTGGCTCGTTATTTGCTGTTATTTTTAACTAGCTCCCACTGCTGAATCATTGTGTTTATGAGTCACACCCATGCTTCCTCCTGCTCCAAATATGCACAAGCAGCTACCCATTTTCTTCCACTTTGTTTTCCCTCTTTCTCACTCAATCTTTCTCCCTTAGCCTACTTTCTTGATCTCAGACAAAGGGACCTTGTATTTTTTCAGTGTGTGCGCATGTGCATGAGTGTGTGTGTCTGCACGTGTCCTTGCATGCATATATTTGTGTGTGAGTGGGTCTAACCTCAAGCTCTGTTTGGAGACAGTCCTGACTCCCTGTCTCACTCTCTCTTGCTCTCTCTGTTTGCCTGCCAGATCCGCCTATGTGCTGTGTTCTCACACACACCACAAACTCACAAGAAGTATGAATTTCTCAACCGCTCACAATCCCCTGGACAATACAGACCTGGAGGGAGTACTGAAAAAAATGGTGCACGGCTCCTGTCTTAAAGACATATTCCGGTATTTTACACTTTAAGCCCTCTTTCTAGGTTGCCTAGGATGCAAAAGAGTGGTTGACACTGAAATTTTGAAGCTTGGTCCTGTCTTAGGTATTTTGACTCATTTAGAATCAACCCCTAAACGTTCATTTTAAAAAATGTGCAACTCACAGAGTGGCTACTGGTGTTCACTGATGTTTCATATTAAATATTGAAGCGAAATACAACTTCTGTTGTGTTTTATTCGGCATTTTGTAAATCCCATTGATTTCTGTAGGAAGACTCCTACCTGCTTCCTGCTCCACCACCGGAAACGGAAAGGGAGCTGCTTACATTGTAGTTCTTTCGCTCGCCTCAGTGGTGGTGGTAATACCCCTCTTAATTGGTTTGCCAGCCACCATTAAACCAAAAGACGAAGAAGAAGGAAGCGGTACCACTCAGTTCTACCAAAGACACTGTGCTAATGTGCTTTTTCCCTTCCACTTTGCGATTATACTGGAAAAAAATATTTCAGAGACTGAAAATGGAATACGAAAGGTGGATTCTTGAGGGGGCGGCACGATGGTGTAGTGGTTAGCACTATCGCTTCACAGCAAGAAGGTACCGGGTTCGAATCCCTGCCCGGGGCCTTTCTGTGTGGAGTTTGCATGTTCTCCCCATGTCTGTGTGGGTTCTCTCCGGGTACTCCGGCTTCCTCCCATCATCCAAAAACATGCATGGGGATTAGGTTAATTGGCTAATTTAAATTGTCCGTAGGTGTGAGTGTGAGTGGTTGTCTGTCTCTATGTGCCCTGCGACTATTCCTACTGCCCTAAGACAGCAGGGATAGGCTCCAGCCCCCCCCGTGACCCTATGAGGATAAGCGGTAGAAAATGGATGGATTCTTGAGGAAGACATCCTCGATTTTGAGTTTGATGGTCAAGGATACCGTTTTGAACCAGAATACACAGATGAGGAGCTACAGAGCGGAAGTTTATACACGGTTGTGATGTATCTGAAAAAGTAGTTTGAGGATTTACAAAATGGCTAACAAAACATGACAGAAGTTGTATTTCACTTCAGTATTTAATATGAAACATCAGCGAACACCAGTAACCACTCATTGAGTTGCGCATTTTTTAAAATGAACATTTAGGGGTTGTTTTTGGACAGGTTTGCATTGGCCCATAGCGGCCCATAGCTAGCTGTCACAGCCAATTCTAAACAAGCCCAAATACCTGAGACAGGACCAATCGTCAGAATTTCAGTGTCAACCACTCTTTTGCATCCTAGGCAAACTAGAAAGAGGGCTTAAAGTGTAAAATACCAGAATATGCCTTTAATCCTCTTCTTCTATCACCAACCTACAGGGGTGGGACAATGAAACTGAAATGCCTGGTTTAGGCCACAACAATTCATTAGTATGGTGTAGGGCCTCCTTTTGCGGCCAATACAGCATCAGTTTGTCTTGGGAATGACAGATACAAGTCCTGCACAGTGGCCAGAGGGATTCTGAGCCATTCTTCTTGCAGAATAGTGTCCAGGTCACTACGTGATGCTGGTGGATTAAAACGTTTCCTGACTCGCTCCTCCAAAACACCCCAAAGTGGCTCAATAATATTTAGATGTGGTGACTGTGCAGGCCATGGGAGATGTACTCTACTAGATCTACTTCACTTTCATGTTCATCAAACCACTCTGTCACCAGTCTTGCTGTGTGTATTGGTGCATTATCATCCTGATACACAGCACCGCCTTCAGGATACAATGTTTGAACCATTGGGTGCACATGGTCCTCCAGAATGGTTCGGTAGTCCTTGGCAGTGACGCGCCCAACTAGCACAAGTATTGGGCCTTGGGAATGCCATGATATTGCAGCCCAAACCATCACCGATCCACCCCCATGCTTCACTCTAGGCATGCAACAGTCTGGGTGGTACGCTTCTTTGGGGCTTCCCCACACCGTAACTCTTCCGGATGTGGGAAAGACAGTAAAGGTGGACTCATCAGAGAACAATACATGTTTCACATTGTCCACAGCCCAGGATTTTCACAGCTGGCACCATTGAAACCAACAATTTGGCATTGGCACCAGTGACCAAAGGTTTGGCTGTAGCAGCCCGGCCATGCATATTGACCCTGTGGAGCTCCCGACCGACAGTTTCAGTGGAAACAGGATAGTTGAGGTGTACATTTAATTCTGCAGTGAGTTGGGCAGCTGTGGTTTTGTTTTTTGGATACAATCCGGGTTAGCACCTGGATATCCCTTTCAGACAGCTTCCTCTTGCGTCCACAGTTACACCTGTTGGATGTGGTTCGTCCGTCTTTGTGGTATGCTGACATTTCCCCAGATACCGTGGCTTTTGATACATCACAAAGACTTGCTGTCTTGGTCACAGATGCGCCAGCAAGACGTGCTCCAACAATTTGTCCTCTTTTGAACTCTGATATGTCACCCATAATGTTGTATGCATTGCAATATTTTAAGCAAAACTGTGCTATTTCTCTGCTAATTGAACCTTCACACGCTGCTCTTACTGGTGCAATGTGCAATTAATGAAGTTTCGCCACCAGGCTGGTCACATTTAGCCATGAAACCTCCAACACTAAATTGGCCAGTGTTTCAGTTTCATTGTCCAACCCCTGTACATCCTGACCCACGGTGTTAAAATACAGTATTGCGCAAAAAAAAGAGCAATGAGAGAGAAAGGGAAAAGGACACAACACTGGAGAGAAGCAGGTATTGACTTTTGACATACTTTATAGGAGAAAGTATGGCTCCGCTACAACACTAATGCACTCTGCCAAACATCTGGAGCAGAGTTAGAAAACGCTGAATGAAAGAATCTTTAATAACACTGGATCAGTTGTGTGACCACGGCTGTCAGCCAATCAAAACAGGCCTAGGTGGGTTATCTGTCTCGGAGCGGTTATCGAACGGACGTATTTATTGCCAGTCGTGTTTCATAGCCGGTGCTCAGGACCTCACTCTGTGAGTGCGCATCTGATTCGCTGTGGTATCCACCCTGCCCCTGGTAATTCTCACTACACCTCTCTACTCCAGATGCTTTCAGGTCAAGAAAATATTTAGGGCCTCAATAGGATGGTATTAAATACTACCATAACATATAAAAGCCAGGCCTCCATTTTATCCTTCTTTTCAGGGTGCGTGTTTGGTTTGGCAGCGAAGTTGTGCTTTTCTGCCTCCCATCTGTACTCGACAGCACATAGAGGTAAAATATACTGAGCAGTGTATTGAGCCAAGATTAGCAAAATGTGCACCAGTGTGTGTTTGTAGGTACCCCTGTATGTTGAATTGAAAGTACATTGTTCCAGAAACTCACTGAAAGAGACAAAGACTCTCCTCTTCCTCCCTCACACTCTTTTCATTTGCCCTCTCGTCTCTTTATAGTTGTGTAAGAGTCTAGACGAGGATCAGGGGTCAGTTCGGAGCTCTTCCCAGGAGCTGTTGCCTTTAGGGTGGGCTTTGTAATTGGACTCGGTTTCCCAGAGCCTCCCTCTGCATGACGCTGCATCAGCACATGTCTGCACGCACACACTGAGAGGGGCCTCAGAGCTGCACTGAGATCAGCTGTATTATCCACATAGTTCATTCCCAGTGTATTTTAGATTAGGATGTATACTCAGACATGGCAAGTTTTCACCCATCAGTTTTGCAAAAACAAAATGTTTGTGTGTACATGGATTGGTGGCGAAAAGGAGAACTTTGAGGAGCTTTGAGAATGTCTGTTTGTCACGAGGAGATATCCACATGACGAATAAAAGAGTCAAATGATTCCTTGTCGTGATTTCACATCAGCAGCCGTCTCTGCAGAAAGTACAAGTGAAGCTTTAAACAATGCTCACATTGCACTGTTGGTTACTATAATGGTTCCACCAGCCCTCAAAATCCACTGTTACAAAAATTTATTCCAACCTTCAGCCAGATCTGATATCGGCAGTCAAATCAAGCAGAAAATCTTTTTATTACACACATTGTTTTTGTTACTGTCGCTACACTGCAGCTCAGCAAGGGGGTTAGTAGTAAGAAGACATAAACTATGGAAGATAACCCTCTGATCGGACAGCTAAGGCCTCATTTTGATACAGATATACATAAAGATGTTGTGCAGAATGTGTGATAGCAGTGACTCATCTAACAAATGATCAATCTTTAGCAGAAACAATTCAATTAATCATCAATAATTTTAACAACTAATTAATCATTGAAGACACTTCTCATAAGAATAAATGTTAAACGTTTGTGATGATTTGCTGCTCTGTTTTATGTGGCATATTGAAACTATAGAAGTTCGTTTGTCAGACAAAATGATTCATGTAAAGTAATGAATAAATTGACTGACAGTGTCTGTCAGTTACACAACAACAGCAGCAACTGATCCGAACTGAGCTGATCTGAATTAACAAACCTGCCCTGTTTGACTCAAAGAGCCCTACGCTTCACCATTCTGAACAGGGGTGAGGATTTTTTTTTAATTCATTTGCTATTTTTCTGCTTTTTTTTTGTAAAACGGTAAATCTGAAAATTCATGGATAACAACATTATTTTAGCATTAAAGAGAATTAATTATCTTTCTTGTGATCTTATTAATTATTATTATTTATTAAATTAAATTTAATTAAAGAGCTTGCACATACTATCAAGTTATTTTAACACAACTTTATCTTAACAGCCATTAAAAATATAAAAAACTCAGTAGCTTTTAAATATCCACTCAAAGCGAAGATTATTTTTCAGAACGGTGCAGAAAAATCATCCTCCTAATGCTGTTCTGACTTTTAACCTGTTGATATCATATTAAACATGACCTCGTCCCTCTGACACCACCTGTAAATAGTAATTTGGCATCTCAACGATAATTATATTTTAAATGTAATTTCCCTCATCAAGGGATTAAATAAAGGAATTCTTTTTCTTATTATTATTATTATTATTTTAATTTTAATTAAAGAGCTTTCACATACTGGTGGAATAACCATAGAATCATAGAAAAATATGTTGGTAATCAGCAATAATGTTAATTCAGGGCAAACACCTTACACTGGGTGGTGGTCTAATAAATTTGTTGAGCACTGTATATTGATTTTAAAATGCATATTGTCCACAGTGTCTTGTAAATAAGTGCACTTTTGTCCCTCCACAGCTCAACCAGCAGCCAGATCCACGTCTCTCCACCACACCCAGCCATGTCGGACACAACCCAGCAGCCAGCTACGCAACGGCGCCAAGCACCACACACACACACACTCCTCTCACACGCACTGTCCGCATCACACACACACACCTCACACACACACCGTCCAGTCCAACGGGGTCAGGAACGGAGGCCCTCATGAGCATCCGAAGCTGGGCTCCCTCCCCAGAGGTGGCTCGTCGACCTCCTCCTCGTCTTCAGCGGGACCCAAACACACCAAGAAGCTGCAGTCCAACCCGTCCATCACGTCCCAGAGCAGCAAGAGGAGCAAGAGCAGCAGCTCCAAGAGCAACAGCTCCCAGATCCCTACAGAGGCGCAGGATGGTGAGATGCAGCGACTGGGAGGGATAGTTCAGCTTTCAGTTTTTATTCCACTTGTCTGGGAAGAGTCTTTGTACAACTCCTCTGACCCATAAACAGGAATAGAAAACACTTTTTGTACTTGCAAGGTTAATTTAGCATTTATGGTTTATAATTAATAGCAAAAGCAGCAACCCAGAGTTCAGTGGAAAGCTGTTTTGAGCAAAGTTGTGCAAAGTTGATTACATTTATAAGTTTTTACAAACTGCAAATGTCATCTGCAAAAAAAAATCAATCTTAATATAACCTTATCGTTGCTTTACACTCCTGTTTTAAAATGTCATGTCATTGCTTGAGTTTTTTTATCACACATCTTAAATAAATTAGCTAGATTCCTGACAAAGTGGAAATAGTACCGTATTTATCAGCAACAGTGATGGTTTTATGGTTAAAGAGGCCACCTTTTCTTTTCACTAATACTGATACAGACAGTGGTTCTGCAGAGAGGTCAAAATAACAGGTTTATGAACAAAAAAAGATTTGGTGAGATCAGATTTCTTTTTTGTTTTTTACTCCTTGATGAGTCCTTGAGTCTCCTTGAGTCTGGCCTGGAAGAAAACTAATTATTCAATCATGTCTTATGATTCCTGTTGTATCACAGTGACTGCACTGCCAAACTAGTTAGGACAAAATCATTTTTTTATTTGGTTTATTGACACAACATCAAAATATGTTTATGTTGGCAACGCATATAGAGGAGGAAAATATTACATATACAGTGGTTAACAGTTTAAGGTGTTACACTGGGTGTACAAATTATTAAAATTATTGTTATTATCCATGGATTTTCCAAACATCAAGAGCAGAAAAAATATCAAAGCACATTTTTTTTTGTTGTTGAGATACCACATTCCACTCATTTACTTTTTATTCCTGAACAGGAAGTTTTAGTTGTTTTATGTTATTCAGGATTAAGTTCTGACTTCTCAGAGAATTCCAGTGTTCTGGCTCAAATTTGGATCTAAAAAGGTGAATTCAGTTTAAATTCCTCACTTCTGATCAAAAAAGTGAAGCGTGGTGAGCTCAGTGAGAAAGAAAGCTTCTGAATTAAGAATTAGAATACAGACTGGTAAAATGAATGTGTGTCTCTTCCTTGCAGACTGCTGTGTTCACTGTATTCTGGCCTGCCTCTTCTGTGAGTTCCTGACTCTGTGCAACATCATGCTGGACTGCGCCACCTGCGGCTCCTGCGCGGGGGACGACTCCTGTTTCTGCTGCTGCTGCGCGTCGGAGGAGTGCGGCGACTGTGACCTGCCCTGTGACATGGACTGTGGCATCATCGACGCCTGCTGTGAGTCTGCAGACTGCCTGGAGATCTGCATGGAGTGCTGCAGCCTTTGCTTCTCCTCCTGAGGGCCCCAGCCACCACCACGGGGGGGAAAGTCCATGTCTGCTCCACAACCCGGGAACAACTTAGACCGGCACCTTATCAGAGCTGATAAGTCTCTGTTGCCCGGGCTCTGTGGTTTACGCTGTATTGGCTGGCCTAGTTGGCTTCACAATATGTCCAATGTCTCTTACAAGGTTTGCTGAGAGCAGCTGCTGGTGAATTCTTCCCACCTTTTATTGATCGAACGACGGGGCGGAAAGCCTCCCTGCTTTGCCTTTGCTGTCGCTCCATTGCTACACAGCTGGGTGCACAGTGCAGAGCGAGTTCCAGCTGTGGTCCACGAGTGTCTGCCAGGCTGTGCACCTCGGACCCTCACAGAACAAGCTATTATTACAATGGACCCCTTTGTGCCGTCTGAATGACTGGAGTCCTCCGAGCATGAAAAATGACCTCCAAAGGCAAATGAGAAAATGGCTCCATTTAACCGGATTTTAGTGTTTCTGTAGATAAGAGCAGCAGCATAATGGGAAAATGGACGCTCAGATCTCAGTAGAAATGTAGTCTGTCCTCCTGTCCTTGGCAAGGTTAAAGTCTTCCAGTTTGATTGCATACAGTGGCCTTTGTGACACACACTCACACACACCCTGAGCAGAGGATGTCGAATCCACCGCTGTCTTTGTTCTTGTTGTATTAAATAGGGAGGAAACATTAATGGTGGCTTGTGGCAATATTACAGACAAATTTCTTTTGTTAATATGCATCTCACTTAACGGACTTATTCAGAGAAGAGTCAGGAGAGCGCTGAGCCTGACGATGGTCCAGTATGGAAGTATAAGTGTGAATTTCTAAAGCAAGTATGTATTTTTATTTCTGACATTCTTTTTCTCAATGGTAAAATAAATTCAGTGTCTCAAAATACTCAGTTTTTAAAAATTCAATATAAGGAAATTCAACAGCGAAAAAAAAAAAAAAAAAAATTGGCTCAAAAAATTCAGAATCAAAAACTTCAACTGCAAAAATTGACAATGACATTGGACGACAGAGCCAAGATCAGCTGTGTCTCCCTGGTTACCCAGATGTTGTTTTGGTCTTTTTTTCCACTGAATATTTTGCAGGTGAATTTTTTTATGCTGAATTTTTTCAAGCCAATTTTTTTGTTGTAGAATCCTTCTTTACACCAAATTTTTGATGTTAAAGGGGAAGTACATTTGGAGTATTTCCGACAATTTTGGATTTGATGTGAAGGACACATTTTATGTGTCCTTCACAGTGCCTGAACTAAAATACTTATTTGTGATGTTGTCACATACACATACATGCTTTGTTTTAGTTTCACAGGCACTGTGAAGGGCTCATAGGTGGGCACTAGACCTTAGTAAACTATGATACACCGGAAGTAGAGTCTGTTTAAAAACTGAATATTTGAGACATTGATTTTTTTATTTTTTTTTTTACAATGAATTTATTTCATCGTTGAGAAAAAATAAGTGTCAGAAATAAAAATGCATGCTAGAAATTTGATGGTTTTGAAATTCAGTCTAATTTTGATGCTAAAAAAAACAGCTTTAGAAATTCAAATTCACAATCACATGGTGCAGTTATACTTCCATAGTCCAGCTAAATGAGAGCTGGAGGTGCTGTCCTGGACTCATTCTCTGCTCTAACATGTGAAGGGAGGGAGCTCTGAACCAAAGGCCTCTCCTCATTTAACGTTTCACATCTTGTTTACTTTGTGCTTTTTGTTTATTTCTTCTGGCAGAGGATCGGAAAGCATCGTCTCTTTTTTTTTTCTTTAATACGTTTCATTTTTCTTCGTCGTTCTTGCTATGTGAACAAATGGCCTTGGCTTAGCTTAAGGCCTGAATATTCAAGTAGATTCCTCTCCTTTACCAAATCTCCATTAATCCTTGTTTTGTAGATTTTAGTTAAGATATTTGCATTTCTCCTCTAATGTGAAAATCACATTTCTGTGTTATCGGGTTTCGCCGGGCTCTCTGTAAAGCAGACGTTGCTCAACATGTAATTTCATTCCTCGAGTGAAAATCTCAAGCCATTATGCTTCAGTTAGATCCATGCGCTCGTAGTGTGAATGGTACGCTCCTGATAACAGGCCCGCATTCTCGTTTGCCCAGATGCATACCTTCTCCAACCCAATACCTCTTGAGATGTCGCCTAGATCTGTTGTGCTTTTTAAAATGACTTGATACAAATCTCTCTCTCCTCTCTGATCAAATACTGTTTGTGCAATCCTTTTTTCTTGGAAATACCAAAGAGTTTTCCTCTTACTGGACCTTAGTTTCTACTAGATCTACAATCACTTTTACTTTGAAGGGTCTTTGCTATGCTAATGTGGCTGTGGTAGATTAAACCCTATTTTAAGGGCTGAAATATAACACTGTTCATTAAGAATATACACTAAGGCAGTAAGTCTGACCTGATAACAGAACAAAAAAATCAGAAACGCAAACTGAGAAGATATTAAGACACTTCATGTCTGTTTATATCGTGTGTTTCAGACAAAAACTGAGACCAAAATCCTGGAGAGCCCTGGAAAACAATGCTATTTCAATACTGTACAAAGAGATTTATGAAGGGAGAACTGGAGGATGTAATGTTGCGTACAGACGTGATCATTTTTAATTTTCATTTATTCGGATTTACAGCGAGTGCAGATTGGGAAACTTCATCTAAAGACGTGCTCTCTGTCACCAGACCAACCTGATCACACACAGAATAATATCCAAGGCGAATCCACCGAGTTTATAAAGTGGAATAAAAACATGGTTTGTTAACAACACAGGTCAATCATGACACATAATAAAAATCAGCCTATAAATGTTCGTTAGCCGCAGAGTCAACAAGCCGATGTTGCTTCACTGTTGGTCTGCAGCGTTGAAATAAACAGTTCACTTTGCGAACAGGAATATGAATGCACATTAACACATTTCCTCCATGCTCATTTTACAGCTAGAACAATTGGTTCTCTGTTTATTATGAACTCCATCCAATTGACTCACTCTAGCTCAAGTTTCTGCAGCTTCTCACTGAACTCAAACACAGTCAAGGACGATCATTTAGGGGGAAATCTCATCTGTTTTCTACTTTTTATTATTTTGAGTTTATTTTGCTCAAATTCCTGACGCCAGCACAGATGTAACTGGAGAAAGAAAGTCAACAAAAACCCTATTTGCAACCGATTTGCAACTCTTTTTTTTTTTTTTTTTTGTTGCCAGTAGATCACATAAACATGTCGGAGGCTCCTGGTTTCCTAACATATCCTCACCGGAGGGTTTTTAGGCTTTAAAGTTCAGTGAGAAGTGCAGCAGAGTGGTGAGTCAGTCAATCGTGCAGCAAGGTTGCGCTTTGCAACATAAATCATGCGACACAACATTTTAATGGTCTGGGTTTAAAAAATGGAAACACGTCGTTTGAGTTTTATTTAATAATGCTGGACTTATATTTTATGGCTGATCATTAAATGCTACTTTATGTTGACGCTGAGAAGCGGTTCCTAATCTGTAGAGGACGGAGGCCGTCTGGAGGGACAGGAAACACTGATCGGTTGGTCTGGAGATGGAAAACACTGTCTGGACATAGGAAGTCCTCACATGAACACCAGTCTTTGCATGTCTCTGGATTATGGAGGTGGTTTAGAGATGTATGGATGTGATGTTTGTGTGTCTGCACCAGACAGGACGTCATATCATCTCCCAACTAGTGACTTTCATGGACTTATTATCTTATTATAAGATGTAATTTGATATTGATTCAAAGGGCTGGCCACCTCTGCTTGTACTCTGAAAACTATCCTAGCCCAGCTGAATTGTTTCTCGACTGTAGTCCACTATAATGTCATTTTGTTTACACTTCCCCTTCCATTTTATGTCAATTTGAATCGCTGTCCTGGAAGTCGCATTAAAATCTCTTAGTTTAATACTGAATAAACAATGTGAACTCCAGGCTACACGAATCACTCTGTCTTCATTTCCTCCAAACTTTATTACATTATGGCCTTATTATATTATGGTTCCATAAATCCCCTGTTGTACTGTCGTCTAGCCTGTTAAAAATGTTATGAAATGAATCTAATGACAACAAAGATGTGCTTATTCATCACCTGGACGGAGTTGAACAAGCAAATTCAATGCAGTTTAATTCATATTTAAACTTGACACATTTTTAAGAGGTCAACGAGGTATCGACTACAAGGGAAAAAAAACTTTCTCCTGAAATTCATCTACTCTCGATGTTTTTTGTGCACAAGTTAAAAAATATTTACCAATGGTGAGCTGGAAAGATCAGTTTTCATGGCTGCTCTTTACATTTGCACTAATATTTGGACAAAAATCTGATACATACACATAGATTGGCAAGCAAACTCCATCCAGCACTAGTTTTTCTTCATAGTTCAGCATCAGTATTACATTTTGTTTGTGATATCTTGATCTGAAAAGTGACTAAAGCTGTCGGATAAAAGTAGTAGTAGTATAAATTAATATATTATATACATTATATGACAGTGCATACAGTGAAATTAGGAAAACTACAAATAAATTGTACTTGACAGTGTTTAAATAAACGTAATTAAATTCCACCACTGGTAATTTGTTGCACATTTAACGTCTCACAACTGGTCAGCAAGCCTTAAAATATTTAAGTAAAAGTCATGAGAGACAGCTGAGTAGCATGAATGTAATCATGACCCCAAAAAACTGGATGTATGGAGAAAAAAATGTTTCTCCACTTTTCTGTAATTATAATAATGTGAGTGAAAGAACACTTTTGGATCTTGGATGGTGGTGTTGATGAAATATGTGAGTATTTGATCAGACAAAATAGGCAGAAAACATCATATTAAACAAATCAAACAACGTAGAATCAGGAAAAAAATGCTGCGGCGGCAGCACATATTGTCACAATTTTTATTTTTTTTTGCATCAGCAGATTTTTCCCATAACCCCACCAGATTATCTGTCTCTGAAAAAGGGAGCGAGCGGAACAACAACTGGGCTCATGCAGAACAGAGCTCTTTAAGGCTTTTTTTAAGGCTTGCCAAAGTCGTTCAGGAAGAATGTGTGTTCAGGCCAACGCATCAATGTGTGCAGAAACGCTGGGGACTTTTATGGTTTGACTTTTTCTTCTTCTCTGCCTTTATCTCTCTTCTCATTTCAGCCTCTTTCTATCTTGAAAAGAAGGCGGCTGTTAGGTCTCATGAAAACAAATTCCTGTCATCAGTGTTTGTGCTCGTGCTCGCTTGTGTCCGGTCTTAAAGCCTGAAGAGTTCGCTGATCAGAGGAGCATCAGGTGTGCAAAAGCACCAGCTGCTGTACGCTTGTGTGCATCTCTGCATCATGTAGGCCATTCAAACAGAGACTCATCTCTGAGCGTCTGCAGGAAGCCGCTCTGCAGTCGATCCTCAGTTCCTCTCACGTGCACAAACCCAACAAATCAAAAATGATACACACCCCCTCCAGAAATTTCACATGCACAAAACGGGCGCAGGGGACAAGTGGCTATTGAATATTAACCATGAAATTACAAAGGCTGCATTCTAATGGAGGTGAGGAGGTCATAAGCTGGGATGGAAATCATAAATTAATACCCCTGACATGACAAGCTGCTCGCCCTTGGCTCCCACCAAACACAGCTCTACCCTCCTCCACTGAAGCCACAAAGACATGCAGGAAAATACTCGATTTATTATTAATTTTGGGTCAAAGGAATGCCACAACAGACACAGGGACTCATACAATATGCCTGATACATCTCTGATGTGACTATTGTATGCGGTGACAACCATGTAACCTTCATGTGTGGCTACATCTGTAGGTGTTATTGTTAAAGTGTTCTCAAGGGACCTCTATTACAATTTCAACTATTTTGCATCCTTTGCCATCCATTCAAACCTGCACCTTTCATATCAGCGCTTTGGCAACTTAATTTCTGAATGCCAATTATGGCACAAATGCAGCGCTCGGTAGCTGATGGTGTGTGAGGTGGTGTGTTTGACTTCGGCAGACGCAGAGAAAAGAACTTGAATGTGTCTCTACCTTTTTCTTTCACCCTCTCAGCGGCCTTCAGATTAACTCATTAGTGTTCGAGCACACAAGAAACAATTTGTCTCAAAGTTTACACTTTGGTTATTTAATTGATGGATTATTCTAACGCCGTGCACAAAAAAAAGTGACACACATCAAAATGCTCAGGTGAAATAACACAAAAAATGATTCATTATCACAAAAAAACTCCACTTTGTGAACCAAACTCTCCACTCAAACTGCACAAATTGATTCTGTCACCAAAAAAAAGTCTTTCTAAAATACAGTTTTAAAGTCTTTTATTGCCTAATCATCCGACCAGAAGAAATGTGCAAAGAGGGAGGACATTTTTCAGAAGTGTACTGTTCTTGAAGCTTCATAAGGAGCGATGAAGCATAAAATGGACTTTGTTTTCACTCTAACCTAAATCACAAAGCAAAATCTTTCCTCACAGGGAGGTTATTATCTGCCTGCACACTGTTTAGCACACAGAGTTCCCTAAAGTTTTACATCTCAATCAAATTTTGATATTTTTTATGCTTTTTTTTTGGTAAAAAGTAAATTTGAAAATTCATAGATAACAACAATAATTTTATCTTAGCATTAAAGATGCCATTTTGATTTTGATTTTGCACATACTATCCAGTTATTTTAACACAACTTTAACTTTTAAAAATATTAAGTATTTAATATAAAATAAATATAAAAGTAGTCTGTTATCATCATATGAAACATGACCTCGTCCCTCTGACACCACTGCCCTGAAGCCTGAAATTCAAACTAACCTGATTAACTTTTCTTCTGCCTTCTTCAGGTGAAGACGAACATCCATCTTTGTCAGTTACATCATCACAGAGTGTCTCTTTATTAAGCTTGTAGCTTCATGTCTGCTGCTTTTCATTGAAAATGGATTCATGTGCATCAAGTTTAAATTTTAGCTGGACTTTCCAACAACCACAAACGTAAGTACCTGAAAAAAAAATCTGCCTTTTTGGGCGAAAATACACTGGACTCTGTCGAAATATACAGTCATGTGTCAGTGTGTTTGTTATTGTTTTGTTGCATAAAGTCTGATGCTTCCGTGCTGTTTTGATTATCCATGCCAGTCATGTTGTTATAGCGTGATCAGAAAATTATTCTAGATCTTTTAGTTGCTGATATCTTTACTCAGCTGATATTTTTAAGACTTTGTTGTTAGAATACTCCAGAATAAGACATCTTTTGGAAATCATGCAGTTGTTTTATGGATTCAAGTCAAGTGAGTTTTCACAAATTACCAATTTGCCTCAGAGGGCTTTACAATCTGTACAGGATATGACTCCCTCTGTCCTTTACAAATGACCCTCGCGTTGACTAAGGAAAAACTCCCCCAAAAAAACTTTTAACAGGGGAAAATAAATGGAAGAAACCTCAGGAAGAGCAACAGAGGAGGGATCCCTCTTCCAGGATGGACAGAATAACAACAATGAAAAACACATTAACACTCCATATAACAACAGCTAATACATATAGAATTGTATGAAAGTGTCCAAGGGAACAAAGCGCATCATCAAGCCGTCGGCAGTGGATGAGCAACACGTCTTCCTCTCCACCACGCCAAACAGGAGAAGCCTAAACAAGATGTCCTCATCATCACCACATCACTCAGTATCAGAAGATGAAATCACAGCTCAATCAAATCAACAGTTAAGACAGTTAAGATTCACAGCTATTGCACAGGAAAGACAAATGTTAAGGCATGAGTAGATCGAGATGAAGATCTGATCTGGGTCATTTTGTGTGGAGTTTCCATCTTCTGACACTGGTTCTTTCCTCACAGCTTCCTCCTACAGCCCAGAGACATGCAGGTTCACTTAATTGTCTGTAAACTGGCTGCACCTCTGCCCATTGCCGGCAGGGTTTGGCTCCAGTCCCTTGCTGACCCCTGGGTAGGATCACTGATCACCTTCCATTTTTCATAATCATCATTCAGAGTTAAAACAGTCAAAACATGTCGGCACAAATTGCAGGAACACAGACGGATGGATTGAAAGTGCCAGTAAATAACTCTGGAAAACATCTAGAAAGCTATAATACCACGACTGGCTGTAAATCAGAGGGAGGAGAGCTCTACTGGGGCAGCTGTGTGAGTCAGTGGAAGTAGTGCCAGTGAGTCCTTACAAAGAAACATCTTTTCCTCCTACATGAGAGGCGATGGAGAGGGTGGGAGAGAGACTGAGAAAGAAAGAAAGAAAGAAAGAAAGAAAGAAAGGCAAATACTGTACTATACACCGTAACATCTGGAGTGTAGTTGTGGTGCTCAGATATTATTTTCAGCTATACTTTTCTAAAAAAAAAATAAAAAATGTTGCCTTAAGATTTGATTTATGTTAAATAAAAGTCTCCATCAGGGGTGAACTTCTTTTAAAGGCCTCTCTCCTAACATGGCACACAGTGTTCATTAGACGCTGATTACACGTTCTCCTCTTTAACAGCGCGCAGTGTTTTACAACTAGTTGAACTGAACCAAAATCGTGGCAAGCGGACAAGCTTGGATCGGCAACAAAAATGTGTGTGTGCCGTATCGAGTTACTGCCTCTGCAGGACTACTGGGGGAACCACAACCCAGTGGGCTACGACGCAACACACACCCGCACACATGCACACTGGCGCAAACACAAAGACACACCAGAGCTGGCAGGACGGAGACGTTCGTTTCTGCTTCGCTCTCACGGCAGCAGCAGTAGAGCAGTTAGCCTCCAGTCGTGAGAGTGGGTGGAAGACCATACAGTAGGTGACCGTTCGCATGTGTGAGCCTTAAAAGCTATCCCAGAACCATCTGATACGCTCTTTGACGTCAGCTAGTGCGACAGGGACGAGACAAGGGGAAGCTTTCACCAGCAACTGAAGCCCTGCTTTCATAGAGCGGCCTTAAAATGAGAGGATTTGTGCTCCCAGTGATGCCCGGCGCTAATACAAACCCGCTCCTTTACTTCATCCCTGCTCTGCTGAACAATGACCATATATCTTCCTTACGCAGTGATGACAGATAGATTAATCTGTGAGCTAGATCCCTCTGCTGTGAGAGCGTCCGTTAGATAATGAGTCACCTGAAAGATCTCATTCTGAGACGGAGGAAAGTCATTTGATTTAATGGCTACACATAGCTGCAGTGCAGCAGGCATTACCTGATCAATCTGAGGTGCTGATCTGAGGTCAGTTTGGGTCATTTCCCTGCAGAAGCTGAGGCCATGTGAGGGTCATTTGCCTTTGGTATCAAACAATACGGTGGGGTCTGCGGATATTCACAGAGTCAACTGGATTTGCTTTGTGTACAGTTGACAATGAGGGAGAGATTTTTTGATGAGAATCAGCTTTATTGGGCAGGTATTCAGTGGCGTCATTAGGCCTGTTTTGGTGGGGCTGACGGCCCCTAAAACATTCTTAAGCCCCCCTAAATAATTTGGTGAATTTTATTTCCTTTTTTGAGTTTTCGTTCGGGTGATGAGGTACGTTATTTCAAACTGCATAGAATCATTTGCGTGAGCAGGTAGTAGGCAATGGCATGAAATGCCCTTAGCTTACTCAATCAAACATATGTTAACGTTACCGTCCACCAACGAGGTTTGTGCTTTACGAGATCTACTGTTATGCCGCCAACGTAATGAATTACACAACCAAGCAACGAGACATTTTAATTAACACAGTAACATTGACTTACCTGTCGAGAAGAAAGCAGGCAAGTTCAGCGTCCCTTTGGAAATCTTTCTCTGTCATGAGCGCTTTCCACCTGGGAGAGGCGACCCCATTGTTTTGTTAATTTGTCAGTCCTGTTGTCTTTTTAGTTCCCTTTTATGCTTTTTTTTTGGTGATGAGGAGTCCTTCTCCTTCGCTGGAGCATAAGTATGGTCTTGCATTACGACCAAAAGTGCAGTGCAGGTTTTAGTTTAGTGCCAGGTAGGTAATAACGGCTTCTCCACGCTGCTTTTCCGTGAAAAATGAATTGCGTTTTGCCCTATTGGTACTAGCAGGTAGTGCTTTATGTCCCTCTCTGCAGTTCGTAGTTTTTTGTAGACTGGAAAGACACGGAAGCCCGCTCTATGTAAAGACAGATAACTGATTCTTTGCCCAGGAGATAAGTTGGATTGGTGGCATTGCTTATTTTACACCGATGAGGCTCTATTTATGAATGAAGGTGTTGATTTGAGGTAATAAAATACTTTAAAAATTACATAGTGTTCCTTTAAATAATGTGGTGTTTTATTTCCTTTTTTTATTATTATTATTGTTTTGTTTTGTTTTTTACAAAAAAGTGCAGACAAATTTAACATATAGTGGTCAGAATATGAATTTATATAAAGAATCATATAATCTTCCATTATTGCTAAATCACTTAAATATGGTGTGTGTGTGTGTGTGCGTGTGGGTCCTCACACCGTGAAAAATTTGTGCTAAAATACCCCCTTTGGAGGCAAAAAAAGTACACTAAAGTACCCTTTTGAGAGGCAAAAAAAGTGCACTAAGTGCCCCTGTTTGGTAAAATAAGCTACACTGTCCTTTTGGCCTGTTAAAACATCATAAACCTCACCTCACCCCCTTCACCTGGGGGCTATGCCCCCTGTCCTTAAAACCTAGTGACGCCCCTGCAGGTATGTGTCCACAAAAGAGGAATCTGACTTTTTTTATTATTTTTTTTTTAACTGAACTCTCTTTGTACAACATGAAATACAAAAGAAACAGCAGCACTCGAGGTATGGGAATAATGAAATGAATAGACAAACTAACAGCAGCTCAACTGAATCGTAATAAGTAGAGGTAATCTGTCTTCATCGGTTTAAATTTATCTCTGCTGAGTTTTAGAAAAACAGGCCATGACTCAGTAAATGAAAGCGGCTCCAGAGTGCAGGACGATGTCACTGAACTGGAAGATAATAACCCATTCCCACTCCACCGGCCACAAGCACTCGTGCAGATTTCAACCACACTTAACCCTCGACTCAACTTAAAGGCAAGTTTAAAGCAAATGGAGAAATCAGTTAGGGATCATTAAAATGCTTTATCCATCCCAGCTGCTTGTGAATTTGGCTTAAAGGGAGAGACAGGCAACACAATAAAGAGGGTGAAACTGAAAAAATGGGGAGACATAACTCTGGACTGAATATGTAATGAATGCCATGTTAGCAAACACTCATGCACACACAGCAGTGTGGTGGCACTCCTCTTTCTCAGCTCCTGTGTCAGACAGGGGAGGTGCACACAGAGCAGACACTGCCACTTAACAGCTGGCTTTCATCTGTGTGGGTGGGACATGCCAGATACCCACTTCTGGCACCACGACAATAAAGCACTGCTTCAATGTTGGCCAGCCCTCCGCCAGCGAGGAGTCGTGCTGCTCTGGTTTGGCTGCTGCTTTATGTCTGATGTATTTTAGGCCTGATGACTTCAGTAGAGCCTTGTAAAAACTGTAAAATCCAAGAAAATGACATTATAATGCATTTTAATAATGGAGATTTAATCAGTGCTAATTCACATTTAACCAAGGAGCAGCATGAGGAGTGAAATGTGACTAAAACTGATGCAAAATAAGCCTGGTTCAAAGTTACACACACACATATATATATGTGTGTGTATATATATATATATATACTTTATAAAAGTACTGTTACTTTTTAAATAATGCATGTAAATTAAAGTAAACAGTAGACCAGTTAAATACTCGGGGTAGTAAATGTTAATTTACTACTTAATTAGAAGAATATTATCCAGAATTTCATGAAAAAATTGAGTGTAAAATGTTGTAAAAAAGTCTAGAAAACAGTCATGAAAATTTCATGAAAAAATTAATTGAGTGTAAAATGTTGTAAAAAAGTCTAGAAAACAGTCATGAAAATTTCATGAAAAACATCATACAGGCCAACATTTTCCAACATTTCATGCTGGAAAAAATTACTAGACATTTTATGACATGTCAAAAATTTCATGAAAAAAAAGTCAGTCAAAAGTCAAGAAAACAGTAGTTGTTGAAAAATGTCATCATGCTGAATGTTTTTGAAAAGTGGAAAAATGTTATAAATAGACATTTTATGACATGTTGATAATTTCATTGTATAGTATGTCTATTTATCATAGGCATCGTGAGTCAGCATATCAAATGTAGAAAAATGTCATGAAATCAGTCAAAGTAGAACATACCATAAATATTCACACTAATGTCAAAAAATGTCATAAAAGTCACACTACAGCAGGTTCAAAAGTTCATGACAAAAGTAGTATAGTATGTTGAAAATTTGAGGAAAAAGAGTCATGATGTATAAAGTTGAAAATAGTCATGAGTCTGCTGCAACTCATCACACTATTGCATGTTGAAAAAATGTCATAAATAGACATTTTATGACATGTTGAACATTTCATAGTACAGTATGTCTATATATAGTAAGTATAGAGTCAGTAGAAAAATGTCATATATCTGTACAGTTATTGCCTTCATTTATCTGCCATATTGTACTGTTTTTGTTTGTTTCTTACCACATAATCAGTTTTTGCATATTTATTCTTAGTCACTTTATCATCTTCGGTTCTTACCTCTGCACTACGTTTACATGTTTATATGTCATGCACCAAGTCACCAAGTTAAATTCCTTGTTTGTGCAAACTAACTTGGCAATAAACTTGCTTCCGATTCTGATTAAGGTGTTTTTGCATACATCTTTTCATATTGTTCTGTTAAATGAATACCTTCCTCTAACTGATTTGCTGAACAGATGTTGTTAGTGACACTAATAACTGATGGAGGCGCATGGATGCATTTGACATTGAATGATTGTGAAAAGATTAAAAAGCAACGGTTGGAGCTTGAAATTCATCGACAGGAAGAGACTGAAAGGTGAAAAAAAAAACTAAAGAGAAGAGCGAGGCAGAGCGGGGAGGGGAGGTATGGCACCCTACTAGTTTAAGGGTACCGTTATGCAACTTCAGGCCTTCAGCCAAACCCTTCTGGCTGCTCATAACCACAGCAACGTGGCTCAGAGGGGCACAGGGGAGGAGGAGACCAGGAAACTCTCCCCACTAACACATCCACATCCTCCCATCCCTGATCCCAGACCCCCACAACAGCCCAAACCCTCAGCTCGCCCCATCCTGCATGAGCCACCAAATTCACCTCCAAACCAAGTCTCACCATCCCTCACTCTGACCCTTCCCGGAAATCCTGGTTCCATGAAAAATGAGTTTCTAAACAATCTGTTTACTTGTTTTGGTGGAAATATGAGCTCAGAAAATGAGACGACTTTTGCTCAGAATGATGTCGACTTGCGGCTAAGCGACTGTTAGCGTGTGTGTGTGTGTGTGTGAATGTATGAGAGAGAGAAAGCTTGCTAAATGTCAGACAGGCAGTTGGCAGGCCACACGAAAAACAGGCTCCTGTTTTTGAGTTGAGCTGAGTCATGCCACCTTAAGCAAACAGGGAGCACAGACCAGACCCTTGTACTTATGCACACACACACACACACACACACACACACACACACACACACAGCAAGGGTAACAAGTCAACATCTCACAGGTCTAAACAGCCTCTCCGGTTTCTGCTGCATCTCTGTTTGGCTTTGATACACACAGTTCTGTCTACTTCACCAAAGACCTACTGCAGAACTGGAGCCCCGTGCAGCCAGCTGAAAAACCTAAAGTGAACACTTTTATTGGGTCGTGTGGGAAAAAAAATTAATATCAAAGTGCAAATAAGGGTAAAATCCACAGACAAAACTCCTTTGTTTTCTGCGGCCAGTAAAAGCAGAGAGAGGGAGTGAGGATTAAAAAGCGGACAGAATGAGAAAAATCAAGTGTGAGAGAAGCATGAGTGTTTTTGAGGGAAGGTGAAATCCAGAAGCGCACACTGGGTCTGGATTAAGGGGGCGGCGACCCTCCGGGAACGCACAGGAAGGGGGCGCCTCGTCCACATAAACACTTATTTCCTGTCCTGTGTCAGACAGAGCGCTTTGGACTATTGTCCGTTAGTGTCTGCTTAAAAGACACAGCATGGTGGGCGGGTGTGACGGCAGAAACTCAAAGAAGAGCTGGTCCAGGTGACCTCAGTGCAAACAAGCACCCCCTCCTCAGCGAATGTGAAGGGGGGTCAGGAGACGGGCAGCAGCGTGGGTTGGGGTAATAGCCCGGAGACTGTTTGGGTCATAACGCTCTCATTACCATGACAACCTCAAAGTCCATTTCCTTTTAGCGCCTGTTGCTCTTGTGTAGCTGCCCACCTACTGTCACACGTCCACCTCAGAGGAAAGACGGCTTTCAAACACGGTCAATCTGCACGACACAAAAACACCACAGTCCCTGTTTTCCAAGCCGAGATCACAAACCTCTCCTGTGTTTTTATTGTGATGTGAAAAATAATCTCGAAATCTAATGCTTGCTGTGTTTCACTGCTGCAGTGACATATATATATATATGCGCGCATATATATATATATACGCGCACATATATATATGCGCGCATATATATGTATGCGTATATATGTATGTACATGTACATATATACGCATACATATATACGCATACATATACACGTACATATATACATACATATATACACACATACATACACATACATATATACACGTACATATATATACATATATGTATACATACACATGTATATTGCATTCACCTTTTGGCTCAAACTCAGCACAGGACAGTAGAACTAAGCTTGCTCTATGATGCACACCTCTTTTCATTGCATTTGAAAGCTTTTCGTATTTTTTTTAATGATTTTTTTAATGAATTTCATACTATAAATGGCATTATAGCTCAATAACTCTCAGGTTGTGTGACTGATTGGCTCAAAATAACACATTTAATAACACTTTTTGGTCTCAAA
Source organism: Synanceia verrucosa (assembly GCA_029721515.1). Lineage (NCBI taxonomy): Eukaryota > Metazoa > Chordata > Actinopteri > Perciformes > Synanceiidae > Synanceia > Synanceia verrucosa. The sequence goes on along the minus strand of CM056552.1, from coordinate 5,895,471 downwards.
ATAATAAATTCAACAACACGTTTTAATACATTCAACAACACGTTTTATTTTGAAAACCGGAAGTTACCATCGCTCTCGTAAGTTAGCGCTGTCTTTCCTACTTGTTTCTGTGTGTTTGCCGTAAGGTTTGTAATGAGGGCGCACTTAAAAAGTTGGAACGGCTGGCTTGACCACGCGAAACCGAGAGACGGCTAGCGTGACCGCTGTCAAAAAGATGTTTTGGTTTTGACAGCTGCATGCCGTAGTTGTGTGACGTCACTCCCGGAGATCGTGACGTTGATCAAAGGCACGGCTATGGAGTTGTGTCTTTGATCTGAATTGATCTCAAACTGATTGCAGAGGGAACACGCTTTGAATCTGATTAAGGCTAAAGAAGACGACAATGAACAGCGGTATGCACTCGTGGATGAGTCAGGTAGGTCAAGAAGTTAACATGGAAAATGACGACCTGAAAACAGTTATGCAAGGCATTCACAGACAGGTGCTCGAGGCGAGTAAACAAACGGTGGAAATGACTGAAAAGTTAAGAGAGGAAACCAAGGCAACTGATTATTATTATCAGGGAGAGTTAGACAAATATTACACCATAACAAACAACCTGAAACAACAGGTGGGGGAGGTGGAAAGAGAGAACCGGTTGCTTAAATTGGAGTTAGATAAAGCGACGGAGGAAAAGAAAATCCACACAAGAAACCTGGAAAATAGCACTTCTGAAGTGGCCATTCTTAAACACCAACATAACAAGAACCAAGCAGAGATTCAACATTTGAGGGAAGCATATGACGAAGAGAAAAGTGTAGCAAGACTAAGTCAGCAAGAACTTCAACAACTTCAACATGAGAAAAAGATGACTGACATCAGGTACAAAAATCTAGGCACAGAAATGCAGGAGGCTATGGATAAAGAGGAATGTCTGAGGAACGAAAATGAGACCCTTAGAAATAAAGTAACCGTGATGGCAAATGAGTCAGCCAAAAAACGGACCAAGATTGAAATGCAGCAGAAACAAATTGAAGATTTGGAGGAAAATGAGGAAACCTTGAATGATAAAGTCCAGAAGCTGACTGCAGAGGTAGCACGCCATGACTCTCTGAGGAAGAACATAGAAGAAGACAATGAACATCTGCATACAGTTGTGGATGATCTTCATCGTCAAGTAGGAGCAGGTCAGAAAGTTAACATGGAAAAGGAAGAGAAAATACAGAAGCTGACCCAAGCTGAAGCAGAGCTGAGGCTAGAACTACATGAAGCTCAGGAAATGGCAGCCATTCTGAGTGAGCAGAATAGGAGCACCACCACTGTGCTGACTCAACTTAAGACTCTGAAAGCTCAACAAGAGGAGGAGAATGACGACCTGCACACAGCTGTGCAAGATCTTCAAGGACTGGTGGTGGAGGCAAAAAAACAAATGCAGAAAAAGGATGACCATTTAAGAGAGAAAACGACGGAAACTGCTTATTATCAGGGAGAGTTAGACAAATATTACACCATAACAAACAACCTGAAACAACAGGTGGGGGAGGTGGAAAGAGAGAACCGGTTGCTTAAATTGGAGTTAGATAAAGTGATGGAGGAAAAGAAAATTCAGGCAAGAAACCTGGAAAATAGCATTGTTGAAGTGGCTACTCTTAAAAACCAACATAACAAGAACCAAGCAGAGATTCAACATTTGAGGGAAGCATATGACCTAGAGATAAGTGTAGCAAGACTAAGTCAGCAAGAACATCAACAACTTCAACATGAGAAAAAGATGACTGACATCAAGTACAAAAATCTAAGCACAGAAATGCAGGAGGCTATGGATAAAGAGGAACGTCTGAGGAACGAAAACGAGACCCTTAGAAATAAAGTAACCGTGATGGCAAATGAGTCAGCCAAAAAACAGGCCAAGATTAACATACAGCGTACACTAATTAATGATCTGGAGGAAAATGAGGAAACCTTGAATGATAAAGTCCAGAAGCTGACTGCAGAGGTAGCACGCCATGACTCTCTGAGGAAGAATGTAGAAGAAGACAATGAATATCTTCTGCATACAGTTGTGGATGATCTACACCATCAACTACGAGCAGATAAGAAAGTTAACATGTTAAATGAAGAGAAAATACAGAAGCTGACCCAAGTTGAAACAGAGCTGAGGCTAGAACTACGTGAAGTTCGAAAAATGGCAGCCATTCTGAGTGAGCAGAATAGGAGCACCACCACTGAGCTGACTCAACTTAAGACTCTGAAAGCTCAACAAGAGGAGGAGAATGATGACCTGAGGACAGTTGTGCACGATCTACAGAGACAAATCCAAAAAATGGATGAAAAGTTAATTGTGCGAACCAAACAAACTACTTATTATCAGGCAGAGTTAGACAAATATGACACCATAACAAATAATCTCAAACAACAGCTGGAGAAGAGGAAGGAGGAGGAGATATTACCTAGTGTGAGTTTCAGAGAGAATAGCAGAATGCTCAAGGAAAATACGGAAGATGAGAGGGATGAGATCCTCCCAGAGGGTCCAGCCGAGGATGAGATCCTCCCAGAGGCTCCGCTTGAGGATGAGATCCTCCCAGAGGCTCCAGGTGAGGATGAGATCCTCCCAGAGGCTCCAGCCGAGGATGAGATCCTCCCAGAGGCTCCAGGTGAGGATGAGATCCTCCCAGAGGCTCCAGCCGAGGATGAGATCCTCCCAGAGGCTCCAGGTGAGGATGAGATCCTCCCAGAGGCTCCACTTGAGGATGAAATCCTCCCAGAGGCTCCACTTGAGGATGAGATCCTCCCAGAGGCTCCAGTCGAGGATGAGATCCTCCCAGAGGCTCCACTTGAGGATGAGATCCTCCCAGAGGCTCCAGCCGAGGATGAGATCCTCCCAGAGGCTCCAGCTTCTGTGGGTTGGTCTGGACGTTTCTTGCGACACTGTGGTAATGTTCTACTGCATGTAACTACGAAGTTTGCTCTCCCTGCTCTGGCTTACTACTTTTTCTACAACACACATATTTCCAGCAGGCTGCTGGAGGCCCTCTGTTTTCCCTAATTTTACCTAAACCTTTCTGAATGAGAAAAACTAGAAATGAGTTGGGAGAGGGGCCATGATGGTGGCCTATGCCGTGCTGTGGCTCAGTGTGGCTCGTTTAGCAATCGGAAGGTCACTGGTTCGAATCCCGGCTCCCCTTAGGTGTGTGTCGAAATCTCCTTGGGCAAGATACTGAAGCCCAAATGCCCTGATGAGCTGTTGGTGCCTTGCATGGCAGCCTCTGTCATAAGTGTGTGTGTGCAAATGGGTGAATGGGGCATGTAGTGCAAAATGCTTTGAGCTGTCAGTACATTGGAAAAGTGCTGTACAAATGCAACGCCTCCATTTACCTTCCGTGATGGGCTATACAAATAAACTTGACTTGATGGGAATCCACCTGCCGTGGTGGGAAAAATCTGCCTTCCGTGATGGGAATCTACTTACTCTAGTATGTAATGTTAGATTATTATTAAATTATTACTTAGATTTTAGTGTGAGAAGAAGAAGAATTCCTTTATTAGTCCCTCAATGAGGGAAATTTCAATTTACACTCTGTTAGTATTTTTTTTTTTTTTTTTATTTTCAGTTGCACATTACACACAAGTTACACACACAAGTTCTGAAACACACATGCACATACACTAGAGGAGAGGTGTCAGAGTGAGGGGGCTGCCCCATATCCAGGTGCCCCGAGCAGTTGGGGGTTCGTTGGGGGTTCGGTGCCTTGCTCAACGGCAGTGCCCAGGAGGAAGAACGGGCACCTCTCCAGCTACCAGTCAACACTTCACATGTGACATGTGGAGTGTCACATATGGTGACATATGTCACATACTCACATATGGTCCGACCTGGACTTGAACTGGCAACTCCGATTCCCAGCCCAAGTCACTACAGACTGAGCTACTGCCGCCCCCAAGTGAGTTAGAGTACGTTATAGCAGTTATGGTATGAGCTACCCCACATTGGTTGGGATATACATACTATAACTGCTATAACATACCTCTCACTTGTGGGGTACACAAACATAAAGCTGAGTTTAGTTGAAACATTTATTTGAAAGTTGCACCACACAACCCATTTAAAAAAAAAACAGGTGGCAATATGGAATGGAAATAAATACTAGTATATAAATAAAGATTGTATATGGACAAGAATGGATGAGAGAAACAATTTTTGAAATCAGTGAACATTGAATCAAATTTGAATCATTTTTATTTTATGGTTTTAAATCTGGTGGTAAAGGATCCTGTAACAAAAAGTTAATCACATTAACTTCATAGAGGTCAGTACCATGAAAATACTGTGATGACGTGAGCACACAATATTTTAACACTATAAATGGAAGCTAGGGCAGGATAGTAACTGATATGAAATGACTAATATGAAGCTCTGCAGAGTGCAGAAAAACATCCAGGACTATTCTCAGTAAACACCGGATTTCCATCTTATTTATTAAACACAACCAACACTACATTCAGCAAAACCTAGCAGGACAGTTATTGTAAGATTGTCTCATGTAAGTTGAATTGCAGAGCCAAACGATGGTCAATAAATGGAATCTAAATTCCATTAAAGTCTAATTGATATAAACTTGTGACTTCTGCATGACAACAGTATGGATACAGAAGTTGCTGGCTCATCAGTTGAAAATTCCACTCCCTGGTTAGAAGGACTACATTTATTGTGGAAATAACCACTACTGTACATGGTTAAGATATTTTCTGAAGCCACTGTAATGTGTGTGAGAAAAGACTGAGGACAGCCTTGCTTTCCACATTTTATTGTTTGGCTGGATATATAAACTGCGTAGAAACTCTAACTCTAAATGTATTTTTGGGAAGTTTTTCCTTAGTCGATGTGAGGGTCGTTTGTAAAGGACAGAGGGTGTCATATCCTGTACAGATTGTAATGCTCTCTGAGGCAAATTGGTCATTTATGATATTGGGCTATAAATATAAAACTGACTTGACAAATTCTATTGATCAAATGAGTAAAGTTTGAGTTGTTTCTCTCTACCCTGACATAAACCACTGCTTACCTCTCATTAGCTTTGACAGGACTGGTGTCTGACTCATCGGGTTCAGACTTGAAGACAGGTGGGACAGTCTCATCCAGACAGTATGATGTTCAGGAAACTGGATCTTTGAGCAGGTGTTGACATCACTTATTCCCACAAGCTATCCATCGGGTGTTCACTGTGGCCTAGCAAGATCCTCTTTGCAGGCAGAAAACAAGACCAAAATACCAACACTAATACCACTACTAAGAACAATAGCAAAAAAAAAAAACAGCTTGTTTTTGGCATCTGATTAGAGACTCATCATTTTGTGTCAAACACCAGCAACTTGCTCTACATCCAGAACCACTCATAGCAGTTTGAATTCAATGCCTTTAAAGGTATTAGGAGCAAAAGACTTAATTATTGACACTTGTTATGACGAGAAGCTAATTCATATGAAAGCATTGTGTACAGATGACAATTTACTCTTACCATATTCAAAGATTTACTAGATGTTTTATTACCCTAAAGGAGAATTTTAGCAATACTACCGGCCTTCAACCTACTCTGAAGTGACACAAAAGCACGGAAACAAAACCTCAAATGTTCTTTGCAGTATATTACTGTTTTTCTCCACTGGTTTGACTCATTTCTTGAAACAGAAATTACATCCTCAAAACTCTAAGATAATTTAGCAAAATAGATTTACAGTTCAGCACAACACCACAGCTCACTTGCCAAAGCTCATGTTTCCCTAACTGTTCACTCATGATTCAAACCTGAATTCCTTTCCCTTTTCCTTTTTTGTCTCATATCTTGAAACAAACCTGACGTTCTCATCACTCTTGGTGTTTCTGCCAAAATAACCAGGATGGCTCGGCTCAACACCATGGTTCACCTCCAAAAGCTCATATCTCTCCCAAAACAGTTCACTTATGTGTCAAAACTAAATTCATTTTCTCATATACGTAAATAGTCAGTGCCTCCAAAATGCATCGTCCATTTGGCATTGTGTCAGCACTGAAGTCAAAATGTTTAGATGTTTTGTCACTCTGGCAGAGGACCACTGAAGTATCCGTTAAGTCCACCTCTCAGTCTGAGTCCAGTCCTTCATTGATAATGGTTACTGTACTAGGTTTTTTTTCTTTGTTTCAAGAAATGAGCCAAAGCAATTGAGAAGAATCTTTGCATTTTGGTGGCATTATATAGGAATTTAGTTTTGAAGCATAAGTGAACAGTAAAACATGAGCTTTTGCAAGTGGGCTATGGTGTTGTGCTGAACTATAAGACTGTTTTGCTAAATGTGTAATTTTTGTTTCAAGAAATAAGCCAAACCATTGGAGAAAAACTGTAATACAAAAAGTAGCAGCAGTGGTATTGGTTTTAACGTGTAGTAGCACCTTGTGTATTGGTGGCTTTTCTACAAGGTGAGGTGCATCACAGTATTCATAGTACATGTACATTACTGCCTAAAAACTGCAGAATATGTGACCTTTTTATATGTTTCTTCCCCTCAGATGAAGCTCCACCACCCCCTGACATCCTAGGAGAGGGAGAAGAGACAGTCGTCGTTGTTTTGAATGATGACATTCTTGATCTGCTTGCTCCTGGATGGATGGATGGATGATGATGTCTTCTCTCATCTGCGTAGTCTAGATGGTGGGTGGAGCTGGTCGACGTTGGTCTGGATGGTGAGTTGCCTGAGCCTGATGGAGGTGATGGAGAAAGTGAGAGGGTAACAGTCTCTGATTGCACTATTGTAAATTGATTTTTATGTACATTCTGTCCTTTTTTGTGATGTAAAAAATGCTGTAGCTGACCCTGGCTTCATTTCAGACTGGTCTGATCTGCCCTACATATACCAGATCTGCTGCAGAACTGCTGTGATTAAATGTATCTCAGTATCTTGTGACTGAGATGGGGTCTGGGCATTTGAACTTCTGAGTCACGAGCCTCACTCCATTATCGGCTAGAAAGCCACCAGCAAGCTCCGGCTATCTCAGTGTCCGATCTGTTTCTGTGGCAGGTGGGAATGAGGCTGTTCTCAGCTGCCGGCCTTGCTGCGGATCTCCTCGGACCGGGCCGTTAGATAGGATGGTGTCAGCTGAGATAGGGGCAGGAGGCAGCTCTGCAGACAGCTGGTAATGATGTCCTCTCACACACTGCACCCTGTGGATAATGGCTGTGGCGAGGCCCGGAGTGTGGAGCAAGATGAAGCAGAAGAGCCAGCGTAACAGAGTCCAGGGTGCAATCGTCTCCACGGCCTTGTCTAGTCGTCTTGCTCTGATTCTAGGCTTCCATGGGTAAGTCAGCGTAGCATGCAGCTCATTTCACACTGTGACTCTTTCTCCTATCTAGATCTGCTGGCTGCCAGATTGAGTTTAAAGGAACACAATTAAGTCTTTTTTTTCCAGATGTGATGAGACCTTATAGGATTTGAGTTTCAGTGGCAGGAGTTCAGCTTGGCCTCAAATCCAGCTCTGAAACAATATCCCTCATGGCGCCAGGATACCTGCATCCCTTTTATCATTCTGACAGATATCTCACGTCTATCTTAAAGTAGCTTTCCAAACTGCATATCCCTGATTTAAAAAGTAAAAAAAATAATCTGTAGGTTTCACTGCCGATAAAACCAGACTGTGGACCATGGATGATAATAGCTCCACACCTGTCAGTGTTCTCCTTATGAATTTCCTGTGTGCCCTCTCGGTGTGACAGTGAGCAGCTGCAGTGTCAGCTGCTTCATGGATGAGGACATCATGGAGGACCCAGAGCCAGATAGCTCAATTACAAAGCAGTGCTACTCCTGTACTACTAACGACAGATTGACTGGTCGGATGGAGATATTTAAAGGTGTACAGGCATACACACACACACACACACACACACACACACACACACACACACACACACACACACACACACTCCTTACCCGATGCATCAAGTCCTCAGTTCAGCCTGACTGCCTCTGTCTTGTTTTGTATGTGTGTGTGTTTCTTCTGTCGGGCCCTGCAGTGGACAGTGCTGACCTGCTAGGGAAAAGAGAGGAGGTGAAGGGGAGTGGAAAAGCCAATTAAAGGAAAGATCACTTGTGTGTCTGCTGGAGTGTCTCTGAGAGCCTCTCACGGTTAACCTTTCCAGCTGGAGAGTGAGGAAACAAGAGAGGAACGAGGGAGAGGATGGAGAGGAAAAACCGACCAGGGAGATCAGGCGTTTCGACTTTAATGGTCCCTCAGTGTTAGAGTGAAGCTGGTTAATTTGCCTTTCCTTCTCTGGGTGCTGCAGGGTTTAGCTTCTGTCAGGCCAGCGTTCTGCAAGGAACTTATGCAGGAATAATAGGCCACATAGATGTGAAATATTGTGTGTGTGTGTGTTAGCAAAGTAGATATTTGTGGATTTTTGCTTTCTGCAGTAGTTGATTTGATTTTGCGCTTCACCTGGGAGATCACACAAGGTCGACATCAGAAGTAAATGGCATCAACTCTGCCTGAGCTGCTGTTGCCTTTTGTGAGTGTGTGTCTGAGAGAAAGCATTGCCGCATTTGTGATTGTAAAACCGAGAGTGTGTGCCATGCATCACAGCGGCTGAAGACAACATAAATTGGGGGCTAAATTAATGGGTATGCGCGAGTGCCTACGAGTGTGACTGTGTGTGTGTAATTGGGGGGCAGGGTTGCGACTGACAGTGTGTGGCAGCATAAATTGGGGTTAGATTAATGCAATGCAGATCTGCCTCTGTGCTGTGACCCTCATCAGGGCAGAGATGAGCTGTGTGTCTCAATTAACCTCGGCAGCACACGGAAAGCATGTATACAAACACACACACATCAAGACGCTGTCGACAGCACAGCGCTGATACACAACATAACAGATGTGATCATGGGTTTAGTCCTCTCACCAAACAAATGCTGTTCATTTAAAAAAAAACAAAAAAAAAAACACATACAGCATTTACAGGCCCATCTTCATGTGTGTGTTTTGTGATGGTATCGAGGAAAGTGGGACCAGTCGCATGCTGTCTCCTCTCTAATTGTATGCATGGCATGTAGACCCCTGCAGTGCTGCCAGAATGATTGCAATTAAAGGGAATCCCTCCTCCTACCCTCCTCCACCTCTCCAGCCTTCCTCCTTCCACTGAAGGCCGCTGGTGGGAAAGTAGCACCATCCGGACTAGAGTGGTCTGAATCAGGCTCAAGAGTCACAAACATCTCCCTCCATCTTTTACTGCCATCCTCTCCTTCCACCTCCCTAAACACAGAAGACGGGAAAGAAGAAAGAAGATATGAACACTTGTGACCTTCAGGTTTGCTTTACATGGGAACTCCAATGATGGAAATCCATACAGGATACAATATAAGACTTGTCTGTATAGACTATACTAGCGACAGAGTCAGTTCAGATGTCACTGCAACCCAATCACAATAGGTGATGAGACTGAGCTGTTGCTTTCACTCAAACAACGCACACGGCCTGCATGCATTATGAGCAATCATATTGTGGACAGCTGTGTGGCAACTCTGTTAAGCAGTGAAATCAAGGAGTGTCTTACCAGGTTGAAAGAAAAGAGATTGCTCCTCCCAATGGCCAGAGGCAGAATTACACGAGGGTGAGGCAAGTAAAGGTGTGCAAAACCTGAATGTAGAGACATCACAGAGCACAGTGGATTAATTTAACATTTTAATTTTTGCAGACAAATGTGTAGGAGAGCACTGTCAAACAGAGTGCAATCAAAGGGAAACACGCAACACAATATTTGGGATTTGTTTTGTTTTTACTGATCAGCCATTTCTCTTAGAATCACAAGACAACAGGTCAGCTTTTACACCTTCAATGGATACAGTGCTGACAGAGGGAGTAGCAGATAAAAGGATCCAGAGTGTGATACTAACGATAAGAGTGTGTGTGTTGTTCTGTGTTTCTGTGTGGCTGGCCCGCTGACTGGCCCAGATGTTGGCCAATTAGCACCAGTGTTAAAGATGCTCTTCATCTGATCTGGGTGATTAAATAATCAAATAATTAATTCATTAAGCAGGGGCTTGCACTGCCTCTTGTGATCTCTGCCACACAGCCTGCCAGGGTGGGAAGATGAGGAGAGAAAGACAAGGAAGGGCCAAAAAGGTGTATTTTAAGCTCAGATAGGGACTGGTTGTAGATGCACACCCCTGATTTTAGCAATGTTACACAAAACAGTGTGTGGTGGCACAGTGAAGGACTGCTATTTCCCATTGGGCTGAAGCTAAAAGCCTCCATCAAACAGATTAGACGCCAGTGGCGGTTCCAGGGAGCTCTCGCACCATAAAACGGTCATAACTTAAAAACCCCAAAAGCACACGTGGGCCTCTGTATTTATATGTTTCATTATCTTCCAAGACAAATGCAATTAAACAAAAGCCAAATGCAGTGGAAGAATAATAAAAAAAACTTCTCTCTCTGTGTGTTCATGTGGGAAAGAGAGAGAGGGGGAGAGAGGATCATCTCTCATTACACAGAGGGAACATTGCCCCACGTTAACGGAGTCACACCAGACAGATAGATGGAGCAGAGATATGAGGCGACGGAGGCCGGCAGGGTGGAGAGGCACAGAGCGATGAACACAGTGACAAAGATGTTTCATCATGCTTATTTCCACCAGTGTAAGGTGGTAGCTTCGGCTGGGCAGGACAGGAGCGGTGGTAGGGTGGAGGAGGGGGGCAGCACACACCACCTTCAAACAAAGCCCTCACACACCAACACACACACCCGTCCAAGCTTCCGCAGCCCTCATTTTAAACACTCCTTTAGCCATAATCATTTTCATATAATTCACTTTCATACAATTCCTTCTCCTAATCATTATCAGGCCCACTAACGTCTTAATGACTTCATAAATTTAAGCTATAAAAAGTAATGGAGAAAGACAAATGAGATAATTAGGAATAAATCTTAGTGGAAAGCCATTTATCAAAACATGGAGAGGCCCTGAATATTCCCCACCATTAGGCTCTGCTGTAATTAACACGGGCTCTCAGTTATGAAGGAAACCTGGTAGCAGAGATATTAAGATCCAAAAGCCTCACTGTTATTAAATTGACCGATGAATCTGCGACGTATAATATGATGTGGATTATTAGGATCCTTTTTAATTAAAAAGAGCGTTAAGATTTTTTATTTTTTTTTATATATATTTAAATTTTTAACGCTTTAATGGTGGCTTGAACTCATCTCTCTGTGGTTATGGGGCAATGAGACGGAGAGAGAGAGTGAAAGAGAATGAAACAGAGGGAGAAAGTGAGTGAATGAGTGTGTGGGAGAGAAGAGAGAGAGCAGAGAAAAGCAATCTCTCACACTCGTACTTTCATACTCTACTTTGGTGGAGACGGTGTAAGTACATGAGAGGAAATGGTGCTCTAATTTAACAAACTCCTAACTAATGCATATATAGACTAATGCATATACAGTGAAGACTATTAATTCTTATTATCTTTAAAAGTGTTAAATGTAATGTAATGCTTTGCTCTGATTAGTGAGCGTAAGAATGACATTCAGCTTTTTTTTTTTTTAAATTAAAAACTATATTTCTACTTTTTTCCTCCCCTCTCGCTCTCTTTCTCAGGCTCACACACCATCTTCTCCTTTGTCCTCTAAGAATATTCAGCCATCGCACTTTCAAAAGGATGTCATCATGAAAAAAGTCCGGGATTTTCTCCCCCCACCCCCCGACCTTCAATCTGGCTCTGGTTCTTAAACAATAGTCGCCCGATTAAGATTCATCACATCTCCATTGATTTTTATTTCCGGGCCATTCAAAATGTACTTATTCTTTCTGCGACTTACTTTTAAAATGATAATATGAAATGGCATTGTATTTGACAGGAGAGCCATGCATATTCAAATCATTTTTGTCCACATCAACATTTATGAAATTGTAAAGCCTACTACTGTGCAGATGTTTCCATTTGGATGAAAATATTTTCAACAATGACTCATTATGTTGGATTGCTAGGGCCTTGACGCATCAGAGTCAGATAAAAGGATTGAATTTATTACATTTACGACATCAACTGTAGATAAAAAAAAAAAGGAATGCACGTTCTCATACAATGCTCCGTCTTGTGCTGCTCACTTTGCACTCAGGAGAAGACGCTTCACTGGGAGAAGACAAATACGAGGAAGACGAAGCCCTTTATATAAATGTGGGCTTCAACATATAGAATCTGTAAAGAAGAAGGTACTTTGCTGCCTTATGCAAATTATCTTCACATAAATGACACGCCAACCTCCAATCACTGACCAATTAATGACCTTCAGGGGCATCCTGTGACACATCAACGGCACTAATTTATACTTGACAGCTCCCCTGGTGCATGCCGAAGTTTGTGAGTGTGTGTGTGTGTGTGTGTGTGTGAGGTGCCCTTCTGCACCAGTTGAGCTCATTACCATGAAAACACAGTTTGCAGATGTGTGGCTTTGTGTCACCAAAGAGAGAACCCTCATCACAACACGCTGCCCGTCTCTATTGTTACTGTGTTTGAGTGTTCGACACGCTGGTTCGTCCATCTCAGTCCAGTTCTGGTCGAGCTGATCTCTGCCTGCTGTCTCTACACTATCGACTCCATCAGCTTCTGTTACGTCCCATCAATCATTGCAGTTAGTCCATCTCTGTGTCTGTCTCCTCCGTGTGTGTGTGTGTGTGTGTGTGTGCGTCTCATTCACTCTCTAACTGCCTTATCAGACTTCTGCACCAGCAGCTCTCATTAGAACATTAATTGAAAAAGTGTAATTAATCCTGAGAGGTGGTTGGACTGGACTCTGGCCAGAGTGAGAGAGAGAGACAGACGGTGGACAGAGAGGTGGTGTTCAGTATGACCCAACACTGCCCCCTGTTGTTGTTTCACTGCATCATCGTCACAACCTGGACGCTGCTGCTGCTGCTTTGCCTCTTCATCTACAACCTGCAATTTGTCCACAACATTTTACTGCAATGATTACAACAGTTTAGTTTTACTTTTAAATTTAAATGAATTGAAGATGAACTTATAATAACAGTAATAATTATAAAACACACAACTGTGCATCATTCAGCCAGACAGATAATGTTTGAAGTATTGACACACATTTCCACATTTATATATCTTTTTGCTACATGCTTATTTTCAGACATATGTCCACTGATTGCATTGTCATGGCCAACACTTTTTTTTTTTTTTTTTTTAATTTCTGATGATGGCAGTGGAGCGAGAAAAATCAAATTTGCATATCCAAAGCTTTTGTTTTTGCGTTTGTGTTGTGTAATGGGTAGATTGAAATTAATCTACCATATAAGTTTACAAAAAAATCTATCAATTGCTAAAAATAATCACATGTGAAAAAGCTTCCCCACACACACACAGACGCGCAGGTGCTCACTTAAACTATATGGTAAAGTGAGGAAGGAAGAAACAGAATAAAAGCGAAATAAACAACGAGAGGCGTTGATGGTGTTTCTGTGGTGGGTCGAATGAGGAGGAGGAGGAGGCGCTGAAGGCCTGCTCTATTATTCTAATCCTTGGTTGTGTCTGGATGACCTTTGGAGGGATGATGGTTTCTCATTTAGGAGTGTGAGGTGTGATCTTCCCACCCGTTTGATCCCACTCACCTGACCTTTGTAAATTGGCTGTTAAGCATATCGCAACTAGACCCTCGTGCCTCACACATGGCCTGTCAATACACACAAGCCCAACTGCTCCCTTATAAGTATTTAGGCACTTAGACACACACACATATATACACCATACAGACACATGCACACCTTCTTAGATAGATGCCTATGGATCCTGTTTTGTTCTTAACTGCATTCTCATAAAAAATATTGCTACGCTAATTCAGACCATTTTTTTTCACTTGGGGCAAAAAAAAATGTCATGATTTTGCACATATGTGATATTTTTCTTGTCACACATACTGTGTGATGTGTGGTTACTGAATGATTTACATGCATATGCATGCCATCAAAGGGACAAAGAAAAAAAAAAAAACATAATAAAATTGTCCTTTGTGCCGATCACCTTTTCTTGGCTTGGTTAATGAGTGGCAGCGCTGAATGGCAGTGAGGCGATTTTTCCATCAGACTGATGAGAGGAGAATTAAAGCCCACAGCTTGAGGTCTGCAGACTCTGCAGCACCATTACAGAAGGAAGAAGGTATGAAATCATTTGGCCTGGCCACGATTCTAATTAACAACTCAATCCTGCCCAGCCACAGAGAGAGAAAGAGAGAGACAGAGGAGAGCAGGGAGGGAGTATTGTGTGGAAGCATCTCTGTTCTGTAGATATGTCAAAAAGATTGGTTTATCTTTAATCACACGCCACAGCTACACTATAATTTTGCCACCTCTAGCCCTTTCAGATTCCCATATCTGGTATGCAAACATCTACTTTTACAAAGCTCTGTGTCTCTCCCTTCTATCCTCGGCCAGAACTTATCCTGCGCTGTGTTGTCCGCCGCACTGTGCGCCGTACGTCCTGCAGTTCTCTAAAGCTGTGGGCTTATGGGGGACATTTCCCTGGATTAAAAGGATGATTTCATTAGCCTCCATGGGTGTCAGGTTTCAATCTAGGGATTAAATCCTGCAGATTAGAGGCCACGGCAATTCCCCAGCATCTCATTAATATCTAATAGCACAGGAAATGTAATTTTGGAAAGCTCGTCTTTCTGATTACTAAGCAAATGTATGCTTTGCTCTTTAAGACCATAAATTGGGCTCTGAACACTGTCTCTGTCCAAGGTTTAGTCCTCATCCCCAGGCAGGGTCACATGGGCGGTGTTTCCCTCTCAGCCGGCCACGTGAAGCACAACTCAGGAAGGTCAAACTACGAGCAGCAACTACGAGCAACGTTGATCATTTGCTAAATTTCGAACTAAATTCTGTCATACTGGAGCAGCGCCAGGTCACAGCACATATCGGTCTCTCTAGGTCTCCAGGGAGAACTTGTTCTGAGATCTGACTTCGGCAGCACTAAGGAGGCCTTCGTTTTCCTCCTCCCACGTGGGACATTAGAACGTCCCGTCAGCTCGTCCTGGCCTGGGACGGTCCCCACAGAAGCCTGCCCTGAGTGCTTGTGTGCCTCCTGTCAGTCACTATGCCCCTCAGCAGCCTCCCTCACTGATGAAGTATGGACAGTGAAGAACAAGGTGGGCGCAAGGGGAGCCAGTCGACTTAATGAGCCAATTTCTCAGATAATAAGATTGGTGGATATGCTAATATTTCTACCTTAAGGAGATAATTATGATGTAGAAGATAGAATATTTTATCTTAAAGCGACAGTGCGCTGGTCCCAAACCTATCTGTGATTTTTTTTTCTTAAGAAGGGTATGGGGAGGAGAGGAGGAGGTGGTGGTGGTGGTGGTATGGAGGGGGGTGGCCATGTTCAGTTTTCTGCGTTTGAGCTATGGGACAGTAGAAAAACAATGCCGACAGAGCCTTGATGCTTTCAGTGTGTCGTGTGTTTTTGGGCTGAGCCTTTGATCACACTGAGCATTTGACACAAGGAGGAGAGGCAGGGGACTTTCAGCCTTCATAAATATTTATCTCATTACTGCGGGCTAAAAATCACAGAAGAAAGGATGAGGAGATATCAATTGATCTTTATTGTTAATTGACCCAAAAGTATACTCAAAAACTGAACAACAAAAACACTGTTCGTCGCCTTATCCTCTCGCTGTCCCCTCCCTCTTGTGTCTCAGTTTCTGACACAAACTTAGTCAACTTCCTCTTTTTTCTGTCCTCGGGCTCTTGTAGGAACTCGCTGGTAATTTTGTTTTTGTGTTTAACTTTCTTATCGACACAAATTCGCCCCCACTCAATTCCCCAAATGGAGCATGCTCTGCCACCTTGATGTGTCTAACTAGAGGTTAAATGATAAAATGTGTTATTGAAATGTAGGCCTGCTGATTATGGCTGTAGTTCGTGGCCCATTCCAAATAGCCGGGGGCAGACAAGAGCGGGAGATAGGGACCTTGTGGGTTAACAGTTTAATAAAGGGGGAGGGAGAGAGATGGATTGAGTGCTGCTGGTCTAAGTCGCTCTCCCTCTCCCTGCTCTTTGACTCAGCCTCTCTCTCTCTCTGCCCTGTGTTTTACCATTTTAATTAGGCCATAACAAGCTCAATCATGTAATTAAGAGCTCAGCTGGACCAGAAAACAAGTCAGCCATTAGCCCCGACCGGCCCAGATTACCCAGAGCAGCTGCTAAACAGAAGTAGATATAAGACGCAGATGTCAGACTGGAGAAATAACTCCTGTTCTACTTCTTCTGCAAACTTCAACTGTTTGAAAAAAAAATAGGACTCCACTGGTACTGTAGCAGCCTGCACAAATATTTTGACAAAAAAGTTTTTACATCAGGCAAGGTTTCAACCAGCCCTAGGTTAAACCTGCACTCACACACACTTGACAGCATGCATGTGCGCACACACATCTGTTTTTTACTGAGTCTCTGCAGTGACAGGTATCCCCCAGGTGTTTTGTTTCACAGAAACACTTTATTTTCTTTGTTCCTAAAAAAAAAAAGTGCAAAGTGAGACTGACAGCACGATGGCTGCAGAACACACACACACACACACACACACACACACACACACACACACATCTCTTTATCAGACTGATGGATGTGAGCAGCTCCCTCACCTCCTCTCAGGGAGAGCTGCTGCCTTTTGTGCCTCCCTCCAGCGCCAGCGATGCCTAATAGAATTCATGTAAATGTAAAGATTCTTGCATCCTATTATGTACAATAAACTGCTTGCTTTATCCGTGGCAGCACCTGGTGAGTGGCACAATCTGCCAAACACACCCTTTCCAAATCAAATTTATTTAGTTAGACCTCCATTCAAACCCACTCATGTAAGCTATCATGTTACACTCTGATCTGAATAACTACAGGCGGGAATCTAATTCATTTCATATTCACAGAGTTGCCGCGCCGAGCCCTCTAACAGGCCTGTATCAGTAAATTGTCAATTGTAGATGCTCCGCCACGCAACATTACAATGCAAACAAGGTTCGTTTTCAAACACCTGATTTGAATAAGCTCAACAAGGAAACATATCAGGTGGCGCTGCTTCGATGGTCTTTGTACTGCTTCCAGGAGAGGTGAGGGAGGGGAGGAACGGAGGCGCAGGGAAGACTTCTGCAGGCAGGGTGATGCCGGGCCGATAGCACCGGAGGAATGGCAGTTAATTTGAATATGGCACCTCAAGCCACAATGATCATTATCATCACCAATTCAAGGAAATAAATGAGAAGAGGGGCTCCAAAAATAGCGTTCAAAGCCTTTTGTGCATAGCAGGTAGGCCCAGTGGGGGGGAAGGGAGAGCGCTCGCTAGCTCATTATCCAGGCCTGGGCTGAGGGAACGGAGAGATCCAGAGAGAAATTGCATTAATGTGACCACGGACACTCTTTTCATAAGCACACACACACACACACACACACACACAGTCTCTCTCTTTCTGTCCCTTCCTTTCTCGCTGTCTCTCACTCTCACTATATGCCCTGTTTAATTTGAGTGCCAGTGGGAGGTAATTCAGCCATGCTGCCGTCACCTGCAATGAGGCAGGGGTGTGAGGGGTGAGAACAGATTGAAACCAGTGATGCTTGAGACCTTTCCTTTCACTCTCCATCCTCATCATCTTGTCACCTCTATCTCTCTATATTTCTTCATAAATGCTAATAGCGCTCTTTCACTCTCCCTTTCTTCTTCAGACGGCACATAATCCTGCATCCCTTGCTTCTCTTGTATCCCAGCATGCTCTCTTTCTCCTCCCCCCCTAGCGTACACCCTCACCCATCTCCCCTGTCCTCCCTCTCCTCTCCAGCCCTCTCTCCGTCCACAGCTATGCGAGGGTACAGGAGATGGTGTTGGTGAGTCATCCTGGCAGTCGTTTGATTCATGCCGCTCCAGGCTCTCATCTCCCCGGAGAAATTACCAGTCATTTTAATCGGACCCACGTCTCTAATTCATTACACAAGCTCATCCTGACACACACACACACACACACACACACACTGAAAAACCTCTCAGTTAGATAGCTACCTTCACATAGTCACCTCCGTCTTTGGTGTCAAACGGCACTTAACATCCCTGTCAGTCACACATATTCAGAGGAGAGCTGAAGGAGAGAGCCGGAGAGGGGAAATGGAGCAGGGGGGTATTTAGCCTGCAACTCATTTCTCATCACTTTCCCACACCGTCTATTAGTTCTCCACTTAGTCCTCTCCTCTATACCATCTGTTCTTATCTGTCTGACTTCCTAAATGGGTTCCCTGCTTCTCCTCTCAAAGCCCATCATCCTAGTCCCTTTTTTCTTTACTTCCATGGTTCACCATTAAATAGATGCACTTCTGTTGGCAGCAGAAAGTTGAAGGTGAGAGGTTTGGTGTTCAGGAATCAATAGTGTAATGATTTGGGGACAGGAGGTCATGGTTTTGCTGTATAATCTACTACTACTTTTACATCCTGGACAACTGGACTATTAAAACAGCTAATCAACAACATTGATGATGATGATTGATGATTTTCTATTTAGTCACAGTTTCAGGGCCTTGTTATTGTGCATGCTGACTCATTTATTTACTAGCACACTATGATGGAGCAGGGATATCACTTAAGTTATTAGTTACATCTTCAATCTTCCTGCTGTGACAAGTCAGAACATCTGCAGGGAAAAAGGCTCTTTTATACCTCGTTTTACCCAGCGAGTTATAGATTTTTAAAGCCTTAAGACATTTTCTGCTTCCACTCTCTCAAAGTTCTCTATGGAGCTATGTCTACCTGCTATCAGAGAGCGATTTTATGAACAAGTGGTATAGAAGTGTTCAGGTTACATTTAGGGCTCTAACTCTTGTCATTAACCTGTCAATTATTTACTGTTAGTCAGTTAGTTGTTTGATCTATAGAATGTCAGGAAATGGTGAAAAATGTTGGTCCTTAATTGTCTTGTTTTATTAACACTTCAAAGATATTTGGTTTACTGTCATGGACGAGAAAATAGAAAATATTCAAATTAAAAAAGCTAGAATCAAAAAATACTGATGATTGTTTTCCTTTTCAAAAACATTATTCTAAAAAAAATAATTATTATTAACCAATTTATTGATTATCAATCATAGTTGGTGATTAACTTAATATCAACTAATTCATTACCTGTTGCAGCTCCAGTTACATTATTGCTAAAGTGAATAGTATTGATTTAATAGGATTGTTTCTATTAGTTGTTAAACATGGAAAAATAGACTATGGACTATAAAATTTCCAATGCCTTAAAGTTACATCTTTAAACTGCATTTTCTGTCAGATTAAAAGTCCAAAACACAAAGATATGAGACAAGCAGTAAATCTTTACAGGAAAAGGTGGAAACAGGAAATACTCTGATAAGGACACATGTAATTGAGCGAATTATTAAAACAATGGTGAACATTTAAACCACCTGAACCCACAGAGTACTCAAATACATTTAGGGTCAGTATCTAAGTCCATAGGAGAGTTTGAAGGAGAGGATAAAAGACGTAATAAACAAATACATCCACAAGGTACTCTCAACATAAAAAGTCATTAAAACTGCTTCAGGAAACGAAAATATGTTTCCTTTCCAAATTTAGACAACAATTATTATATTTTTCTCAGTTTGAACACACAAATCCCATCAATGTGGTTACTGAACATTTAATTTCCAACTACGTGCCGCAGGTCAAGATTCTTTCAGTCCAGTCATTGATCTTCAACTTTGTTGTGATCAGTTCAGTCCAAAGTGACAGTTTAAAGTCCCTTTCAGTTTAACAGTGCCTTCAAGTTGGTCAATTAGTAAAATAAAGAGATGCGGGCGTTACATTGCTATACTCAAGTAATGGAAATAGAGGAATGAATGGTCTCCTCACCTACTCAGGGTGAAAAAGGGACTCACTCAAACTTCTCACGGTGAGGAGGTGATCAGGTTCAAGGTTGGCTCGCTGTCCCCTTCCTCAAGGAGAATCCAAATTCTCCAGGGAATCTCAAAACCTGTGTAAAAAAAACAAGACTGTTACCATATTTAATTATGATTCCAGTCCTTTGTGGTCCAGTGTTTCCCACACATACTGTATATTAAAAACTACCTAAGTATATTTTATCATTTTTAATTTTCTTTATCCGTCCAAGTGAATGACAGCACTCATGAGTCATTAACTAGTGGACTAGTAATACTTTGCTTTACAGCTTTTCCTCATTAAAAGTACAAAGAGTTTTGGGAGACGCACTGGGATGAACTCACACAAGCAACAGATCTTCCTTGTTCTTTCACTGTTAAAAAGATGAAGATGCTGGATAAAAAAAAAACAGGTAAGATAATGTTTCATCTGTGGGTGGACCATCGCTAAGTTAGCAAGCTCACTGGCTAATGGCTTAATATATTGTACAAGATGATGTAGTCCATAGAGAGGTTTCACACAAAGTTAAATGACACTATAACAACTTTCTTTGCTTGCTAATTGACAGACATTGTATGTGTGTTTTGTGGCACAATTCAGTTGGGATTAAAACAAAATCTGCCTCACCTCCTTGACTACTGCACATATTTTTTTCCAAAACAAAAATGTCCACTGGAAGAGGACAGACTTCGCCTGTTTGTACAGTCGCTTCATTTGCAGGGCATGCAATGCTCCTTCTACGCTGCTATTTAGCTCACACAGCATCAGTAGCTAACAATAATAATAATAAAGAAAGTACAGAATAAGCCTCACTGCCCCTAGATTTAAACGGACACTGTGTAATGTTTTTCTCCCATCTAGTGGTGAAATTTGACTTTGCATGCATTGCAACATGGAACTACGGTAAGCAGAATGAGTCAACTCCTGGGCAGCCACTATTACTGTGGATGCCCAGCCCCCGGCCCGGAGCCCCGGTCATTTTTCCCCGGACCTCCACAAACCTCCTCCTGTCCGAAGGACTTCTCGGCAGGCCCTGGCCGGCCGTGGATGGGCATGGGGCGCTCCCGGGTGCCACTCACCACAGACCCCGGCCCAGAGCTCTGGTCATTTTATGGCCCTTTTACGCTTTTTTGGCATAAGTATGGTCTTGTATTACGACCAAAAGTGCAGTGCAGGTTTTAGTTTAGTGCCGGGTGAGTAAAACCAGCGTCTCCACCTTGCTTCTCTGTGAAAAGTGAATCGCAAAACGCAGAAATGCATTTTGTCCTATGGGTACTAGCAGGTAGTGCTTTATGTCCCTCTGGGCAGTTTGTAGTTTCTGATAGACCGGAAAGACATGGAAGCCTCCGTATGAGCGACCCGCTCTATGTAAAGACAGATAACTGATTCTTCACCCAGGAGAATAAGTCAGATTGTTGGCAAAGGTTATTTTACACCAATGAGGATTTATTTATGAATGAAGACGCTGATTTGAGGTAATAAAATACTTAAAAAATTACATAATGTCCCTTTAAGTGCACACATCCAGTTGTCTTCTACAATACATATTACATACTGTTAGCACTTGTAGCCTAAACGCACAATGAGTTACACACACATCCGACATCAAAGAAAACTTATGTTTGATAATTAATATCACCCATTCAGTGCAGTTACAATACTGCTTTAACGCTCTCACTATCACATCAGTGAATAACATCAAAGTCAGCGGGGAAATGAAAGCTTCCTGTCCTCGTTTTAGCTAACAGTTAGCCGCCGTGCTACAGTAGCCTAACTGGGCTAGCTGGGCTAAACTCACCAAGATACTGCGTGCGATTAATGGCTGGCACACAGATCCTGATCTAGATATTTAACTTAACATAAATGTTGTCTCAATGTACGCTTACCCTGAATTTACAAAGTTAGGTGCGGGCATTTCTTCTATTTAAAAGAGTAGCATTAAATGCGGTGCAACAGCTAGTTCAGACAGATCGGAGACTATCAACTATCTGTTCGCGTTACATCCGGGTATGACGGAGTACCTGGAGGGGGCGGGACTTATTTCCCTTGTCGAATTGGAAGTTTGTATTGCCTAATCTAGCCAATAAGAGCCAAGTATGACCAAACATACTCTGACTGACTCAGGAAACAAATTAATAAATAAAAATAAAATAAAACTGGGTTACAAACTATTCTGTTGATTTACTAACATCTGTTTCATAACACAAAAATCATTATCTCAAACCTGTAGAAATAATTTTCTTAAGATAAAATGTTTTTTTGTCCCCAGGGATATTCTTGAATAAGAATAAATAAATTAAAAGTTAAAAAAAGATAGAGAGGAACTATCGCAGACTGTCGTTACAAGAGCCACTGGAAACAAAATCTTCTTATCGCATGTAATTTTCATTATCGAAAAAAGTAGTTTCGAAGAGCAAACTTTACATCTTATGAAGCAAGTGATGGATTTCTCCTCAGTTGTAACATCCTGTGTATTTTTTTACACCAAAAAAACTGTTTTGACGATTTTGCCCAGAATGTAGGGACATGTATGAGACATGATGCTGGCAGTGTGGAAAAACTGACCTCATGAGTCACTGTAATTGGTGCTTTCTTTTAGGATGTGGAATCTGTCTCGCCAGCATATGGACTACATTCAGGGCCTCTATTAGTTGACAGGTTTGCCTTTGTGTACCTGTTTCAAAGACTGGGCTGTATTCAATCTGTACAAGGTCTTCCTGGGCTTCTTCTAAGGTTGTGTAGGTGCATTTTTGCACTAAATGACAGTTCAAATGATTTTGTACTGTAGTAGTTTTACCATGAGTATAGCTTTCTTTTCTTCCACTTATAAGTTGGTTGGATCTCTCATTTGTTCTGATAGTCCTTGGTGGAGGGTCACTGCAATGAGTCCTCTCTGTGTGCTCCTGCTTTGAAAAACCAATGTTTGAATATTTGCAGGAGCATTTGAATTAAAACCTGCTCTTGTACATTCATTTCTTTGTGGCACTGTCATTTTGTTTTGTCATGGTCAATTCAGAATTTCCCTTGGTTATTTTAATTCCCAAATACATGTAGGTGTTTGTTGAATTTCTTGATATCTCTCTGGATTTGGGGCCTTTTCTTGAAGATAACCAGTTTAGCATCTGTGTACTAAAACAAATAAATTCCGTTTCAATTTGTCACCATCTTGATATAATTTTGCATAATAAACTATGAATTCTCTACAAATTCAACAATTCAATATGTTTAGACATTCCATCTTACAGTAGTTAAAAGCAGGAAACATACTTTTAAAAAAGAGCAGATAGTGAAGCGGTGTTATTCACCAGGTCATATAACACATAAATCACACAACATAAGTCAGACAAAATCATCCTGGAGAGAAACGGCATCCTCAGCATGATAAGACAGAGAGGCCTATGAAGGGCAGAAAGATCTGCATGAAGAGACAGTAACAAGATCACACTGCAGCTTCACTGACAACATAAACCAATTAAAACAATCTCTCTCACTCACACCACACACACACACGCACACGCACACACACGCACACACACACAGCCTCTTGGAGCTGAACAGCAGGGTTAAATCCAGGGTGAAAACACTCAACTCTGTGCTTTATGCTGTTTCTCTAATTACAGGGTCTTGGTGAATAAAAAGTAAACTTTGGTGGCCATTTGCAAGTCATTATCGTCACCACTCCCACACATATACACCAGTTTGTGTATTTTATGTAACGCTTGTTTACTGGGGGCCAGAGGTAAGCAGCCGTGACAGCATGGAGGCCAGGCAGTCACTTTGCTGATAGGAGGTGAGTGAAGGGGAGGGTTAGAGGAGTCGAGGCCGCCGTGATGGAGCCGGCTGGGACAACAGGAGTGGCTTCTCTCTGCTCTAATTGGCTCTTTACATGGAGGAGAGGTTCACGGCGTGTCAGTCGTCCTTCCCCATCACCTCCTCTCCACTCCTCTTTGTCAGGATGGAGCTGTGATGGGTCACTGATCAGGATTAATGGCTTTTCTTTTTGATTCTTCTCTCATCTTTTAACATTCCCCTTCCCTTTTATTCTCACTAGGGAAGGAAATTAAGGAGACTGCACGGTCAATTGTAGAATTTACCATTTTAATAGTTTCATTTGAACACATAAATACTCATCATGGAAAAAAATGAAACAAACTCCTTCTTTTAAGTTCCCTGCTACCCAAAAAATCCCCCCTCCGTTCCTCCTCCTGCCTCGTTAGCTCCTCTGCCCCCCCTTCAACCTCCCTTTTTTTAAGATTCCTGAGAGCAAGCTAAGGTGTACAGTTGACAGCAGGCTCTAGTGATTAAGTCTTTTCATTGGCTAATTAGCCCCTACAGCAGTCGCACACAGGCGAGGCAAACAAGGACTGACTCACCAAACGATCAAAGACACAGCCTGTCAGGAGGCTCAAACACTCTCTGTACCTGTGGGACAGTCACACAGAGACACACACACTGTCGTACCTGTGGGACGGCCTCTCTTGCTCCGTCTCACACACACACACACACACACACACACACACACACACACACACACACACACACACTCATCATGTAGCATACCTGTGGGAGACATCTCACTGAGTTGAAATGATGCGCACACACACACACACACACACACACACACACAGGGACACATTTTCAGGAGAAAACACTTAAATACTCTGAAATACTGGCATGTGGCTGCACATGGGCCTCACACACAAACACACACTTCTCATAAACACTTAATCATCACTTAAAAAAGGTTGAAAGAAACAAAATGAAGATGTAGAACATTTGTCATCCCACAGTGTCTCCCTAAGATCATGTTGTTTTTTTTCTTTTTAATAAATATGCTGTGGGTGAGTTAAAGGAACCATATGTAAGAAATGTATTTAAATTAATCATAAAATGGCCCTGATATGTCACCAGAGAAATCATGTTCATTTTAAATACTTATATCACTGACAACAGTAGTCCAGCCAGGATATTCTCATTTAAAAAGCTAAGTTGCAGCCCTCAACTGATGTTGATGTTGTTATGTTGTGTTTTGGTCTGATGCGCCACCTTCCACCTATCTCCCAATCACCAAGTCAGTAGTGTGTCAGCATCCGGGTTGCCAGTTCTGCTCTAGTTACCACAGCTGCAGCTACTGACGTGTCGGATAAATAATGTCTAACGTTACGAAACTTAAAAGACCTCGTTATGAATCCGAAATACGTTGTGACAAAGTCCGAAATAAAACAAGGATTTGTATAGGAGATGCCTTTGTGGGATGGAGACGGCTGAAAGTGAAGAGGAATTTGAAGACAGAGGGGCAGAAGCACTCTCTGGCAGCCACTCTCACCGCAGACCCCTGGCCCCCGGCATGGAGCCCCGCTCACTTTGCCCCCCACAGCGCTCCCTGACCCCATTTTACTCCTTCTAAGTATCCATGGTGATGCCCAAGGTGGCTGCTTTTCATTCACTATAACACTTTCTGTTCCTGTTGGATCCTGCAACCTCTAGTCAGGGGAGAGGGAGAGGGGAGACACCGCTCTACAGTAATTTGAAAGTGATTGTAGTACCAGTTTTGGCCACAATCCTACAAACAGTTCCATACATCCATCCATTTTCTACCGCTTATCCTCATAGGGTCGCAGGACGTAAAGTTCCTTTAATTCAGATTTGGTTGAAAGGCAGAGTTATGATCTGATCTTGAGACGAGGAAAGAGAGTTCTGTCTACATCATTTGGATGAGGGCAACAAACGGTCATGACTAACATCACAGGCTGCTTGGTGTGAGGACATGATTGAGACGTGCTGCAATTGGTGTTTTTCTATAATTTGGGTTTTAAACAAGTGAGATAAAAATGTGTTGAACAATGATATTTTGGAAAAGAGGCAAGCTCGGTGCTTCTCCCTGTTTGCAGTCTTCAGGAGGAGCTAATCTAACTGTAGCTGCTGGCTGGAGCTTCATTCACTGTAAACAAGAGTGTTTTTATTCATTTAACTCTTGGCAAGAGAGCAAAAAAGCATATTTCCCAAAAATGTCGAGATATTCTTTTATTTTTTTGCCTGTTGGAGTTAACAAACCCTTTAGCAGTGTAAACTACAGGCTGGTAGGATTTCTTTTCTGTATTTTGCTACTTGTTTGAAGTTTCATGCATTATGTCAAAGTGTACGGAGGAACATATGGTATCATCCATCCATCCATTTTACCGCTCATCCTCACATAGGGCCACGGGGGGGCTGGAGCCTGTCTTAGGGTGAAAGACAGGGTACACCCTGGACAAGTCTCCAGTTCATCACAGGACACATAGAGACAGACAACCACTCACACTCACATTCACACCTACGGTCAATTTAAATTATCCAATTAACCTAATCCCCATGCATGTTTTTGGATGGTGGGAGGAAGTCGGAGTACCTGGAGCAACCCACGCAAACACGGAGAGAACATGCAAACTCCACAGAGAAAGGCTCCGGGCTGGGAATCGAACCCGGTACCTTCATGCTGTGGAGCGACAGTGCTAACAACCATGTCACCCTCATATGGCATCATAACTGATGTTATTCTTTTGGTTGCCTTTTTGGGAGCTGTCTATATATTCTGTCTGATGTATCGTTGTGTCTTGTAATCCCATGCAAGACGACACGCAAATTAAAAGTTATTGACTAACCGGTGTTTCACAGATGGCATCATTTTGCCTCTCGTGAAAAAGAACTCAAGTACCAAAAAATTTTTTTTTCCATAAGTATTTATTATAGCTTTTTTGTGTTTGTAGTTAACAATGAAGAAACTGCCTATTAGATTGCAACCCATGCTTTAAGGCAGTCATTATATAATGTGGGACCTGTTGATAAGCAGTTGACATTTCTCAGTCGGCCACCGTGACTTTAGTTCCTTAAGTGCATTCTGCTTTTGAAATAATTTAGGGTCGTTAACCCACTTTGTATAAGACTGCATAAGATGCTGGTCAATTGCCTCAATGACATTTGTGACAAAGTAATGGTTTAAAATTTTTGATTTTGAAAGCTGCTGATGGACGCCACAAAGGAAGGAGCACACTAAATGTAGCAGCCTCGGAGCGCCTCGCTGGCCCACAGCACTAAAGAACAGTAATGGTTCTAATTCCAATAAAGAGAAAATCCAAGGTCACACTGTGAACTTCCTCCCCATCAGAAGACTACAGAGACTGGCTGGGAGAGTGCATAATATCCTCACAGCTATTTTTACCCTCAAATTAAAATCTATGACATGTTGAAATGACTGCAGTGTGCAAGAGGGGTATTCAAAGCAGACACTAATGACGCTTATTAATGGCGTGAATGAAGTCTTGACAGGTCGTGTGTCATTCTGCAGGCAATGCTCCACTGGCATAATGGCTAATGTAAGTGGGGATAATTATATATATTATACCCTGTCTTATGGTATTTTGGCAGGAGTATGAGGAGCCAGGCAGTTAGAGAGGAGAGTGAAAGCGCTTGCTCTTTTTGAGACAGAGATGTGCATGAGGGTGTTTGTGTGTGCGGCACATGCATGTACGTGTTCACCCCTCCATCTTCAGCAGTGGTCCAGAGGATGAATAACAGTAAGACAACAGCACCAAACAGTGGTTGAACAAGATGTCTGCATAAGGAGACAGGCGTCAGGTAAGCAGCATTCACAATATGTGTGTGTCATTCCAGGCAACGTGGTGACGCTCAGAGACACCGTGTGTGTGTGTGTGTTTGAAACGAATTAAGGAATAAAATAAATAAAAAAAAGAGACGGCTTTGACAGAGTCAACGTAGCACACAACGGGGAAGTGATTAAGTATGCACATGTGTATGATATATTGAGGTTTGCTTGCTCTGTCTGAGGCAGAGAGACAAGCAATGACCATTAAATCCATGTTAGAGGCCCTGAGCTGTCTGGAAGAGCCTCATAGATCAGAAGGGAGAATTAGGGGGAAAAAGAGGCAGCACAAAGCAAAAATAAATAAAATAGAAAATAAAAATAAGAGTTATTATCGTCATTATCATCATTGTGCGATTATGAGTACGATCCATATTTTCAAAAATGATTTAAGAACCGTTTAAAAACTAAAACAAAGAAAAAACACAAACATGAAGTTCAAGACTAATTGCACCTTTAGGATTACAGCTATGAAAGTTAAAAATGAGTACTGATAAGGAGGAAAATTAAAGAAGGAGGAAAATGGCAATATTGTGGGACTAAATTAAAATAAAAATAAATAGCTTGCACGTCAGCTTTATTTAAATAAAAAGACAATAAACATGATTTGTGTTATTGCTGTTTACCACACTTTGTAACCTTGTTCTTTTTCTTCGTACAGTGATTATAATGATTATAATGATGATGATGATGACGACGCTGGTGGTCATTATTGTTGTTGCAAAGTATATCTCAGCATTATAAATGTCACTTTAATAGAGCAGGACTGTCTGTGTTCTTCTTGCCTCAGTTCAATTGAGTTCAGTGCAACTTTATTTATATGTAAATGTATACAGCAGCTTGCCAACCGGTTCAACATGTACAGTTCAGTGCAGTGGATGTGTGGAGAGCCAGGGACAGCTGCAAGGGGCCAGTGGGAGGTGGTGCTGGTGGGTGGAGGGGGTGGGGTGGCTGGATCTGGGTGGATCTATCCTCTGTGATGTTGGCGGGAGAGAGTTGGCTAATTGGAGGCCCGGCGGTAAAAGCTGTTCATTAATGCCTCTGCCTCTTGGTCCCCCTGCTCAAACACCTTGCCTCATTTATCTCTGTATTTACCCACAACCCCCCTCCTCTGCAATCCCAACACAGGACCTTAGAACAAAACCAAAGGTTCAACATGGAGCGAGGGGAAAAAGGAAAGGAGAAGAAGAGAGAAGGGGAGGAGGCAGGGAAAAGAGGGAGAGAAAGGGTAACTTATGCTCAGTGGGAATTAACAAAGCACTTAGTAATTAAATCTAAATTGACATTCTGGTAATTAGCCTCTTGATTAGGAGCAATAACACAATTAGCCAACCAGTCTTTGCTAATTGTTAATTAGTATAAGCAAAGTTATTGTGTGTGTGGCAGAGGGAGGCATGTAAAAGAACAAATGTTAATCTGTCTCTCTTTCAACAGCCGCGTCCCTTTTCTTTTTTCTTGCTGCCTCTCTATTGAGCTAGCAGGCAGGTTCATTGCCTTTCTCTTCACTGACGCTGCATTCAGAGGCAGCAGTCAGTAATTAGCTAAAAGTCTTATCGAGGATATCATCAGAGAGCAGGCTGAGCCGCTCTGGCACATCTCCATGTCGCTCTACCTTCACCGAAAACATTCCTCTTCCCCGGCTTCGCTCGGCGAGGTGTCATACAGGGGGGTATTTGTTCTGAATAAAGATGTGGATGTGGATTAAATACAATCATAAAGGGGGAAAAGGAGCCACGGTGCTGGAGATGAATCTTAAGGACATGTAATTCATCTAAAAGGTTTTAGTTTATGAGGCAGAGGAACAGAACACCTCATTAAAGCCAGGGAGAGGAGCGAGGACACAGGGAAATAGATGAAGGGACAATAAAGATGTGCCAGGAAGTGGAATTTACATTGGCCACAGGTGAAACATGGGTTATTTTCAATTAACATGGACTTAGCAGAACAATAAATTTCATTTGCACAAACCCAGCCGTTTTTTCTTTTTATTTAAATCTTTCAGTAAGTTCATCCCTTCATCTCTTCTCTCATCCATTCGTCTGCAAACACAGCAGTTGCACTCCGGCAGCAAACATGGCTGCACCGTTAATCTTCTGTAACTTGGCCAAAATGGTCGATACACTGGTCAAGAGGGTGGAAGATACACACCGGTATCAGCTGCTCCGCAATCATTCACATGCACAAATAGACACACCAACCAACTGATAACCCTGCCTGTGGACGGGAGCATGTAACCAGCTCCAGATTAGCTGGTTGGCCAACACAAATATTTGGCAGCAGGATGAGCTGTCTCAGGACGCACCGGCACATGAAATTAAGCAGGAAAGGTGGAGGTGCCAGCAAGAGCGAAAGCAGCCCTGTTGAGAGGGGAGGTGAGCTGAGGGAGAGAGGCCAAAACTCTGCTGCAGAGACAACAAGGAGAGCAAAGGGAGGGAGACGCTGCAAAAGTTGGCTCTACATGCAGTAAATTTGTACATTTATACTCAATTTCCTCTAATGAAATTTGGAGATGAAAAATGCAGAAAGTGAGCGCGCTGATAGGTGTGTGAGTGTCAAGGTGTTATAGGGTCTGTCTTGTGCCCAGGCTCCTGCTGGTTCCCACCCACTGTGGCTCTAATTGGATCCTTATTACCAGACCGGCCTCCGTCCCAGGAATGATGGATTCATACCACGCAGAATTCCATTAATCATTCCTTATTCACAGTCCACTCCGAGGAGAGGGCAAATTCATTTCTTGTCGCGCCGAGCGGCCACCATAATGAATATTCATGAAAGGAAATTTGGGGTCAGGCCTAATAAGGGAGGTAATTTGTAATTTGCGCTGTTCCCGCTCAGGTCTTGTTCAGCAGGTTAACCTATAGAACAGGCAGAACAGACACCTGCACAGACACACAGGAGCCCACACTGAAACATACTGTATTTTTACTCCGAACCTGCCGGGTGCCAGCAGGAGTCATGTACATAGTCAGTCTCAGTTTTTGCACATTAACCTAATATTATGGCAATATTATGAAGAGTTATGTTGAATGTCATCCGGGAAAGTGTGCCGAACAAAAACTGTAGGCCTACCTAACCCATGGTTTGATTTGTTCTTCCAAAACTTCAGATACATGAGCTGAAAATGCTGATCTGTTGTATTTTAATTCACAAAGAAATTACAACCTGTGACCTCTTAAAGAGGGGGCTACACAAAGCAAAGAGAAGAAATTCAATCCAGTAAAGAAACATGATTCAGTGAGGACTGCACCACTATTACTACTACTATTGGAGCCCTGGAATAAAACAAAGAATGAAAAATGGCCTTAATTTTTGCAAAATGGCGGATCCTCCCCTCTTGACTAAATAAGCCCCGTAGACTGTTGAACACTTTGTGAGGAAACCGTTTTAAATAAAACAGCTGCTTTAAGAGAAAAATAACAAGCTCCTCCACTCTGCTTCCACATCACAGCGCTTCACGCCCAAAAGCATTTTACTACTCCTGAAATTATGCCCACCTGGCATCACTTAAAGTCACTTAATTAATAATTTATCAATACATTTGAAGTGATTAAAATTCATGACCAGAAAGTGTTTTTAAAATAGTGCCCTGGTACCCTCAGGGTGTCCAATCAGTGCTTTGCGTTCGTTAGATCAGGAAGGAATAATTAATTGTACCTGAATGTTTAGTGGGGTCAGGCAGTGGGGGCAGGATGCCTATGGTCCTGTGTGTGTGTGTGTGTGTGTGTGTGTGTGTGTGTGTGTGTGGACTGAGGAGGTGTTAGTTACAAGAACACCTTTGTGTAGAGGTGGATTCAGTACACAGTCTCTCTATTCTACATGTATTTATATTTATATTAAACACATACACACACACCACCACCACCACCACCATCATCATCATCATCATCATCATGCACACACACCTCTCAGCAGAATCCCATCATTTTCTCCTCTACCCTGTCATCACCTTCTTGTCTTCCCTGCCCTTCCACTTTGTCTCCGTCATCAACCTCTGTTAGAAAAGGGAACCGCCATCAAGTAACTATGATTTAGACGTGATGTCAAAGACCTGTCTCACTCACACACACACACACACACACACACACACACACACACACACGGTCGAAATGACTGACAGCGAAGACGCTCTTCACTGGGTCAGTGTGGGGATGAGCACCTGTTCATGTAGACACACAGAGGTAATTATACTTTAGCATCTTGAAATACTGTTTTACGTTTCAGTGGCAAATAATACCACACTCTTTACTTCGCTGTATTTATCTTAAGGATGCAGTTACATAATAATTCACGAACAGACTAAGATCAATGCAGAAAAAAACATTCATGCAGCACTTTGCATGCAGAATAAATTACAGGTGACTGACAGATGAATAAATCCAGCGATGAAGGAGGTGAATTGAGATGTTTTATCAACACCAAAATGTTAAAGTACTCCATGACAGGAAAATGTTCTCAATAAAGTGATATAATCATTAGCGATTTGATAACATGTGAATAGTATTTAATATTGTGAAGGTGGAGCTATTGTTAACAATTTTATATACTGTTGGGTAATTGACTGCAACCTATAGTAATGCATTTTATCACAGGGAATTATATGAAATCTGCAAAGTAACTATAACTGTAAAAAATATGTCTCAAAAAGATACTCAAGTAACTTAAATACAGAATTAGAGTTAATAATTGTATGCAGTTGTATGTCATCTCAGAATAAAAGAAATATTAAAACTGGAATTGTTAAAAATATAAAATAAAAGCTATATATATTTTTATAGATCTAGTACTTTGTATTTAATCTTGGCATCACCTGGATGACACTCTGAGAGGGACCTTCCTGCATTATGAGTGCTTTTACTTCTGATACTTACAATAAACGGCTGATATTTCCCTGATTTCAATACTAAAAGGAGTATTTTTACACTGCTGTGTTAACATTTTCAAGATGTAGACACAGATGCAGGGATGCAGACCAGGTTAGGGGGAGTACTATCCTCTTTTTTGAAACCGTTTAAACCTGAATGCTGCAGAGCTGAACACTGAAGGGAGCCCAGGAGGGCAGAAGGTGGACAGACAAACGCCTCTGCAAAGACAGACAAGTGCCAATGAAGGTCTAAATAAGGAACATGGTGTGTCTTGCCATAAAGGTGAGCAGACTGGCCTGTGTTTCTCCATCCTCTCATGTATAATGCATCTTTCTCTGTTTCACCCCAAGGTTCAGAAGCCCAGGGCCCCAGAGACCAACACAGTCTTTTAAAGATATGTGCTCACTTAATCACTGAAGAAACGGGCCCCTAGAGCTAGCCTAATATTATAATTAATTAATTCAACCAAAGAGGGGTATTAAATTTCCTCCCTCTTAGGATATCAGCTGAATACATTGACCTTTGTGAAAATCGCCCTCTAATTCGAATCAGGTTTTCGAGCCGCTTGCAGACTAAACTTGTTTCTTTTTCTCTTTTCCCTTCCTGCGGTTCTCTCTGCCCGAACGAGTTCGTGACGCCGCAAACACTCAGGTGAGACAAGCCACCAGCTTTTTCTTCTGCGTATCGGGCCTCCATTTTGTGTCTTGTGATTCAGCTTCTCCACGACCATGTGTGTCTGAGCATTTATATATATATATATATATATATATATATATATATATGTAAGTGTGTGTGCACAAAAGTGAGTGTGAGTGATTCCTAGTTTTATCTCCCTGCTGTAACACAGAAAAGAACAGAAACTTTTCTTATTACCGGGGAGAGTGGTAGAATAGCAGGCAGCTAAGTCTCTGTCTATCTCTGTCTCTCTCTCAGCGGTGTAGCTGACTCCCCAGTGTACTCTGGGTCTTCAGTAACTCTGACTGAAGTTCAGAGGGGTTAGGTAGTATACTCAGGAGGAAGGGGGAGACAAGAGGAGGAGGGGGTGTTAAGCAGGATTGGAACAGTGGCAGTTTTAAAACAGAACTTTAAATCTCCACCTACGAGAGAGAGAGAGAGAGGACAATGGCGTCATGTGGCGTGCCGTTATCTTCAGGTCTCTGAAAGGCGGGAGAAGAGAGGATGAGAATAAAAAGAAGCTTGAAGAAGGGCATAAATGTGATAACAGCTGTAGGCTGTATAATCTACGCTGCTTTTCAGGGAGGTAAGGGGGAAAAAAAAGAAAATACACGTCAAATCTTCGCGACCTTCAGATTTTGAGTT
Organism: Synanceia verrucosa; assembly: GCA_029721515.1. NCBI lineage: Eukaryota > Metazoa > Chordata > Actinopteri > Perciformes > Synanceiidae > Synanceia > Synanceia verrucosa. The sequence continues at coordinate 5,861,733 of CM056552.1, read as the reverse complement.
CAGCGAAACAGCTCCTCACTGAGCGAAATGGAAGAGGATTTGCAAGATGGATGGATGAACGGATGAGTGGATGGCTGGGTGGATGGATGGGCAGATAGAGAAACAAACACAGCAAAAGAACAAATAGATGTCAGCGGCTTAGGTTTGGATGAATCCTGTGTGCCCGACCATTAGTTAGTCAGTAATCTTCATGGTTTTTTGGTTGCCAAGGACAATGGTATTGTCCATCATTCCAGGTCCCATTCAAGATAAATTCCCAGTCAAAAAAAAAAAAAATGTATGATGTAGGATTCATCACTCTCAGCCACTCTCAGCCACTCCATCAGCTGTCAGAGCAAAGGATGGAGTGGTTAACCTTCAAAATGTGACAAATTCTACATCGGACACGTTATTTATCTTAATACTGATAAGCTTAATTTAGCAGCCCTCCAACCAGCCCACACAACTAAGAGATGCTCCAGTATTTGTGTTCCACCTTTCAAACAGCTGAACAACAGTTTGCCCATTATGTTCCCGGGCAGCCTGCCGGGAGAATTTAGAGACGACATCATGTCTTAATTTTACAGAGGTTGCACCAGATGCTCTTTCTGTTAGCAGATGACATTCACTGCAATTCCAAACAACATATTAATTTTCAGTGTGAAGAAATGTCATTCAGGCCTTGTGTGTCGGCTTCCCTCACTGTGTTGTGGACCACTAACTCCCCCTACTGGCCCTCTAGGAGGAGAGAAACTCCTTTACAGCATCTGAGGAGAAATTACTGCAAGGACCCAGCATATATGGATCCAGACATGGAAAATCATCAATAAAAAACATAAATTCTAATTTATTTTTCATGATGTTAGGGGAAAAATCTAAACTACAGCTTTCAAAGTGTCCTTTTTATGCCTGATTCTAGTCAAAGAAACTGTTTTCTAATGGATTACCTTTTTAGTTTGTGCAATGAGTGACTCTCAGCTCACCACTTAACAGATTTCTGACCATAACTCTCCATGCAAGGCACTCCTATTCTGCTTCTGCCTCTGTTACAGTGAGCAGAAGTTAGAAAGACAGATAAAGGCCCAGACCCACCACCACCACCCAGTCCTCACATCTCCTGCAACTCATCTCTTCACCTCCACTCACATGAAAAGACTGATGCTTCCACGGCACTGTTAATGGCGCAGACATTATTCATCTCTCCAGCCAATTTGAGCTCCTTTTCTTCCAGGAATAGAGGCATGAGGGGTTGAAGGGAGTCAGTGAGGAGTATTAAATATGTAGAGGAAGATGGACAAAGGTGCAGCAGAATAAAGAGGGGCAGGAGAGGTGGGAATGAAGAGGGACAGGGGGTGAGCGGTGACGGCGTTGACACCGAGTTAGTTAGCGAGAGACTGTGAGGGAAAGAGAAAGTTTTGACCTTTCAAAGGGACAAAACCACTTTTGCAATGTCTGACTGCCTCTACTCAACCCTTTTTATCACTCAACTGAGATTCAGTACAGCTCAAATTAGAATTGAACCCATGTATGTGAAGATTCTGTGTACGCAAGCTTCTAAAAAAATAACTTTGGAAAATGGATTTGAGGAAATACGATTATCAGAGGTGCCCCCAAAACTTTTAAACAAGCTTGAATCTGCAGTGCTGATGAATTACAGAGCTAAAATCAATGTTGTGTCATCGTGCCATCTTCATTAGAGGCTTTTTGATAGAGGGCCATCGGGTCCTACAGGAGTGTGTGTGCCTGCAAAACCTATAAAAAGTGTCTCCAATCTCCATCCATGTGGTAAAAGCCAGTATTTTTGGTGTGACTTCCAGTCTGCCTGTCAGGGAAAACGTACGGCGAGTGGCCCGAGCAGAAGAGATCATAAAGGAGACTGTGATTGACGGTATCTTAATGGAGGAGGATGGATCAATAAGTAATATCAGCAGGTTTTAATTCAAGGCAACACACATAAACCTTTACCAACTTCACAATGTCACTCAGTGTTCATAAAAGTTTTCTCCACATCCCCTCGGACAAAAAGCGATAAATCCATCAAAAAGTCGTCTCAGTTTTATCGTTCTCCCTCCCTCTTCTCTTCTTCCCCTCCTTGCATCCCCCCTCATCTCCATTTTGATGTCTGTCTATTAGCAGAGGGTGAGGCCTTTCCTGCTCTCACATCCAGGGGCTAAATTAGCTCAATCAGCCCCCTTTCACCTCTCTTCCGTGGGCTTCAAGCTGAGTGACACACTGCTCCCCTGGGAGGGAGGGAGGACTCACACACACGACGAGCCCAGCGGCCAGAATAAGACTATGGAGGGAGGAAGAGGGTGAGGGGGAGCGAGGATGAAAAGGAGGACTGAGAATGAGGCGTCATTTCTCCAATAGATGATCCATCCATGGCTCTGAATGGAGTTCCTTGTTGAGGAGAAACCTCAGTGATTATTTTGCCTCTCCTCTTCCTCACCCCTCTGCAGGGCATGGCTGTGCTCCAGGTGTTCTGCCAAACCCATCAAAGGGCCCAACCAGCAGAAAGAGAGGTGATGAGTGTTTCTCTGTGTCCCTCCTCATCCCACAAACCAGCACACTACGCCAGGGCCTGACTCTGCACTCCCGTGCCAACATCTCTTAAATTGCACCTTCGTGTTTGATTTGTCTCAACCCTTCACCTCTCTCCCTCTTACTAAACAGCCACCCAAGTATCTGTGGAAGTGCAAGGCAGGCACTTCTGCAGCGGTAATGGCAGTGCATGTATGTGTGTTGGGGGTTGGAGAGATGGGCAAAAAGGTGGTGATCAGAGTGAGCCATAAGATCTACTCTTTGCAGCTCTACAGGGATTTATTAGACTGGGGAGTACATTAGCATCATAAAGACCTGGGAGAATGGGCCTGTGGATGGGCTGCAGACACCACCACTACGCTTTAACATGCTCTGCAGCATCAGTCAGTCAGTCTGTGTGTGTGTGTGTGTGTGGATGAGGAATAAGATTACCCCGATTTGACTTAAGAAAGGCTGTTAAATGGTTTTATGGATCATCCCGAAGCAGCCCCGGACTAATACATCAGGTGACGATGGAAAAGAGCTGCGAAAAGTGCCAAAGAAGGAGGCAGGTGAAATGTGAAGGCCACCACATCCAGGAAATAGGTGGATTTTACCAAATTGGCTCCAATAAATCAAAATCTTGTCCCCTAGCATGTCATCCTGCTATGCTGGGATTTTATGAAAGGTTTTTTAAATCACCAGAGCCAGAAGAAAAAAAAAAAAAAAAAGTAAAAGATAAATATCTTCCACAGCTGCTGTTGATTTCTGCATAAAAAAAGGCTAAATATTATTCAGCTGTGCTCACCGTTTGTGAATAAGCAGAATTTGGATTGGGTCCTCCAGTAGCATTTAAAAGAGGTTAATTGCATGATGGCTTAGTGTTTTCTGTCACTGACGGCTGTGACTTAAGAGAAGAAAGTTTAAGGAGACGAGGCTGTCTTCCATAAAATAGACCTCTGGTGCTCCCTGGTGGATTTATCATGTAACAACACTAATTAATCTGTCATCTACTTACCATGTAACCTATGGATACATGTCAAAAATAACACTAAGACACTAACATAAACAATTATGCTAAATTTTGAATGTACGGCCATAAAATAACATCTGTAAGGACATGCACCGTTTGTGGGACAAATAAAAGAGTATTGTATTTTATGCACATTATATCGAGATGAACAGTCACCAAATTCACTGGTAAAAACACACTTCAGGCCATTAACTTGAATTCAATTCCAGAAAATTCACACTAACCATAAGATGCTGTGAAAATGTTTAAATGATTAAAGCTGAGATGGAGATGTTTCAGGCAGTATTATTCTGCTTTGAGTAATAATATTATGTTTTTCCCATAAAAAAAATAAAAATAGATTTATATCCAATTCCTCTACAGAGTTAATGAATATGCAAATATCGAATGTCTCTGTAAACTGAGCTTTGAGCAGACAAACAGCGACTTAACCTTGTGGGGATGAGATTTTTGTCCCTAAAAATGATAATGTGACAATGTTTTTGTCCCAAACCAATTAATTTAAGTGCACACACATATTTTTCAAATCACATAAATAAAAAAAACACTAAAAGCCAGTGGATGGATTCTGGTAAAACATTTTATATTCTCAGGAAAATCAGAGCCACTTTTCCCTGTAGTTTGCTCTGCAGAGCGCCCTCTAGTGGAAGAGTAGAGGAGGCCCGAGCAGCTCTTTGGAGTGTCGGCTGGGTCAAATGTACAACAGTCAAACTGTGGTTGATAGGGAAAAAGGCACAACTCTGGCAGACAGACAGAGACACCACGCCATGGCAACCACAACTCCTCAGAGTTTATGTGAAGTCAGTCGTCTTCCAGTCTCCATGGAAACCAAAGTCAGGGTGGAAGGAGGCACGGCGAAAACGCCGACCTGCTTCAGTCTGACCAGAACCACTGGTGAAGCTTACATTCATAAAATGAGCAATTTGAATTGAATCAAATCAAATGATCAAGTTTCTGTCTTGCTCCAAAATTCAAAGTTAAAATAGAGAGAAAAACAAAAACCCAATCATATAAAAAATGGCATCATAAATGTACATAATCTCTTCATCTCTCTAAAGTCAGTTGAAAACTGGAAGTCGATAAACGCTTTGTGCACCTTTACAGCGTGCTTAATGAAAAATAAGAGAAGAGAAGTAAGGGTAGTTTTGGGAAAAAAATTGAAATAAAACTAAAACAACAAATACAAATAAAATAGATTTAAGTGGCTTAGTGGCATATAACATCTGAAATAAATCTTATTCCATAATTCTTCCATGTACAAAGTCAAGACAATAATATAGTTTCCAGTGCTTTAGGAAATAAAATAAACAACAAACTATAATAAAGAAAACAAACACTTCCTTTAATCAAAAAAAAATCACCATCAAAGTTTTTTCTCTACCTTTATCAGTACTGATCATAAGCTATATCAAATCAAAGCCAAGCCCCAGGACTACCAGAGCAGGGCTACACCTCAGGCCGGCCTCAGCCCTCCATCACTGTGACAGTTGGAGTGGTACAACACATTTCCTTCGGGAGGCAGTTTGAACAGCAGACCTGAGTTGTACCTCTGCAGCCGGGAGCTGCCTCAACCCGTCAGCGAGCGACTGAAGCACAGGAGACTTGGCTAACATGCTGATTTGAAAACAGCCTCATGGCTGCACTGTACGTATGTATGTGAGCACTATAATGCATGTTTCTGTACTACCACAGGCGAGCATCTGTACGTTCAACCCAAGCCTGTTTGTGAACTGGATGAGAGCATGAATGTGTGCAAGTGAGTGCTGATGTTGCATTTCAACAGTGAAGATTAAACCACTTCAGCTGTCAGCTGAGACAAACTCCCTCTTTCTCTCTCTCCAGTATTAAACTCTGTCATGATGTACTCTATTTCCTTCACTTGGGCCTTAAAAAGTCAATAAGAGAGAGGAAAATGAACCAGTTATCTCCTGCAACAACAAAGGTATAGATGGTACAGAAGCAAAGCATTTACAGGCATAATTGAAGCTGATATTAAATCTAAACCCTGGTCGTGATCTCCGACCTATAAAAACAAGCCTTTGAAGAGCAGCAGCTGCGAAAATGAAAAGGCACATTGATAGGGGGTTATGAGCCGGACACAGTTGAGGTTAACATCTGCTACTGCTTAAAAAATGATCCGGCTTGTGTATTCTGTTACAGTACCTGAGTATTTTGACACCTCACTGTTTTGAATGGCACGCTGTATTCTGGAGACCATCCAAATGTTTTCTCTGCTCTCTCCACAGTAAAGGTTGTGACGGTGTCAAGTGTTAAAGGTGTAGAAACTGGGGGACAGCAGTGTGTTTTTGCATCTGCATGAGAAGACAGCAGTTACAGCTAGGAGTGGGCTGGATGCAATAAATTAAAGGGTCCTTACTGAAAGATGGATTATCTGCCTCCTCAAGGAAAACGTACACACTTGAAGAATACACTTCGGCTTAGCAGGCTAACACAGATCTGTGTTGAACACCAAACAGCCGGTGCTCGAGGCAAACGGCAACACTGGAATAACAAACTGAGGAGGAGAACAATGTGACTGGACTGCATCCTCTTAGGATAAATTATGCATGCAGGACCACTAAGCTATTTCCATTTTATTCACTATCGTTCATTCAATCATTTATGGTGACTAAAGGACGTTGATGTAAGGAGAAATAACGTGTCCTCTATCAAGTGAGACAATGCACACGGTTGTCCTTGTATCTGATAACTTCAATCTAATTAACGTCTGGTTTTGTCCCTTGTTCAATTATGATTCAGAGGCACCTTTATGGAAACAAGGCCAAGTGTGCACTATAACTCCTGACCTGGCAGCGTTGGTTCACCTCTTGTAAAAGCTCCACTGGGCAAAGTTTCAAAGCTGCTCAGTTTATCTCACATGCACAAGTGTGTGTGTGTGTGTGTGTGTGTGTGTGCAATATGTTACATTAATAGTATCAACGGTGTGAGCTCTGTGTACCTTCTTTTTCCTTGTGTGGTTAAGGGGAGATAATTATACCACAAGTGAGTGTCATTGGTGTATATTCAAATCTTGTGATGTGTAGAATGTGTGTGAGTGTATGGGGGGGGGGGCTTTCTGCATGACCATCATCATGGTGACATCTGGTGGCCGTTTCCTGAAACATCCGCCTGTGCTTGTGCATGCATTTGAGTGAGTGAATGTGTGTGTGCGTGTGTGTGTGTGTGAGTGTGTGTGTGTGTGTGTGTGTGTACACAGGTGCGTCTACAGTATGTCTCCATCCTCTATGCTGAAGCTGGATCTGCGGCTGGAGTCAACTGAGGCTTCAGGTGACATCGCAGAGAGCAGCGGGTCTCCTCCCATGGGGGACAAGGGCTCGTCCATCATCAGGAAGCCCAGCTCGCCTCTCCTCCCCTGGACGTCAAGTCCGCCCAGGTCGCCCAGCCCCGACATGCCGTCTGAGAAGCTGGGTATCCCGTCACACAAGTCCAGCGACTGGGCAAAGTCAAATGGCTGGGAGCTGCCGACAGCTGGGAACTGGATGGGCTGCTGGGGCTGCTGGGGCTGCTGCAGGTGCTGGGGGAGCGGCGGCAGCTGCCTGGGCTGTTGCTGAACCTGGCCCTGGGGGTGGAGGTGGGTCTGCTGAAGGAAGTGGTGCTGCTGAGCCTGGGAATGAGCCTGGTTCTGGTGTAAGTGCTGGGGCTGTTGGTGGCTTGTGCCGGGAGGGTGGGAGAAGTTCTCTTCTGGGCTGGTCTCTTGTTTTATATAAGAAGCCATCAGGTCAGTCGGGTTCAGGCCAGAGGGAGAGGTGCTGGGCAGCCCGTGCAAACGAGCCTGCATCTCCAACTCCTGCAGACAGTGTGCCGAAGGGCGGCATCGTCACTCTCAGTGTATTTGCTGTGAATGTGTTTCCCTGCGTGCGTGTGTGGATGTTTTACCTGGATGCGCAGCATGAGATGTTTATTGGCCAACTCCATCCTTTTGAAGTTGTTCTCCACCTCTCTGGACCTGTGTGCATCCTTCTGCATGCGTTTGATGTACTCTACAGACGCCCGCAATATAGTGCCTTTGTTCCAGCGCACATCACTATGCACACAGTAAGGTATAAGCAAGCCATTTCCACAGATAAGTAACAGGCAGTAACATATTTCACTAAAATATTGTGCAATCTACAGTGAAATTACGGCACTATAAAAGCAACTCACAGGTCGTTGGTTTTGGGGATCATGGTGCCCAGCTCTTTGATACGATCATTGATGTTGAATCTCCTCCTCCTTTCAACTATTGAGGAGGAAAACACATGATGAAGATAAAAGCAACGAAAGACGGCGCAAAAATAGAAACAGATTGTGGCCTTTTGAAACCACAGAAGTCAATACTCAAGTATGTATAGCGTCTGCACAAACAGCAGCATAGAGCAGTGCACGCTAGGACAAACGTTTAGGCATGCATGCGCACCGAGTCACAGGCAATTACACTTTTGTGCTAGGACAGCAGAAATTACCAGGTTAACCATCCACCCACTAGTCGCACTATGTCAGCTAAATCAGTGTAGGCTATATAAAACTGTTTTTGCAAGAGTCCGATTATGGCTTGTGTGTGTGTGTGTGTGTGGGGCATGTGCACTGCAGGTGATGAAGCAGAAAAAGAGGTACATCATTTGGGTTTTTTTGGGAGCATGCTGAGGGAAAGACTTACTCAGATTGTGGTTGTCTTTCTTCTGTCTCTCCTTGGCCAGAGCACGGGCTTCTGTGTCTTTGCAATAACAAAAAGTGATTAACTAACAGCTGAGACAGCAGAGACGGTTTATCACCGGCATGAAAAAAACTTTTACAAACAGTGTTTTACACAACTTAATAGTTTATAAAGTGCACAAGGTCGTCTTTCACACCTGACAGCTCTCGTTTGATGGTCAGGTTGGCAGGACAGGAGTTGCTGGTCATAGCAATGGCTGGACCCTTCATCCCCGGACCTGTATACACATCCAGGTGACTGCTTGACAGGGGGAGCTGGGGAGGATGCACACAGAATACACATTTTTTTTATATCTCTATGCAACATTCTGCTGTCTGTGAACAGATTGATCATGAATTAAACCCAGTTTGCTCTCAGAGTGAAAACACAAGTCCACAACGTAACAAAATATGTTATATAAATCTTTATTTGTGATTTAACTGCAACATGACAGGACTGAATGTTGAACTTGATCCAATCTAAAAGCGTCATGCCACACTGGTGTTAAAGCGACATTATTTCTCTGTTTCCTCGACACTACCCATTTACAACTCCAAACACCTTAGTAAGTATCTTTATAAAGTCAGTGTTCGTGTTTAGTGTGCTGTAAAGAACAGATAGCTGGAGATAATGCAATAATATCACACCTAAAAGTAGCCTGCCAAACTCACAGCAATGATTGACTATCATTGCATCCACCTTATCTCTCTTTATGGCCTGAGTCTCTCCTCTGCCTCCTCCAGCTCCTGAACTCACACTTGTAGCGAGCTCTGCCAACTCTTGCACTTTGTGTAAAACATTGCGTAAAAAAAAGGTGTGATTCAGTTTTGTATGAACTCCTAAAAAGATGTGATTTCCTTTTAATTGTACCATATATAGTTTGAGTGTGATGGGAGTTTTATGCCTTGCTACGAATCGCACGGGGCACCCTGAAGCGAGGGCAAATGTGACGCTGCTAATGAGGCCTGAGAGATAAAGGAGTTAAAGGAAAAAGATACGTTATCTGCCCGCTACTGTGAGATGTGAGATCAAACCCGTTCACACGTAAACACACACACCTCCAGGGGTTCACTTCTCTATGAAAATGATATGCTCTGTTAAAAATATGATAAAGTATAAACAGCGAGTAGGAAATTATATTGTTATGGTTGACACCTTTGCCAATCGTAATTATATATTAATCTGTTTAGATATGGGAAATCACCTTACATTGCCTATATCACATTAACTGCTTTCTATTCCAAAAGGTCCCAAATTAAATTATAACACTCCCCTCTATTATGGTTACTTCATTAAACCTTTTTTCCATGCTTGAGTCCTGGAGAGAGACTTTCTCACAAAGCCCCACTCCTATAAGAACCTAGAAATTGATCAAGCAAGCGTGAGTGGGACTGGGAAAGGCTCAGTTTAACCATCCATACACACTTAAGAGTCAAACTCACTTGTGCCTGGTATTCAGTGGTATTCCCGGCTTTTACTAAACTTTGAGATTCCAAGAATTCCAGGGAGTTTGCAGCTTTAATCCACATCAGGATTAGCAGGTGAGTTTTGCTCACTGGTCTGTCAATTGGGAAAAAGGCTCTTGGGTTTTGATTCAGGTGAAATTTTAACGCAAATCACAGCTCACACATCGTCGGGAGTACGTTCCGTAAATGCATTATTGTTAACGTATTGATCTGCGCTTTGTGTTTCCACCTCTCAGTTGATTTCTTGTGCCGTCGTCATCCTCAGGGTTGATCAATGGCCTAATCTAATCAATGAGTGTGATGTTACAAGTGCTCACACACACATGCAAACAGACACACATTGATTAAAACCATCAATCACAGAGGACATATTATCAGATAGAGCTACAGGAGGCTGCTTGGGTTTCACACACACACACACACACACACACACACACACACACACACACACACACACACACAGGCAATGAGCTGAGCTTGCACTAGTTGAACCTACTAATATTTTTTCATACTCCATTTGACGCTCAACATCAACTCAAAAAACAGCAAGAATCTTGATTCCAGTCTTCCACCCATCACATGCAAACCTGGCCTCAAACCTCACCCACCCCACCCGCCTGTCATTTTATAATCAGGGACGTGAGGCTGGGAGTTAGAGCCATCACTGCATCCTGCGGTTCACTCAGAGCGAAAGCTTAAACAGCAGCGACCAAAGTTGCGTTGAACAGTCTAAACAAAACAAGCTTCAGTGTCTTACCAGCTGAATCTGTTCTCCTTCGATAACTTCCACAATGGCATACGTCTTATTCATCTCCTTCATACTCCACTCCTTCCCTCACTAGGCCAGCGCTCTTTCTTCTCACTCGTCTCTCCGGCACTGCCACCCCTGTCCTGGCAGACTGACCTCGGCAGCACCGATCCTGTCTTTCTTCTACCTCTACCCAACAAGAGTGAACTTTCCCCTAACTGGACTTTCAGCCTGTTTTCCCCTTGCACAAATTGCCCTCATCCCCCATTCCCTCCTCCTCCCTTCTTTTCCTCCCCCCTCTCCTTCTCCACCTTCCTCTCTCTCTCTCTCTCTCTCTCTCTCTCTCTCTCTCACACAGAAAATCTTGTAAACAAGTTGAACTCTAACTGTTGGCAGTTTAATTGTTAATTTTCTGAGTTTGCTCCCTCAGACACAAGGCACTGTACAGTCCTCCTCTGACATGTCCTCCCTACAGTTTATAACTGCGTCCAGTCTGGTTTAAGGATGGAATGTTTAGTGCTTAACTCAATTACACACTTTGCATGTTTGCATGTGTACATGGGTGCATTAGGACACAGACTGACAAACAATAAATCAGGTTTAGGAGCTGCCTTACACTGCACTGAACATTTGTTACACTATATTGTGGTTTAACTGGACAAACTACACAAATCCCATCACCACCACCTACAACAGTTCATACAAAAACATCAAAAATAAATGTGACAGTGAACAGTGATGATGGAAACTTCTGAAAGCCGACGTCTGAGTACTGATGACTCCACATATCCAGGCCTGTGACTCATTAAAGACAGACTGAGCTGAAAAAAAACAACCTGAAGAGGACCACTTATTCCCTGAATAATGTACTTTAGAGCTTTATAGTGTATTTGACAGCTTAAGTTAAGTCATTTTAGAGATATTTTTTTCACTTAAATCAAGTAAATCTAGATGCTACTTGGTCAGTTGATTATAGTTTATTATCTTTAATAATTAAGTAATGATCTAATATTATGTAAAGTGCCTGTAAAGTGTAAAGTTTTAGAAACGTGCTCTATAAATAAAGAGTACTTTTATTATTATTATTATTAGTAGTAGTAGTAGTAGTATTACTATGATTATTATTATGATTATTATTGTTATTTTGGAACTGTAGAGAACACTAAAATCATCTCACACCATTGGAATATTACGTTGTAAAGATTTAAGTTCAGTTATTTGTATTTTTTGAAGATGATTGCACAATGTAAAAAAAATATAAGTGGCCACAAATCAAAGCCAATTTTTCTTACAGACCAAATTCAGAAATCACATAAGTGCCTTAAATGACTGCACAATCCCAACATCACATGAGATCCTCTTTCCTTAAAACTGAAGAAAAGGAGTCGGTTGTGAAGCACACAAGTCACACAACGGACAATAAAAAGAAAGAATTCCTTAAATTGCACCATGTAGGTGGATCGGTTCTACTCACTGTGTTTGGCATCTGGACGGGGTCAATGTATGTCTGAATATCGTCGTAGTTGGACTGCATGCTGATGATGTTATCAATGACCTCATCCATCTGGAAAAAAACAACAACTGGGGTGTCACTTGTGTGATTAGGACAAGTTTAAAGACTTAAGGTTTAACTTAACACAAACTGCAAACATTTTCAATTTTTAGCAGACACCATGCAGAGAAAAGCTCCTGGCATGCAGGCCTCCAGGTGAACTAGCCTGCAGGTGAGGGTCTCATTCAAGAGAAAAGAGATTTTAAAGATACCTTTAGTGTCACTGAGGCTAACCTGATGAATATTTTCTCCCAGAGAGACTAAAAGAAGAGAGTGGGTCAAAGTCTGACAGGTTCAAAGGGCCTTACGTTCCCTGTCACTTGTTAAGCTGTAATTACTGTTGCAAGACCATAATGAAGCATTTAAATTTTGATGACAGCCAGTCTCAGTTATGGTCAGTTAACAAACACATTCATCCACACACCACTGCTTTTTCAAAAGCTGCTTCGTCCCACTGAAGGCCAATTAAATCATTACAACGCTTTCATAAAATGTGAACTTAATCTCACTTTGGGGGCAATATTCAATCCTCATAATTTTATATAGGAGTGTAATTGTATCATATTTTAAGGTTATTTGTTCAATCTGCTTGTTGTAAACTGGCCTTTATAACATGACCAGGAATTAATGTGTATGTCATCGTATGCCCACGCTCGCAGGCATCTACCTCCGTCTCGTGGCTGGAGCCGATGTTGAGCATGGCCATGGGGCTGTTGGGAGCGCTGTTTCCAGACATGAGCTGCTCGGTGCGCATGTGTGGAGAGCGGAGGGGTGGGGGGGCAGACGCTGAACCCCCCGTCGGTCCCATATTTGGGGGAGGAGAGGGTGGCACCAGCCCTGCTACTGCATGGACCGTCTACAGAAAGAGAGCGATGACGAGAGATGACAGATCGTATATGTAAATGGTTCTAATGAGAGACAAACAGATGACAGAGACATCCAGAAAGGTACCTGTTTGGTGGCAAAGGTGGTGGACAGGTATTCTTTCACCTGTTGTCTCCGAGACTGACGGATGTGGTAGTCTGTAGGATTCTCCAGGTGGGTCTGTACCTGGTGAACAGTGACAGGATGTGATGTATTAATTGATATGTTATTATACAATAATCATTTACGTTGTTTACATTCATTATGGTATGTTTATAGACAGACAGATAGATACTTTATTAATTCTGAGGGAAATTCAGTATTGTTATGTTATTACTGTGTATGTAATGATAATTGTGAAGTACAGGCTTTGGTAGAGAAGCAACACACTTGGAGCTGCTAGCTACTTTCATTGAAAAGAGTTGGCAACACTGACCTCGGGTTTCAGCTGGATTATTTCTTTTAAATCTAGTGATCTTTTACACAATCTGTGAAAACCGCTGGCAAATCTTTAGATGCAAGAATAAATCCTCATAAATTACCTTTAACTAACTGCATATGGTCAAAAATAACACAATCATTTTTAACTCTTTGAGTGCCATTGAAGAGTTTTGCCGTCAAAGTGTTTTTTCTGCAGTGGGTCGCTGATCGCAGTCTTCCGCAGCCCGTGAGTAATTCCGGGGCTTCTGTGATTTGTAGTTGGGACTCGAGACATAAAGAGTTAATATACGGCACAGAGATCAAAACAGGAAGTGGAGATGATCGCGATAAGAGAGCAAAACAAACGGATTCTGGAACATGGTGATTTTGGTGAAATTGTCCTCTACCCTCCTCCAGACAAAACAAGAATGGAACAAGGTAAAAACAAACTTGTTTTTTCATGATGAAATAGAGAGTCTCTTCTTTCATTTGAGCTATTCTGTGTTTTCAGAAATATAGCACAAAATATTCTGTGACGCTGGCACAAGGCACTTTCTGTTTTAAAAACCGGCTGGCACTCAATGAGTTGATGTTCGCTGAAAAACAAATATGATGCAGCTGAGAGAAGTTTAAGCCAACAGCATGTTTCTGTGTGACCTTACTTATATTTTCACTGCAATTTTTCACTGTCTATACACCCACAGATTTGAGCGTTTCTCTTCTATTGTTTTAACGGCTTAAGCATGAGAAACAAGAAAAAAGGAAATACCTACTGGCAGAATTATAACGTAATTACTAGATCATTAAGACTTTAAACATAAAGAAAACATTAAAATGCTCATTTCAGATGCACACCTCATTATCCCTGTCCCATAACAGTGATGGCACGAGGACACAGCAGCATTAAGTCAGCAGTAAACCCACTAAATCCTCTGCTGTGGCCACATAAAGCAATGGGCTGGCCTCATTCCTTCACATCAAAGAGCAGAGCTCAGTAGAGAGCAGGTCCGCTCCCCGTTACTACACAGAACTGTTTATAACCACCAGCAGGCTTACATCAAATGAACCAGAAACTTTTCAATACATACATCTTTTTACACCTACTGTGTGTGTGTTTTCACAGCACTTACTGACACACTGGGTAAACACACGTGTGGCCGTCAGCTTTAAATGCTTCAGGATCCAGAGGAACGACTATTTAGCTCTAACTATTCAACCTACTTGTTCCGGCGCTGTCGGCACAGATGAAGTCCAGAGAAACACAGGAGCTCTGACAGGCTGGGTGAGACTGACACCTTATCTACAACCTGAAAGGAAACTGACAACTCTAAACGCTAAGGTTTCCATTGCACACACACACACACACACACACACAGCAATCTGTCGATACAGCAAATTGCTCCACGCAGTTACCGGCACATACAAAAGATTTTTACAGTTGAAAATACCATAAATGCCCCACACACGCACATAAGTACGTGGAGTATTGTGTAACACATACAAACACACCATCAAAGATAAGGACACACACAAGCATCTTTGGAATCGGGTAAAATGTCACTTCAGATTTATCAGTGCCTGTCTGACTGAGGCTATCTGCGACGCTGCTGTCTGTCCTATCGCCAAACATGTCAAACCTCTCTTATCTGCCCGTCTTCCTTCCCCTCCTGTCTCTCTACCTGCTTGCTGCTCCACCACATTTTTCTCTCTGTGCTTTTTTTTTTCCACATTCGTCCCTGATTTTCAGCGCTGCTGCTGGGTGAGAAGCCACTTCACCCAGTGAGGTCTCAACCACCTCCACCCTGTTGCCCTGCCTTCTGCTCGGCAGCGTGTGAGTGGATTAATGCAAGTGCCGCATCCCTCTGTCCTCCCTTCACCAGCACCTTTGCTCTCTTATAGCAATCCCTCCAGTGAGATCTGTTTGGCATTTTGTCTTTGAAATGTGTTTGCGTTTTGACCAGAAATTATTCTACTACACAGTGGTCCAGTCTGAGTCTGAAAAAAGAGAGCATGTGGACAAGTGGAGGAAGTTCTGAATTCAGTAAAGAATGGATCAAACTACAAATCCACATTTATGTTATTTTTTTCTTGTCTGATAAAACAAGAATGGAACAAGGTAAAAACAAACTTTTTTTCATGATGAAATAGAGAGTCTCTTCTTTCATTTGAGCTATTCAGTGTTTTCAGAGACAGTACAAAATATTCTGCGGGTCTTAAAAAATGACTCAAAAACGCTGGCGCAAGGCACTTTTGGTTTTATAAAATCACTGGCACTCAATGACTTAAGTGACTAAAAAGTCAATCTACAATTTTTCAGTCATTTATCAATCAAAATGCCAAATATTCCAGCTTATCAAAAGTGAGGAACTGTTGCTTTTCTGTTTTTACATCACTGATGAACGTGCAACCTCAGGTTATCACTGTGAACTCTGGGGATCCTGGGAAACAGTCAACAAGTCCTGCAGCATCACTGGCTCAGTGATTTGATAATGAATCAGTACAGTGTGAAATACAGACATGAGTTTGTCGCAGCTCTACTGACCTTGAGGACCTCCACAGGGACCTGCATGTTTTGGTGGTGCTGTGGGGTGCTGATGGCTGGAGTGGGTGGAGGTGGTCCAGCCATGCAGTGCTGCATGTACTGCAGGGCTGCATTCTGCTGCTGATGCTGCTGAATCTGCTGCCTCTCACGCTGCTCCTCTTGCTGCAGCTGGTCTCGCATCAGCTGGAAACAACACACAAAAATATTAATATTCCAATAATTACTCATTCTATTATTTCATTATTGTTGTTTATAGTTTTTCTTACTAGAGCTTGTTTACGCTGCTGTAGTAAATGAATATTCTATTTATTTTATTCTATTACCCTGTAAGAATAGTATCTTCAATAAATATGGGACAATATGCAAGGGCCAGATTTATCAGTGGTTGCTCAAGTAAATGACAGACCTACAGCGGTCTGACGCTGACCAGAATACCCTCCTCTCCAGGCTCGACTCGATCAGACGACACTACAAACAGACTTTGATGTCCACAGCGAACAAAGGCCTGCATGTGCTGCACATTGGATGGTGGAGGAGGGTTAAGTCATACCTGCATCCGCAGGCCGATGCGTGAGGCCATTGCTGGGGGGCGAGGGGGCAGTGGAGGGCGAGCCGACGTCAATGCACCGCAGTCCAGCCCGAGAGGTAGTGGAAGCTGTGGAGAAGAGAATTAAGAGAGAGATGAGCCAGAGGGAAAAAAACAAGGTAGAATAAAAGGTATCAAAGGTCTGCAGGGATTCAAGAGGAGCAGCAGTCAGGAGTGGATGCTGTAAAACACTTGAAGCACAACTGACCTGATTCAGTGTGTAACTGTTAATGAGTACGTCAGTGATAAGAAGAGAAATGAGAGAGCAGAGGAGGAAGTGTGCAATGTTGGGATACAGTTGTTGAACGTGTTAAATGAGCTGTGTCTTAAAGTGTCAGCTTGGTCTGTTTGTTAAACTGACAACTGTAATTTCATGTCATTGAAAGATAACACAACAGATATCTTTGGTTCAAGCTAACTGTGACACTACAGTGTGCATTCACTGCTGAAACAATCGTTTGCACAGAGGTGAGACTGATCCTCCTCTGACTCGGATAATACAGCGTCCTATTTCTGTCCATACGAGGCCTTGACTATTATCTCTACGATTAAAAAAAAAAGGATGTGCAGTGTGACATGTCTTGTACAGATGCTAAAAACTAACAATACAGCTTTTCATTTCTCAGCATCACAATCGTCTGCAATAATTTGACACATTATTCAACATAAACAACCAGTTTCAAAAGACTGCTGCCCATATAAAATACAGCTCACATTTTTTTTTTAATTTGTATGTGATAATACCTAATGAAAAAAAAAACGAAGAATCTATCCCACAATTTGTTTTACTGATTTACTTTTTCTTCTGATATAATACTGATTTTTAATTTCTTAATATTGATTTTTGTCCCCAAAAAAAGTCATGTTTGGGCCAACTGATCATGTTAACGGGGTAACTTTGAGAGCCCTAGTACATATGTATGTGTATCTATGTATGTATATATGTATATCTACGTGTTTATAAATATATGTACATGTATAAGTACACAAAACATATATATATATATATATATATATATATATATATATATATATATATATATATATATACACATATATATTACACATATATATACACACACACATATATATATATATATATATATACAGTATATACACACATACATATATACAACTTCAAGCTGTATTTTAAATTTCTTACTGAACTATGTAGAATATCACAATATATTGCATTATGACAATATCACAATTATGCATTGTATCATGACTTGTGATACATATCGTATTCTGAAGTCCTTGCCAATACCCACCCGTAGGATTAATAATCTCTCCAGAAATCACACATCAGGTAACTCAATGTTCATATTTGAATGGTTCCTTTGTAAATCCACCGGTGCACAATTTCTTGTTCTGAGTTAAGTAAAGAAAAGGAAACACAGTACAGTTCCAGCTGTGCTAAATAATCAAGTGGTCATGAATAAATCACAGCAGTGAAAATAATATTATAATGAGCTCTGTCATCTCTACACTCAGTATGTTTACATGTACATCTAAGCCGAGCTATTGGCAATAATTAAGCTCAGGATTTAACTGGAGTTTCTGAGAAATCTGAGTGGACAGCGCGGCAAGAGAATCGAATTATTGAGTGAGGTATGTTGCGGTTCTTCTGCTACTGCGTTGTTGTCATCCTTCTTCCATTGTGTTCCAGAGGGGGGAGTGCCGCTTGCCAATACTCCAGCTAACCGTGTTTTGCATACACATGCTGGAAAAGCTCGATTTAGAACCACATTATCTGGCACAAATAGACTGATTATAAAAACTACAGTCCGACTAAGGAGTATATATGGCTTTTAAAACTTCGATATTAGCTGGACTAAGGCAATTAATTTCTCGGAGTGCATGTGAGTGTTTATGTCTGACATCATTCATTAAGGTTTTCTATGTATTCTCATGTTCGAAAGAAAGCATAAATTGGTAGTAATACTGTTACAAACTCTGTTCCTCTAAAAAAAAAAAAAAAAATACAAGGGGAGATTTCAAGGTACTTCCTCGATAACAGTGGACACGTCATGTGGGAGTCATGTGGTCTTGTTGTTTTTGGGTGATCATGTGAGCAGAAGGACGATGGGGAACACCCATAAACCCTTTACAACACCACCTCCTCTTCTCTCTCACACATAAACACTCACCAATATGTCCATGCACACACCGAGTGGGGAGTCCCAGCACTGATAGTTCCCCTTCTGCAATGACTCATGTTCATCCCCTGGACCCCAAAATGACTCAGCTAGTCTGGACTCAAAAGGGTGTCATGAAACAGGATTTTTGGTTTCTAACTGTCTGTTCTGATGTGTTGTGAGACAAAAGCATACAGCTGAGCAGCGACAGGAGCATCAGGGTCTGAACAAGCCATCAGAATCTGATCCCTCCAGTCTCTCCTCAGAAACACTGTCTGTATATGGTCATAAAGAGAGAAAGACAGAGAGAGAAAAGCTCATTGTGCATGAGGTACAATAAGAAGGGCAGCGCCTATTGAGGACTGAAGCCGCCTGTTGTCCGAAGTGTACATTTCAGCAGCCGAGGGGGCGCACACTGCCCGCTTTGTGCCCATTGGATGGCCCACATGAAAAACACACACCCATGCAGAGATGCCTATAAAAACACACTCATTCCAACACAAACGTGTACCAGAATAACGTATCCTCACACAACGGTTAGTATGACATATTATAGAAAGCTATTCTTCATTTTTCATGCAGTCTCCAGTGTGGCAATTTCCGTTCTTTACATGATCGGTCCATCTTCAAAAAAAGTATTTAGGTTTATTTTTTTACCCATTCCTTGTGCAGCGTTTGTTGGTTCACCATTACATGGCTTACATAAACTGATTTAGTGGGATGCATATATACAGATTACGGTGCATTTTTTTCATAGGTGTAGCTACGAACAATGCGTGAGAACAGCCTGATGAGATTGCGGATTTGGGTGCAGCAACTCAGCACCAGCAGCTCAACAAAAATGGACTAAAATACTCTCCACAAGCAAACTAAATAGCTCCTGCTAACATCTCGCCCTCTTGTAGCAGAAGTAGTAATAGTAGTAGTAAGTGTGCTTGCACATACAGTATAGACACAGCGGTGGAATGCTGAACAGTGTATTTATAGTCGGACAAATAGATGATTGCATCTTCAAACTCAATCCACAAGGTCGTCATGCCAACCAGATGAAGATGTGTGCTTTATGCCTCGAGGGTCTGGATGGACTGTGCACTGTGAATCTCCCTGAGGCAAATATGTGATTTTCATAGAGCACACATTTTATATTTATGAATAAACTCCCACCAAATAGAGCACAGTGAATAACATAACAGTGGAAAGCTAAAGTCTGTCCAGGTTGATCATTATATGTCTTTATTTCTCATACAGATTAACATGTATATTTATTACATGAATAGAAAGTGATCAAACAGACAGCTTTGCTATAATGCATCTTTATATGCTGTATTATACTCTATGTACTGAGTTTTGCTTCTGCATCTCATTGGCTTGTTATTCAGGCAGTTTGTCATAAGCTTTGAGGAGACTCTCATCTTTTTTCTCATCTTCAGCCTCAGCTAGCTGGTAGCACATGGCTTAACATGGAGCAAAACAAACTTTGAAAGAGGCTACTTGATCACTGTTGGCAAATCTTTTAAAAAGCATTTGTGTAGGAATGATTTTGTACAATGCTTATGTTAGCATATAACCTACAGCTTCACAAGCTAAATTAAAAGTCATTAATGCGTCAAGTTTCAAGTTTCAACACTGACTTGTCTGTCCGACACAGAGCTGAATCCCTTATTTGTGACTGAAGAGGCTCCAAATTCATCAGATTTGGTTAAGAATGTATGAAAATAAAGATAACAGGCAATTTGTCTACCAATATTAGTGTTGCCCACTATTTTGCTCTGCAAAATGAAACCGCTCCTGCTGTGTTTACATGAGGCTACTTAACTCTCCAACTGAATGTAACTCAGCCATGGCACATAATATACACTCTTTAACACATACACATTAACAGGATATCACTTCCTGATATCATATGGTGACACACTGCTACCAGGCAGCATGATCTCCCACATGGGCCCTCCCATTGCCTGGCATCCACTGGGGTGAGCCGGCATCAGTGACGCAGTAAGAGCACACAGCGGCCATTGTGTGTCCAACGCTGTGATGTCACGACCCCTTCACTTCAAACACTGACAGCCAGTGGGAGGATGCAGAGCGGAGGAGGAAGCCCAGGTCAGAGGTCAACTCTAGATTGTGCCACAGATTGGTCACGAATATACACGCCAACAACAGGCACACAATGGAAACATGGGAGTATATTTTAAACATGCTGTGCACTGCTTTAGTGCCTTCATGTGCATGCATGTGCAAAGTGTAACACATACACATCCACAGACACACACTCACACACTTACAGCCAGTGTGGGGACATGGCACCTGTGCTCAGAGAAGTGTTAATTTGTGGAGCATGTATTTTTAGATTTGACTGTGCCGTGCCAAGAAAGGCCCTTCCAGCAGCCAACATGGAGCAGCTGAATGTGGGATGTGAATGTGCATGCATGCACTCAGGTGCTCTCTGACAACAAAGCATGCTGCAAAACAGCTGCGGTGCAAAATTTAAAGACAATCAACAGACGCACTGCCAAGAACAGAAACAATTTCTGTACATGTGAAAACAGAAATTTGGCACGGAGAGCAAAAGTAGAAAGAAATCCCTCAAGGTCAAACTGAGTCTCTCTTGAAATACTGTTGAAGTCCATCATGACAGCATAGAGAAGTTTTACCAGGTATGTCATCAGTTGAGAACTAATTCTCATTTCCAATGACGACCTGGGTAAACAAACAGTTGAAGCAGTTGTATAACCACTGATAATCACTTTAGATAAAGTTTAAGGTAATCCAACAATCAGCCCAACTTCCTGTTAATATCGCAAAGGCTCCAAATGTAACACTGCACTATGTGCTTCACCAGCCTTTCCATCACTGCAAACACACACACACACCCTTTCCGCATTAAGCTATCTGTCTGCCGACTCTAATGACTAAAATAACCCCCTCTGCTCTCTGTTCTCCTTTTCAGGAACACCCTGTTCCCCTGAGTAGTGGTGTTTTTGTTTTCTGTATATGTATCTGCACACATCTGTGTGTGTGTGTGTGCGCAGTTGAGGGGTGAGAGGGGGACATGCAGACACACAGTAAAAGGTGTGCATGTGTATTACTGCCCCATAGAAGATACAAACAGACATTATTTCTAAACCTACACACACCGGTCGGTAGGATTATGTGTCATGCCTGGCACGGCAAGTATGGGGTCCTTACCCCTTCCTCTTTGGTTTCTCTCTCTTTCTCTTTCTCTCTCTCTCACACACACACACACACACACACAGTATCCCTTAGCGACAGGAAACACATTCAGACACACAGACAGACAGACTGGCAGACTGACGGAGAGTCAGATCATTTTCAAACACTCTGGACTGGTATTCTGCGGGTCAAATGCTGCTTCAGATATAAAAGCATTCCTGCTGCCACTTCACGCCTCTGTACGAACAACAGCAGGTACGCCACAGCGTCAAAAGACCTTCACCTTTGTGCACAGAGACGGACACATATAGATACATGATGTGCAATTACCTGTTCACGAGGAAAACGAGTTCACAGGGGAGAGGATACGCTCTGCTTATGCTGCTGACTACATGGTCTGGATGCTGGAGAAAGTGGATGGTAATCTGCAGGTGGTGGTGGTGAGGCAGAGAGAGATGAGAAAGATATAAACAAAAACAGACAGGAAGAAACAAAGAAAGAAAAGGTGGTTTGTTAAAACTGCAAAAATGGACAGATGGGATGAAGTATGAATAAACTATGGAGGCAGTGGAGTGTTAAAGGCAGCAGGTGTGCAAAATACAGAAGAACTTCAAAAAGAGAAGAATTTCCACGGCGGAAGCGAAGGAAGCAACAGAGCATGGTTAGCCGAGAGTAAAAACACACACCGGGTGGTGTGAAGATGTTCTCGATTGTTGTCTCGATATTGAAATTTCTAATTTCGACACAGTATCGCTTTTCCAATACCACAGGGAAAATCTGACGCAACGTATACACATAACATTTTAGATTTTCAATAAAAGACAATTAGCTGAGCGTGCGAGTGTTGACTGGCTGTTGGAAAGAAGGGAGTGCAGAAAGTGCAGCTGGTTTCTGTTCATTAATATTGCAGAATATGAGCATAAAACAAAAAAAAAATCACCATTTCTTACAACACTAAGGCTTAATTATGTTGCAGGAGACACCTTTGATTCGGTTGTTTAGTCCAGTTCATCAGCAGGTGTGTCAAGCTGTTTTCACACTTCCATTTTTCAAATGACTGCAGGTTTGAACTCCAGGTTTGAACTCTTTCTTTTATTACGCACGTTTGGATGAATTGACTGCTGTAAAATAATCAGTGTCCTTCTTAAGATTTCGAGTAAATCTGAAGTAAAGAGAAGATTACGGGCATTAAGTGCCATTTCTGCTCAGTAGGCAACTTCCTGAAGGTCGTCTGAATGAATCACCATTACTCATCAACATTGCGTGAGTCACCAATGCCTGTCACCTTCTAAATGTTCTATAAATAGCTGCAAAGAGAGACCCTCCAATCCAAAGTGAATCTGCTGCCTCAGTCCTGATGTCCTCAGGTCACTCTGCGTCGCAACGTGAAACTAGCAAGGAGAGACTCCAAGAGGTTATCAATAGGCACGAACACACTTTCAGCCCATTGTGTGACACAATGAGACACGGAAAAGACAATAGACCAGCATCATCAATTATGACCACAATGCATCGCTTCCCCTTTCCTTCCATCAGTTTTCACAACTCCTGGCTTTGTCAAGTGGTGAAGCAACTTCCTCTGCAGGAAACCCAGGGAAAGAACAAAAGCTGTTTGTCATGCTTCGGCTTCTTCAGATATCTTCTTCTATATCAGTGGCCACTTCTCGAACAAAAAGGTTGAAAGGAAAGCCAAAGTGAATGCTGTTCAAGCTGAAGTCAGTGAGGTGAGTGCAGGTGCAGAACATGAGGTGTAAAAGTCACACAGAGAACATAAAGCACCTGCAGGCATTCGCTCTGCCGTGCTCACTGTGCTCTGAACTAGAATAGCAGCACTCCAGACGTCTCTCAACACCCCGACCTCAGGTCACTATTTTTATTTCTTAAATTGATGCATTTTATTCGTACAAGTCAACATTAGACCAGTGCTGTATCCCGTGGTACAACTTTCATTGTTTCCTCACACAATCAGTACCATCATTCTTCATTCTGCCTCCACTCGGCTGCTCATAACAAACAATCAGCTAAACACCAGCATGATGCAATACCTCTAGATCCTATTTCTGTTTTTTAAAAGGTCAAAATGCAACATATGACAATCAGTTTACTTTTCGCAGCAGCGGAAGTGCTCAGATGTCTTCACTTTGATTTAACAGCGTGGCAGTCTGAACAGAGCTCATACTGGCAGACAGGAACACTGATACATAGAGTATGTATGAAGTTAGATCCTTACCAGCAACTCTCCACCTATCCTAAAGACAACATAGCGTATCCAAGAGAGATCTGCTGCTCCACGTGTCGATGCAAACACTCCCTGACGGAGACAGACGGTCGTTTGCTGGCTGGGCCCGACCAACGAGTGCCTTCATGTGCCGGTTCACTGGCTGTGACGGCACTCCTCCCTCCACCAGGCTACAGTAGTAGTCACTATTAGTCACCTTCCTCCCTCTCTATAACCACCAGCTCAACTTCCTATTCCTCCTCGTTCTCCTCCTCCCACTATCCTCCTCTTCCCCTAAATTAGCCTGAATGTCATCGTCGGGGGCAACAACAGCGAGAGCCCTGTGTCCTCCAGTAACTCATCTCCCTCTCTCTTTTTCCTCCTCTTCCACTCCTCCTTCAGTCCGGCCTCCTTCCTGAAGCACTGTACCATATCTGCATACAGCAACACCTCCACATGTGCATGCATCATAATAGAGCCTCCAAGCGATTCCTTATTTTGCCTGCTGGGTCAGTTTGTTTTTCTCAACTTCAGGGCAGTGAATCAGCATATTTACTCATTTAATTGTACTCCCGCACACGCACAAACCTACAGGCTTACATGGCAATAAGTCTATGCACACACCAGAGGACAGGAAATAACACCATATGTGTTATTATAGATAATATGTGATTATTCAGTATTAGTTATCAAACACCTAAGACGTTATTCATACTGATCTAGTCTTGTTTCTGTAATATTTACGTCTGGATCTCCTCTGTGTGCTCTGTCGGTCTCATTTCTGGTTCCTGAACTGAACCGTTCAGGATTATTAAAGTATCTATCTATCTATCTATCTATCTGTCTCTCAACATAATAAAAAGAGACATTTTATAGCAATACATTTAGCGTGTAGTCATGGTCGCTGGGTCATGTAGAGATTATTCAACAGGCATAGAAATTATATATTTATAAAATATATCCAGGTGAAGTTACCACCGGAGCACTGAATCCCAGCTTGTGATTTACTAAAAATAATTCTGTTAATACATTTCTGATTCATAAATGATCAGTTGTGACACTGAGTTGAAGATCACACTGAGCTGCTACAGACATAAGAAAAAATACTGAATATCCTTACATTTATGTTAATACATTGCTGGATGAAATGTTAAGAATCAAAGACAAAAATATGTTATTAATAAATGTCATTAGACAAAAAAATGTGCATGTACAGAAAAGTGGAGTAGTTCCATCCTACATCCTCTTATGATCACTAAAGCGTAAACTCTCCTACTTTGTGTGTAAAGTGGAGCTACAGGACTGCATGTTTGTGCAGCGATTGACTGATTTCCTCGTGTCAGTCCAGTGAGTTCACATTGAAGTAAAACCTCCCAGAAAAAAGATAAAGGTTTGTTTACAAGACACTAGTCGTCATGAATCGCTCTTCCCTCCTCCAAGCCTGTGCAGCCATTTGTACGTCAGCAACAAGCAGTTTAGCGCCTCGACATGCTCGATCAAACAGATACGCTCAAGAACATCCCTCGAACAGCACACACTGACAAAAAAATGACACAAACAGAAGGTAGGAAGATGACAGGATCATTAAAATGAGCCCCCTAGTGGTGAGACAGCAGCATGTTTTCCCTTCACAACAGCAGAAACAAAACATGCTGCTTTCTCTTTTTAAGAGCTTAACAAATATAATTTAAGACAAAAAACGTCACAACAACCTCCGGTAGAAAATAGTCAATTTATTGTAGGGCTTGACCAATATGGTGTTTTTGAGGCCGATCCCTACTTCGATATTTAGCAGGAAAAAAAAATCTGATAACCAATTAATCTCCAAAAATGTTTTTTGAGATTTTTTTTTCAGTCCTTTAACACTTGCAACAATGATATAAATTAAAGATACAACACTAAACTTTTTTTACAACTTAATTTCACAACTTTCAAGACCAAAGAAGTGAACTTTGTGAACAAAATAACGTGCAAAACTGCAGTAAATCTCTGAATGCTGTATTTTCCTACTGGCTTTAAACACACCCTGTGAAAATTTAATACCTACAGCAAATTTACGGGAAATTTAAGACAATTTAAGACCTTAATTACCTGGATTTTAATTTAAGACGTTTTAAGACCGCAGGAACCCTGAACATGTGAACATGCTGTACAGCTTCAACATAAAGGGTGTTTGTTTTCTGAGGTTAACACAATGAACTTTTTTGTCATATCTCTTTATGAGGTGACAGGATTTCTACTGTTGAGCCCAAAAACTGAAGTTTCAACTCATCACTGTGAACTCAACTCATTAATTAAATAATTAATCTGTATCCTCTGCGTCCCCGTCATCCATCCATCCTCCACCATCCTGTATCCCTAAATGCAGGATTACAAACGCTGGTATCAAAGTGCATCTCAGCTAGTTGTGCCTATCACAACAGAGGAGAGCTCTGGCCGCCATGGTTCAGCAGGACCCGGCTGACAAGCATCCCTTGTTTGTACACAAAGCATTCAACAGTGGGCCAGCTCCAGTTCTCATAGTGCTTGCAGTGTATTTACTGGGTTATTTTGGTCCAAGGGCAGGACGGCCCCCCCGAGGCCCTCAGCTCATTGGCTGGGGAAGCTGCGTTCCTGTCAAGCCTGGCCAATCGCGAGGCGTACATGTAGGAGGGGAAATCATTGACCAAGACTGCCTTGTACTCTTTTGACAATGGCCTCTGGAGGATGCAGGACCCAAACACACAGACACACACACACACACACACACACACACACACACACACACACACACACACACACACCAGCCAAGGCCCTCCTCTACTCCCTCCGTTTGCTCCCTCCATCGCCATGGTTGCACAATACAAATACTGCATGCATGCACCGTCGGCATAGCTCGACTCAAAGTGTCGGACGACTGCGATGATGTCTCTGAGTGAGGTTTAACCCAGCCATGCTAACTGAGCAATGCTATCTATCTCTCTATGTTAAGTGGGACAAACAGTGGCATTGCCATGGTTGCAGGCGACGGGTCTACGGTTGGATCATTTAAATATGGATCTGAACTTTTTGCATGATATTCAGTCCATCACAACAAATTTTCTACAGCTTCACTACAAATATAAATATTACAGACTGCACATCATTAGCATATATTATCAGCCTTAAGTATGTGGTTTCTGTTCAGTTAAAGTTCTATAATTTTCAACAACAACATGGGTATGAAAACAAACACTTCCTCATGCTTTAAGTGTGATACCACGCGGCCTGAGGTGACCTCAAGTATGTGGTTTGATATAGAGATATACTGTATATCATCTACCATGTCTTGTATTGTTACAGTTCCATGGATAATTTGGCAAACTGGAAACAGCATAAAGTCATGGTTGATTAACAAATTAAAAAAAACACAGTAAAGACAATATCAAGTGTCAGGAGTTGGGGCTGCTATGGTCACTACAGTAGATGTTTATTTTTAGAGCACTCTATTTTTCTATCTGGAGATTAATTGACCGTCATTTATACTGAGTAAACAAGAGTGAGGTCTATGAGAGTGTTAGAGAGAGAGAGAGTGATAACCAGCCAACCAGCTGCACAGCATTTCTTTTTGCATGGGTGAGCGTCACCATGTATGGTGGATGGAATGGAAGGCATTTGGGAGATGAGTTGTCAGATAAGATGCACACACACAAAATTAATTTCACATGCAAAAACCTGCTTTTTATAAACCTTTCAACTCCTCTACCCACCCACATTGTCCCTCTTTCTCTCCCTCTGACTCTTATTTGCATCTTCAACGGGTAGACTAGTTGATTAATTACCATTAATATGGAGAATGTGGCTGCCGCTGAGCCCTTGAGACATTTTAAGAGGAAGAAAGAGAAAGAAATGACAAGCGAGAGAGAGAGAGAGAGCACAGAATAGGTAAGAAAAGGAGGGCAGTGAGAAAACAAAATACAGGAAGAGTTCAAGGAGGGGTCAAGAGGAATGATAATAAATAAGATAAGCTCACAAAGGAACTTCCTCTGTGCTGCATCCATTTATTGTCCTCTGGTTTAATAGGAAGTCGGTCTTTAATTAAGCAGTGCAGACTGCACACACACAACCTTATACAGCAGATCAGTGAATTTCCTACAGATGACTGTGCTATGTGACTACGGCCAACACTAAAACCACACAGTAAAAATGTCAGTGAGCTCAGGCTCAGTCCAGTGTTTCCCAGTATAACTAATCCCATCTGAGAGCAGGAGCATCCAGTCAGGCCTTCAGGCTTCTCTTTTCAGTCCTGAAAAGCTCAATCAAAACCAATCTGGAAAAAATACTTATCTGATTTTAAAAGCGCACAAGGTCCTCATTCTTCCTCTTTTAATCCACACATACATGCCAAAATTGGCATTTGATTCTGGATCGTGGTCACAAAGACCAGTTCCTGGGCACAGACTTCCTGTTTGAGACTAGCTCAGCCATCTCACAACACAAACACCTCTGTGGCATAATTCAGAAAACACAAAGAGAGTGGGAAAGCTTGAAAACATGACTGATCAACAGGTTTTGGATGTATTATAACAGGTTGAAAATAGAGCAGTTTAGTGGGTTCTGGTTTTCATTTATGTAGAGGAAAACAAATTCAGGTGGAATATAATGAAGTAAGGCATCTGAAAGCAAAATATTTTAATTGTCTACCAACACGTTCGGCATATTTATGATAATTATAACATAATGAATTTTAGGGAGGCGCAAGAGCTCATTTGCACCTCAAAGCAGCACTGGTTAACTTAGTTTTATATGACGCTCTGATTGGTTTAACTCCTGTTACGCTCAAAACACACCTCAAGCAAAAGCAGAGTTGGACCAAACTGAATGCACTTGCACCATAAACATTAGGTCATGCACTATAATTTGTCTGTTTGAGGATTTTGAGAAATTTAATTTCTCCTTAAAGGCAACTACTTTAATAGTCTCTTTACTTCTCTGTGACAGAAAATCTTTGATTTGTGGACAAAACTACGTTTGCAGACGTCTTCTTGGGACTATTTATGACATTTTCTGTCAAACCAATCGATAATGGAGAAAGTAATCAGACTAATCAGCTATGAAAGTAATGATTAGTTACAGCCTTATTTAAAAGAGGAGACTGTTCCACAGTTCAGGTCTGATACACATTATTTAGGCAAAACTAGCAAAACATGGAGGAAATCAGTGTGATGAATGACTTTAGAGACACATGAAGGAGCTTTGAAGAATTTCCTTATCAAATTCTAATTCTAAGCTGAAAGCTAGGTGCCATCAGCATTAAGTGGAAGGAAATATTGTACTTCTGAATCAACAGGAAGCATTTAGAAAAAGCAAAGTGTGAACCCAAAGAAGCCACTAGCAACAGAGAACAAACGTATAACTGATAAACATCATAAGAGGAGGAAGAGGAGTACAAGGGCTCTGGCATCAACATCAACCACACTGAAGACAATCAGCAAGTCATGGTTTGTCTAATCAAAGGCAGACGTGAGATCCAACATGAGTATATTCACACAGTCATTCTATGAGTCATCACTGTCGACTTTTTGACATCCTCATACAAAACCACGGACTGAAATTGGCTTTCAGTTGTTATTAGAGAACCTGTCTGAGGAGCCCAGAGGATATATTATTAAGAGCAGTCTCTAGCAATATAATAATAATAATAATAATAATGTTCTGCAGCTACAGACTTTCAACACCAATGAAAATATAACAAATAGTGTAATATACAGTGCATAACAAACTTATTATTCCACCTGCCAGTGTCAGGTGTTTGCCAACGCTGCCCTACATTAACGGTACTGCTGCTGATTTATGTTTCTGTAATGGTTAATCCACCAGTCTGTTCAAGCTCTTTAATCAAAATGATATATTGAATTTAACTGTTGTCATCCATGAATTTTCAAATTTACTGTTTTTAAAAAAAGATGCCAAATTATGTTATTTAATAAAACAGAAAGAAGAGAAACGTGTTTTAGTGGTTGTATGTTTCTCTGGATTAATTTCTGACTTGTCAGTGAATTTCAGTGTTCTGCCTCAAATTTGGGTCTAAAAAGGTGAATTCAGTTTAAATTCCTCACTCTTGTTCAAGATGAAGTGTAGTGAACTCAGTAAGATAGAAAGAGACATATATACATAAATATATTACAACCTTGTTAGTGCCACATTTTAAAGAGCCTTGAAATCTAATTTCCTTGAAGAAAATCACAAAAATCTTTGAAGATACTTCAAAACAAACAGCAGCAAACGCACAGAGGAGAAGTGAAACTGCAAGAGAAACAAGTGAGACGGCCTCATCTTCTTCACGTATTTAGCTTGTTTTGAGGAAAAGACTATTTAAACATACCAGCTTAGTGAACATATACGGTCATATTTTATTAGTGCGTCGAGAAAAACAGCTGATGAAGAACATCTTTATAAGGAGACACAAACGCGCTAAACTTGCAGCGATCTCCACCTGCAAACTTCCCCCCTGCAGTTTAGACTAACAAGCAGAACAACTGTCCAAATGTACACAAGAGGCCAGCTGCAGAGCGTTGAGACGGCGTTCTTACAGAGACAAGAGAGACTAAGAGCATCACTACTGCCCGTCTGTCAAAAGAGGATATGAAACGGTGGGATGGAGGTAAGATGAGGAAGTGGAGTCACACATTCAGCACATGCCCTGAAATGCCCCACCCACGTTCACCTCTGATGGATCATGAGGTCATGTTGTCACACAGCACATGCCGAGCTGTCATTCCTGTGGTTTGAAAAGTCCAAGTTTCAGAGACAAACTTCTTCAGGGGTTTGTTTGGTCTGGTCAAAAACACTGTCCGGGTCACGGGGACATGTGTCCATATGGCAAATGGATGGAGCTGTGTTTACACACACACCTGATGCTGTTTCACACTAGAGTACATCCACTGCGCTACGTCAGTGTGCTTACCTGAAGGAAATTAACCCCATCTGTAACACTTACGAGCGGACATGAGTGCAGTGAGGCTGAAAACACACACACACACACACACACACACGCACACACACACACACACACACACACACACTCACTTTTCCATACACACAGGATGTAAAGCTTGTGCTGATTTGTGCACTTGAACATAAACACAAGCTGCAGAAAAAAAAGCTTTGCTGCAGCCAGTAGTTCAGTCATCAGGACACCACTGAGACCAGTTAGTCAAAAATGGTCACCTCAGCGGAGAGGCTGCAGCGCTTGAAACTCGACTCCTGCTTTCCTTTGCCGCCCATCTGAGCCGCTTGCTGCTGTGCTATTGGAGAGAGAGAGTGTGAACAGTCTGCCGCTGCTCTACATAGTGACCGGTGACCTCTGACCTTGCTGACAGTGACATCACAGTTCAGTGTGTTTACTGACCCCTGACCCTTCTCACAGTGTGCACTCCATGACCCCACTGACTCCTCCATTTCAAACAATGTGTGTGCACACTAGTGTTGGCAATGGGTGAGCACAGGTATGAAGGTCTTAACTTCTACAGATGGTTACTACTAGAGGTGTAACGCTACAAAAACCAAAAAAAAAAAAAAAATCACGGTACAGTACATATCTTGGTTTTAAAAGAACAGTTCGGTTCATTTACATGCACCTAATATTACCTCTACTTATTCTATTTTTTGTTTACTTCTGTCACTGCTTCCTATTTTTGTAGGCCCTTATTTCCATAGCAACAGATGCCTGTCCCATGACGGTTCGGTATGAATACCATCTTTTGTCTCGTAGTGTCTGAGTTCCAGCTTAACTCTGTGCCGGTGTTGCTGCTTAGACTCTCAAAAATGAGGAGGAGGCAAACAAGGAAGCAGGAGAAGGAACGGTTTTGCGTCTTCCCTGGAAAAGAGGCCACTTTAGATTCAGACGACATAACTGCTGCTTAACTCGTCTGCAACAACTCTGCATCAGTTCCAGTGGTGTCGCCAAAACACAACAACACATTCACTCAGTGTGTTTGGATACTTTAGTGTTAATGCTGTGTGTGCCTGAGTCAAACAAACTACAGTAAAACACACATTACTTCCTCACACCTGCAGGCAGCTCACTACCTGTATGACATATCGAAACAAATACATAGAAAAATACACCTTCTTTTCAGTGTGGTGGAAAAATTCCAAACTATTTTATTGGAGGAGACTGAAGGCAAAGCAGAACTAAAACAGCATTAAAAAGATGATTAATGCCTGACTTATATAGATTAATGGGACCGCTGCGCTCTAGATTTTCTATTTCTGGTGCCTGGCTTTACGACCTGTCATCATGGCATCTTGTAACACAACTTGGCCATCAGTGGCTCAGCCCTCACGGTGACGTCCAAGGGGAAACTTCTTCGAAATGCACTAAGAATGAAAGTAGACCAGTCACAGAACGCACGCAGAACATTGACAAAAGTGAGTTCAGCAGTCACAAGCTGTCAGAGCTATTCAGACCTTTCTGCTCTGACCTTTGAGCCTGATTGTGTTTTCTGGAAAGTGGCGTGGATGATCACAGAGGCTGGGTGAAGAGGTCAGAGGTCAGGGACTGAGGTGTAAAGTCAAACACTTAGGGTGCTTTTCATTATGCTAACCTATGTTTCCTCAAGCACAAATCCTTCTGGAGGAGGTTAGAGCGAGAAACCAAGGATGTACGTGGAAGTGGCGTGACGTGTATTTGCTGCACCTCCACATACGGTGGAGATTGGCGCTGAAGTGAGGAAGAGACACAAACTAAGCGAGGAGACACCTTAGCATAAGAAAAAGCACACATACTCTCAGGAGACATGCAGTTCAACACATAAATTACCTGTGGCTGTGATAAAATCAGACTATTAACTGGAGTACGTCTTCAAATCCACATTTGTAAAAGTAATAAATAATTTCATAGCAAAAGTGATCAGAAGACATGACACCTAATGTAACAATTTCGAGGTGGAATATGATAAAAATATCCCACTTTTAAGCGGCAAATTTTACCATATTCTAAAACAAAGTCCTTCCTTCTAAAGCAAAAGCCAAACCTGCGGTATGTCAAATATTATTATTGGAATAAAACACTGGCACAGCACTACTGGATAGCATCAGGCTTAACAAAGTGTACACCCTCCACTCTGTCTGCACACACGCTAATAATAAACGCACAGTATGTAAATAAAGGCCACTCAGAGGGGACAAAGGGGGCATAAATGGTCAGCGGTGCCTTCATTATTTTAGAGTTGCACCATGCAGGACTTGAATAAGCAGCAGAGTACAGTTTACAGTCACTGCTTATACATAGCAGCATACCCTGTGGCTGAGGCGTTGTTACTGATACCAGGCCGCCTGCTGATTATAAATGGAAAGAGGGGAAGCTCCACTGAAGACAGTAAAAAGGGGAAAGTGGTTAATTATGGTGCAACCAGTGGGTCCCAAAGTGGCACCAAAGTGAGGACAAACATCAGAATATTATCTTATTAATTCATGATTTATACAACAAAGTGTTAAAATGGCTTCTACGCATACAATAAGCATGTCTATACTGTTATTTGTAATTTAATGATGTGCTTGTGGGTGTCTCTATTCATAATTACATTAATTATTACCAACTCTTGTCAAATGATGCAGGGTGATTGGTGATGCTTGCAGGCTAGGTGGACGTGTAGTCAACAATGCAGAAATATTTACATAACTTTTTTTGTAATTTGGCCACATTTAAAGGAGAAATTGAATTTGACTTTAAGGAGAATGAAATGTTAAGAGGGTCACTTAAAGCGCAGTAAAAACACGGAGGTTTTGATGCGCAGTTTGAGTGCCTGAGTCGCTGGAGGGCTTTCCAGAGGTGTTGGAGCAGAAGCTGAAGTAAAAATATCACTTACCCGCTCCTGAAGGTCAGACAACACGAAAGTGGAGAAGTCAGGTTCACCAAAAGAGGGTTCTCTCCTCTGTCCTCTCCCTGGAGACAAACCAGCAGCAGTTTGAGGGTTCTCCCTTCGGGGCCGCAGCGTGCTGCCACACAGCCGCCTCTTCGCTTCTCTTCCCTGGGTAATTTGTTTTTGTCCGTCTGCTTGTTGTCACAACCCGGAGCTCCTGCTCGGTCACCTGTACACACCGCCAATGGCAGCGCACAGGTGGGTTCATGGGAAATGTAGTTGCGCTCGTGTCTTCAGACAAACTGGTATTTTGAGGCGATGACTTGATGCCTGCTGACCGCACGAGGGGTTTTATGAGGTCCTCTAACTTTAGCCAGACACCTCCAGCCCGACCAAAGGAGGACAACTCTTATCTTAGTTATTGTTTCATATTTATGACGCTTATAGTTTAGTCCCAGTCACGTTTCAGTTTTAATGCACAATTATCATCTGTCATTGTTACCATAAATCCTGTCCATTCATCCAGTCCATTAAACAAACGTGTTATCCACCACCCAGTGTAAAGTGTTTTTCACTGCTCTTTTAAATTAACAGTATTGCTGATTAAAAAAATATATTTTAATATTCCTCAAATAGTTAATCCATCAGAATGTGCAAACCCACTAATCAAAATTAAATATTTAATTTTAAAATATATTATAGTAATCCATAAAGTTATTTATATATTCATACATGTGTATATATATATATATATATATATATATATATATATATTTATTTATTTATTTATTATTTTTTATTACAGTTATTTACGGTCATTCTTGAACATTCCTATTTGCGTGATTGTATGTTATTCTTGATTAATTTCTGTGCTGGTAAGCACTGTATACAGTGTGTTTTATTAATAAGTCACAGAGTACTTGTATGCAGGTCAGTGAATAGAATAGAATAGAATAGAATAGCATAGAAGAGCTTTTATTCATCCTCCATTGGGGGACATTCACTTGCATAAAAAAATTACAGTAAGAAACAACCAATAAACAACACTAATGAAATAATAGGATAAGTATTACGAATACTTACAGTATGAACTAAACAAAGAAAAGAAATAGATTTTTAATGGCAAATGAAATTAAACTAAATGCAATAAACAACATGTATTGTTGCTATTTGGAATTTGATATTAAATTATTTAGTATAAAAATGGACATAAAATATATCAGTGGAAGTTTGCTATGCAAATTAGTTATTGCTGTGTTTTGAGGACAAATGACAGAAATGAGTCTAGTTTCCATCAACCATGTTTTATTACCGATGGCAGGGGTGACCTGCAGTAGCTCCTTCTAGCAGGATGGGAGTCTCAGTCTGCAGCTGAAGGAGCTGATTTAATTTTTTTGCTATGACTTACATCTCACAGTAGGCATGGATGCATTCGTTTGATTGTGAAGACCACCTAAAGTCTGACTATTTTATTTTTTGCTTCACTGGTTGGTACAATAACAGCATCAAGAGAATACATTCAGTATAGAGATGTAAAGGAGGGCCTTGCAATACTCAGTATAACAACTAGAGGGAGGTAGAATCAAAAACACTGTAAATTAATTCATGACAGAGGACCAGAGGCATTTTAAACAGGCAGTTTTTATTTCAGTGCACAAAGTGTGTCTATCAATCTCACTTTCACCTGATAAAATTAGACTGAGCACTAAAACAACTTCCTGCAGCTAACCAGAA
Source organism: Synanceia verrucosa (assembly GCA_029721515.1). Taxonomy (NCBI): domain Eukaryota; kingdom Metazoa; phylum Chordata; class Actinopteri; order Perciformes; family Synanceiidae; genus Synanceia; species Synanceia verrucosa. The sequence goes on along the minus strand of CM056552.1, from coordinate 5,826,242 downwards.
CATCCAGCTGTCAATGGTAGTGCTCTCCCCATCATAATCAAGCATGTGACTGGTGTGTTTCAACACTTATTATTCGGACCCCAAAAGGCAGTAAAAAGCCAACAAGGGAGACAATCAAGATGATTTTAGCCAAGAAAAGAAACACTGCAGATCAAATCAGCAGATGAGTGAATGACTCCTGAGGTAAATCATCTCTTTGGCCCCTTCGGTAAACAGCAGTCTTTCATATTCACATAATAGTAAGTGAGGCTACCTTAAATTAAATACATAAAGGAAAAAAAAAAATCACAATTTTAAAAGAATAATACAACTCTGGTGATGCAACATTGTTCCAAATTCAAACCAACCCAAAATAATGTAGATATTTTCAGAGTAACTTTTCAAGTGAGCATTAAAAACGAACAGAGGGAGGACAGTACAAATGTTCCCTGTTAATCCATGAGTTTTAAAAACTTCTTGATGACGAGTCACACGCATGGGTTCAACATGTTGTCTAATGTAAAATAATGGTGGATGTATGAATCTTTTCGTACAACTGGATCTCTTGATGTGCACGTTCTTTCTCTGTCTGTAGGGCCGAGCAACATATCAGTATTTATCATCGGCTATAACTGATATGAAATCAGTGTTTACCACAGTGTGAAAACATTCAGCACTTCTGTCTGGGATAACTATGCTAAATAATGTTAAGTTAGAGTTCTCCCAGCTGACCAATCCTACATGTTTTCAGAAGGACCAGCTGGAGCTGAGGGGTGTTTAGAGGGACAGCTAATGTCCCTACATGGCAGATTTCTAAGACTTCCTAAGAATAATGTTCATACTGGATATTTCTGCAGTACATGATTTACATTCACGAAGAGCTTTCTTATTCAAATAACAAATTGAGAGTTGGTGTTGATGTGGACACTAGAAGCTGAGGTCTGCATCCCAACTCAGACCAGTCAATGTTTGCGCTAACAATGAAATGTAAATGTCAATCAAGATCCCGACTCAAAATGTGAAAAGACATAATCCAGGGTTCTAGGACAGAGTCGCTAAATATTATATTTCTGGTAATGAAATGTCAGCAGGGCTGTTGGGCAGGACTCCTATGTGTAGGGTGAGGAGGGGTACTGTGGATGCCACCAGTCCATGAGCTTTACACTGTGTACGGGATCCAGCACCACCTGGGTCCCGCCTTGATCCCCCCTCTTCTTCCCCCGCTGGGGCGGAGAGTCCTGGAACACCAGACGAACGCGGTGGTGGCGCATGTCTGTGCTGACGTTGATTGTGAACTATGAGGAAGACAAAGACAGACCGGTTCGGATTAGGAAAGGAGGTTCAGATGGTATTTTAATTAAGGGGGGGGGATAAAATGTAGCAGACAAATGATAAAAAAAATACTGTTAGCATAACATCACAAACATGTTGCCAGCAGGGGGAAGATTCTGGAGGTTTTCCATGGATGAGACAAACAGTTAAAAACTCTGCAACTCATTTAAAAGTACTAAAAGTCCTGCTCTTAGGTGTCATTTAAAAACAACATTTCAATGATATATTACTACCAACACAGGTCAGCTTCAGGTAACATGTACATATTTAAAAGAACAGTCTGTAATCCATAGAAAGTGGTGGAAAATATCCACCAAAGTAAGAGTTACCCACCAGGGTTAGTGTCATGCCCATGACCACAGGGGTGAAGATGAAGTTAAGGGTGGTGACCTGAAGCATGTAGCAATCAGAGTCTGGGTTTGTATGGACGTCTTTGTATTGTCTGGGCATGCACAAGGACTTGGCACACCCGTTCTTACTGTGTCCCTGCTGGGATGGAGATGCAGAAATAAACATGACAGACAACACAGACAGCCTATTACTGATTATGTTAACAGTTACTGTTATTTCCATCAGGGGTGCAGTTGGTTTTAAACCACTCAAAGTTTTTACCTGCTTTATAAACTTGAAGCTGAACTCCCAAAGTGGCTCAGGCCGAGTTCCTGACACTTTTCTGACCCAGAACAATAAACACTGCAACAGGAAACATTAAGCAAAAAGAAATTTCCACAATGAAAGACTAGTTAAAGTTGTTATGGACATGCATTCATGTGTTTCCAACTGGTTTGTGTTGTTCTTTATAAATATCCAACATAAAATACATTAACTGTACCATTGATGGTGTCTGGCTCTCTTTGAGCTATCTGGCTCCACTAACAGAACCTAAACTTTAGTCACACATCCATATACATCCATATAGCGTATATATGTGACTGACTACTCATCAGATTATTTACCTTGGAGTTGAGCAAGGTTGTGGGTGTAGATTCTGGCAGGGCAGGAATTTTGGAGACGCGCAAGCTGAACGGCTCATACAAATGGAAAAGGGAGCGAATCACACGGGCACGTAGAGAGGACATCCTGTCAATATTGTCAGGCTGGAGGCGGAACGGCAGGTCAGCATCAATCTTGTAGTGCCTGGGAGAGATGGAGGGTAGGAGGGCAAGATGTTTACATGTTTATTACGCCAAGTGTCAGTTTATTCCATTTCCTGAACCACTTTTATGTTATCACACACACTGCTAGTGATGGATATGATTTTCAATTTCACAATTAATCACTCAAATAAAAGCATAGAAGGCAAAGGCTAAAAAAAACTGCCTTCAATTTAGTTTCATGTTTGACCTTGAAGAAATGAGATGTCCAAGTTCCAATAACTTGTGCAAACATGTTTGTAGAAAACTGAACTCCGCTTTGCTGTTCATCATTGACTGCACGCAGTGATGCAGACAATCAATAAAAGAGCCTCACCTTCTGTAGAGCCTCGTCCAAAAAGCTGCAGTGCAGGTGACTGTCCAAGCATCCCTACAAATTAGAGCAAATCTGCACACGTCCTCTGGCCGAATGTAGGAGGCGAGCATTAACCAAATATCCACTGGATACTGCGAACCATTACTGCATTCACTGCTTTCTGTGAAGACAACAAACAAAGATCTCAGTAAACAACCTGGTAAGGTAGCACAAAATGTGGTTTAAATCATTTCCTTGTGCATACCTCTCTAGGGTTCTTCATATTGTTTACATGAATGCATCTGCCAGCTCATTATAGATGTGGAATGTTGTCTGTCATGGAGCACTAAGATTTACAGCAGGTTGTAAAATCCTCACTCATCATTGCATTTTCTGCTCTTCGGTTAACTGGACTCTTGTTACTTGGACTCGTTGATATAGCTTCATTTACAGTATAAATCCATTCAACATATATATCCTCCTATAAACTCAAACAACAGTGCTCTCATAACCTATGCTCCCAGGACTACAGTGTTTCCTCGGTACACACAGAGCTCAACAAAGGCATTTTCTTACACTATACCTTCAACCTGGAACTCACTACAGCAGGATTCTGAAGCTGTCCACCTTGACCGTACTTGAGGATTCTTACCTGAAGGGCACTGGGACAAACATCTTTGGAAACCTGCTCTTGTTTTTAGTGTTCCTTTTCCCTCTTTCATTGGCACTTAAACACAGTGTTGTAAGTATTGTATTGAAATCTTGTCTGCCTGTAACCAACCGTTCTAATGTATGCCTGTCCAAAAGTCTCTCTTGAGAATGAGACCCTGTATCTCAATGAGATCAAATGTATAAATAAAGGTCCAATAAAAATAAAGAAAATCCTTAAGCAAACTGCAGATAATACCTTTTCTCCTCTTGTTTTTCTTCTTGCGGGCAACTTTAGATTCATTTTCTCCATCCTCCTCAGGGTCAAAGTCATCACTGCTGTCCAAAGCGTTGGCTGTGACACCCACCGATGAAGAGAGCACCTCCTCTACAGCACCCTGAGATGCTTCCAGGCCGCAGAGTAATTTAACTATAACACAAGGTTACATTAAGCACTTGAATCTCCTGTCTAGACATGACTAAAAGACACAGCAATCTCAATTTGTTAACATTTAAAACATGTCTGACAATATACCTTCTTTTTCAACTGCGTTGGCAACAGCCTTTTTCACCCTCCCTGACTTCACAACGGCTGGGTCGGCATCAGCATAATCAGCAACAGTCACTGGGGAAAAACAGACGTGTTTTCCAATAACTGTACTGTTTAGAAGTAATATTTCTTTCAAATAGATACACTATGTTGCCAAAAGTATTCGCTCACTCATCCAAATAATCAGAATTAGGTGTTTCAATCACTTCCATGGCCACAGGTGTATAAAATCAAGCACCTATGCATGCAGACTGCTTTTACAAACATTTGTGAAAGAATGGGTCGCTCTCAGGAGCTCAGTGAATTCCAGCGTGGAACTGTGATAGGATGCCACCTGTGCAACAAATCCAGTTTTTCAAATTTCCTCACTCCTAAATATTACACAGTCAACTGTCAGCTGTATTATAAGAACGTGGAAGTGTTCGGGAACCACAGCAACTCAGCCACGAAGTGGTAGGCCAAGTAAACTGATGGAGCGGGGTCAGTGGATGCTGAGGCGCATAGTGCGAAGAGGTCACCAACTTTCTGCAGAGTCAATCACTACAGACCTCCAAACTTCATGTGGCCTTCAGATTAGCTCAAGAACAGTGCACAGAGAGCTTCATGGAATGGGTTTCCATGGCCGAGTAACTGCATCCAAGCCATACATCACCAAGTGCAATGCAAAGCGTCAGATGCAGTGGTGTAAAGCACGCCACCACTGGACTCTAGAACAGTGGCGACGCGTTCTCTGGAGTGATGAATCACGCTTCTCCATCTGGCACTCTGACGGACGAGTCTGAGTTTGGCGGTTGCCAGGAGAACGATACTTGTCGGACTGCATTGTGCCAAGTGTAAAGTTTGGTGGAGGGGGGATTATGGTGTGGGGTTGTTTTTCAGGAGCTGGGCTTGGCCCCTTAGTTCCAGTGAAAGGAACTCTGAATTCTTCAGCATACCAAGACATTTTGGACAATGCCATGCTCCCAACATTGTGGGAACAGTTTGGAGCTGGTCCCTTCCTCTTCCAACATGACTGTGCACCAGTGCACAAAGCAAGGTCCATAAAGACATGGATGACAGAGTCTGGTGTGGATGAACTTGACTGGCCTGCACAGAGTCCTGACCTTAACCTGATAGAACATCTTTGGGATGAATTAGAGCAGAGACTGAGAGCCAGGCCTTCTCGTCCAACATCAGTGTGACCTCACAAATACACTTCTGGAAGAATGGTCAAAAATTCCCATAAACACACTCCTAAACCTTGTGGACAGCCTTCCCAGAAGAGTTGAAGCTGTTATAGCTGCAAAGGGTGGACCAACGTCATATTGAACCCTATGGATTAGGAATGGGATGTCACTTAAGTTCATATGTGAGTCAAGGCAGGTGAGCAAATACTTTTGGCAATATAGTGTGAATCGGCAAAACCACTAGCACTGCTAGCAGTGGGCTAACAACAGTTAGAGTCACATAGAAGTGATAACGTTATCTTTATCTATCATTCGACTCTGGTTCATAACAGAAAACAACCACTGAAATGTGACCGTGGCATGTACTCAATTCAACAATAATTTGGCAAAGTTATAACACTTGAGTCAAATAATTCCTACATTGTAAACTGAGGAGAGAAACCGTTTCAATTCAAGAGATCTCTGGGATCCCGACAGTGGACTAGCGAGATAGCTAGCCGGCTAATGTGGAAACTAGCATACCTGATTCCGAACAAACGTCTCCGGCCTTAAATTTCAGCCGTTTTCGGTTCCCTTTCTTGGGCATGTCGACACCAGTGATATGTGGACGCTTAGCGGGCCTGTGGGTCCTGCCATGTCGCTATGGCAAGCTGAGGTAGAGAGAAAGAAAGAAAAATGGGAGAGAAATTGAAAAATGTTCCGCCAGGATCTTCAGCCATCATGGAATGACGTAACGTTGCAAGTATCGCGAGAATATCGTCACCCTGCTGCTATAGCTTTGCTGCCACCTGCTGGCTGCTGAAGACACTGCAACGATTTCTGTTGATCAAAAGTGTAGAAAACTGGATATTCCATGTATTTTATCAGCCAATTTTGATTTAATTGACTGATAAAGTTTGTTTTTGTTGGAGAGACAGTTGCACGTCCTGAGGCAACTGGGCTTCTTTACAAAATACCTCATAATCATACGTGTTTATAAGATGTTCCTTTCTTTCTTACTCCCTCCCCTTTACTATCCTAATGGCACATTTCTGCACTTTGCACCTTTCTGTTAAGTTTTCTTTCCGTTTATCTGGATAACAGCCTTGCTCTTTGCACCCTTTATTTATTCTTAGTTGTCACTTAATCATCATTTGTTCTTATAGCTGCATTATGTTTGTATGTCATGCACCAAGATACCAAGTCAAATTCATGTGTGACCTTCACTTGTGAATGAGTTATAGTCAGATTTAACAACTAGGTGACGACAAACAGCCGTCACTGTTTCTGCCAAATATCTTTGTGTTTAAAGTTTGAGGTGAAATATAATCAAGTTTTTAAATACAAAGTTATGATCCTCTATTTGCCTGTTAACATTCATTAAAAAAAACTCAGTTTTAAATGAAATCATCTGAACATAGGAGAAAACTGATAAATGATTGAAATAATTTATAATGTGGACTTTTTCATAACCAAGAAACAATGGTGACTCTTCATTCACACTTTTTCATCCACTTTTCCTAATATAGGCATCAACTTTAATTCACTTTTAAACTTATTTTAGTGTATGAAATTATTCTTTATCAAGTTCTCATGGCCTTTCTCCAAATGGCATCCACTTTACACTTTACAGCAGCCAAATACCTGCCAAATTCATGTATTTGTTTTATATGTGGTAATGTGATCTTTTAATAAATAATTGTTTTAACTGACTGACATATGACAGTTCATCCCACAGGCCATAACACTATCAACCTCCTGAGCTCCCAGGCTCACCGCTGTGTCACTTCATTCACTTTCAGATACTTAATTCACCAGCACTCGTTCATTTTTCTAGTTCATATTTAATTTACTAAATTGTACTAACTCATATCCCCTCTGACTTGAGTAATTTCTTCTTTTTTCCCCTTGGTTTTAACTAGTAAACATTAATAGCCTATAGGGAGCCTAAGATATAAGAATTTCCTTTGCTAACAACTGCATCAGTAATTGTTTGTGCTTATGACAATAAAAAAAAACCTTGAACACTTCTGATGAGAAAGTGGAGCAACTCTCTCATAATCTACACATGCAATATTAGCCTATATATGTGTGTTTATAGCACCAGGTATTCCATTGTGTTCACTATTTTGGTTCACTTATGTTGACTGCTTATTGTTATTGTTGCACTTTCCACTATATTGCTGTAACGATGCAGTTTTCCCAGTTTGTGGGAACTAAACGATTATTACTAATAAGGGCTTATCCTATCATAATTTAGGCTATTTAAGTTCCTGCAGGTGGCGCTGTTTATTCCGCCTCTGGTGCAGCTGGAACGCGCATCGCGTCTCAGGAAGCTGTCGGCTCATGACATGAACGCGCCCATTGGTGCTGATGTGAAAAGTTAAATCACATTTGACCAGTCGAGGGGTCGAGTCTGCACGGACTGCAGAAGCGTGACAATAATACTGCTCAGAGTTTAAAGGTGACATCACGGTGACCGTACGGCCAAGTCATCGCTTTGCGCGCCGAGTTCTCGGTGCAAAAAAGCTGGGAGTTGGTCCCTTATTTCCAGAGCTGTGGCCCTGGTAGTGACAACTGCAGATTCCCCTCTGTGTGTGTGTGTGTGTGTGTGTGTGTGTGTGTGGGAGGAGGAGTGTGCGGATCGGTGTGTGGAGAGATGGAAGCGGAGAAGGCGGATGCAGATAAAAGTCGCTCTCCACGTCCCCAAGACTGAGGACGCAGATGAAACGTTTCCCCTCGGATATATTAACATATTACCTGTTTTTAATTATTACAATTATTATTGTTATTCTTCCTGCCAATGTGCTGTGATCTCCGTCGTGTTTGCGGGCACCACCCCTCCACACGCACCCGTCTATCTGTGAGCTGTCAATCATTTCACGCCGGGATTTCTACATGTGAGTGCATGGCGCGCCGGGCAGGGCGGATCTGGATCTGCTCACGGGGTGAAAAGACGCCGGTTAATATGGATGAAAGGTCAACCACCGTCTCGTCATCCCTCTGATTAGGTAAGGCGATGTGAGGCTTGAGGATGCACGAGAAATGCGGTGCAACGAGAGAAAAGACGCGCATCCATACGGCGGCTGACCGTGGCTACGGGGCGTTAATAGGCCCTCTTATCACTTATTGTAAGCCTGTTTATCAGGATTGTAACCCATGTATCCCCCCTTCCTAATCCTGACAGCGACACTGTCCTATAGCGTTGCCCCGGAGACCACGGAGCGGGGAAGATGATGTGCGAGGTGATGCCGACCATCAACGAGGGAGACTCGGCCGGTCCTCCCAGAGGCACCGGCGGCGTCCCCAACGGCTCGGACCAGGAGGCCAACTTCGAGCAGCTGATGGTCAACATGCTGGACGAGAGGGACAAGCTGCTGGAGTCCCTCAGGGAGACTCAGGAGACCCTGATTCAGTCTCAGACTAAGCTGCAGGGGGCGCTGCACGAGAGGGACGTGCTCCAGCGGCAGATCAACGCTGCGCTGCCTCAGGTGAGGATCCGGACTCTTGGGAGGGAAGGAGGGGTGTGTGTGGGGTGAGACAGATTAGATTTTATCTGACTATAAAGAACAAATGAGTGTTGAAGTGGACAGCTGTCCATACTGTAGTCCTATGTAAGAAGACAGTAGTGATGCTTGACCCACCAGGATCAGGCCTGAACTCTTTGACCCAAAGCTCTGCTAGTTTCTGCTGATCGAACTGAAAATTGACCTGGAATATGCATCACATGTCATTGAAATGGTCCACCAATGTGGACCCTGCTTCAGCTGTGTCAAAATCCATTATTAAGACCTTCATTATTTCAGTTGTGTGTGCATATCTGTTGGAAATACTGGTAGTCATTGTGTACCGGGCGCCAAGTAATGTTGCAGGAGGTCAACTGGGGCTGATCCTGATAACTAGCAGGTTAATGTGACCGCTGTGGTGCTGATGGTGACTGATTTGGAGCAAATGAAATTACATCATGCTTTAATAATACTGCTGTTGGTCTGAAATGTGGCGACAAATCTAAAGTCCCATCGAGACATTGACACCTGAAAGAAAAAGCTGAATGTGACTGTTTCAGGAGGAGGGAAGTGCAGCTGTTTCTCCAGCAAGCATGGATTTCTACTTGCTGCACCTCTGCTCGGGAACCCCTTGACACGCCTTGAGAATAAGCGTGGAGATGACGGGGATATACAGGCGCATGGAGCTTCAAAGCTCCTGAGTGGAAGTGTGCCAAAAAGGAGGATGTAGATGTCTAGCAGTAGGTTCAAAGGTATTGTAGAGAAATGTGTGTGCACTAGAGGACTCCAGGCCAGTTTTTGGGAACCCTGCTGCTCAGAGGAGGGCAGGCCCCACCTATGGACTGAAACAGCCGCACCTCTTGTATGCAGGTGACCTGGTGGTAGTGAGAGTGAAAGGAGCTGATGGGATATATTTGACGTTTGTGGCCTATGGTGTGTGCTTTTGAGAGAAAGAGAGCTGAATAAGGGCTGCTGCAGCCACCAAGCATGACGACAGTGAAGCCTCAGCACATAAAGCTGCGCTACCCTCTGACCCTCTGGTCTAAATGCGTGGCATGATGTCACAGTATGGTGTAAGAGAGAGAGAGAGAAGGAGGGAGAGGACCATGCTGATGATGACAGCCTCACTGCAGCCTCCTGTGAAAGAAACATGGCCGCTTGCTAGTGTACATGGCCTTGGGCTGCTTGCTTCCACACATGTATGCACGTCTGTGTGTGTTTGTGTTTTGTGTCAGAGAGAGGGAAGAGGCTGTCATGCCTGTTTTCTAATCTGGTTTGGTTCAGCATAATGTTTTATTCTAGCAATAATACAAGTATTAGTTATACAGTCATGGACCTCAGAGATATTATGCAGACATTATGACTGGTGCACACATGCATAAGCTCTCTTTTTCTCTACACACACACACACACACACACACACAGCAGTGGTCATTTCCATGCCGGCCACAAAGTGGAGAGATGACGCAACAGACAGTGGGTGAAGCAATCCTGAGAAATGAGGAAAAATCTCAGAGGCCATTGATTTCTACTCTATTTTCTTTGGTTTTTTTTGTCTGCTCAACTGAGGAAGAATGAGGACAGTCTGGCCCTGATGCATCAGTGGAAATTGCGGCGTGCGTCTTGTAACGCTGAGGGGGAAGTGCGGAGAAAATAACATACTGTATCTGATCTCTCAAGTTTGGGTGTGATGAATACATCAGAGCCACGCTGTAGCAGTTGGCGACGCCGGCTGCTGACCCCGCCATCCTATATGTGTTGATGGCGATTAGGTGGATTCGCGGCTGCGCTTGACGTGGCCATCGCCAGAGTGTTTATGCCCTCTGCTACAGTACAGCATCACAGCTTTGTTTGCTATGGTGTAGCCCTCCAGCCAGCAGTGTCTACATGTGTGTTTTCCTCCCTTGTGTTCAGCTTTCTCTGCTTCCAAGGTGTAAACTGATGTATGAGTGTTGGCACGGCAAAGCAGCCTCTTTTTTTTGCCCAAATCCATCCACTCTTCTCTTTCTGTTTGCCAAACAAACTTCTTCATCTTCACCTACAAGGTGTGAACTAGGGCCGCACAGTATGTCTAAAATTCACATTATCGCAATGTCAACCTGCGTGATGTACTTATCGTCAAAGAGAGTTTCAAGTAAATGGTTCCGTGTGTTCTACCATATAATTGGGATGAAGCATCCTAGATTCCCATCCACTATGCATACCAATTCTAACAAATGTTAGCATCATAGAACAACTTGTGGCTAAAAAGAACAGCGTCTCTTATTTGAAAATATTTTGGTTACAAGAGAGATGACGTGTTGCAAACAGGTACTATGCATTCATCAAGAAATTTGACTAATCTCCATAGCAACCAACAACACAAAGATCGTAAAAGCTAAATTGCTAATGCAGCACAGCAGTCCAGCAGACATCCATTCATAAAGTTTAGCTCGAGGAACTCCTTATGAGAAAACATCAAAGCTCCACAAAGGAATTATTTTCTTTCCAGTGTCTGCATAAGATACTCACTGTCTCTGGTCTGCTAGCATTGAACCCACAGCAGAAAAAAATACTTAGTGTTTGTTTATTTATATCAAGTTCTATCGTCATCGCTGTATTCAGTAATGGTATCATATATCACGTTTTCCTAACACCGTGCAGGACTTGTGTGTATTTGTGTTTGTCGTCTGTAGGTTCCCTGACTTCATGCGACTGATGTGACCCAGAACTGTCAGATCTATGTCTCTCCTCCACATGTACACACACACACACACACACACACACACACACACACACACACCAACAAACTGTGAGCCATTTAATAATTTGGAGCACTTCAATGTCGTCATTGTTAAAAATACATAAACCCATATCAGCTTGGCATCTCAAATTCATATTTGCCTCAGCAGCGCCGTAAAAATGGGACGACGTTGCCATTTTACCACACACACACACACACACACACACACACACACACACACAGAGACAGAAAGACTAGGATGGATTTGTTCATTAGCTACAGAGAATAGCGCTTCAGATTAACATGTCAGCCCATTACAGTGCAGAATGCTTCTAATACAGCCCTCAGAGATGGGTTTGCCCATAGACAAATTAGGTTTTAAACACATACAGAGGCTCACGCACACACGCTGACAGGCGCACACATGCTCATACAGTATTACACACACACACACACACAGTGCCTGTTCGTCTTCTATGTGAGAAAAACTGATCCGACACCATCAAGAAAAATGTGTTGTAAGGCAACCGACTGGATGTGTGCGCGTAACGCTGACAGTAGGAACACAGAGTGTCAAACAAAGCAGGTCTCTGTTCCTATTCCATCTCTTTCTGTGTAATATACATTCTCTATTATCACTTTCTTCTATTATCATTACTCAGAAAGCTATCATTGTTTAAGGGTCACCCCAGTGATGTGGTATTAAACATACTGGAGAAAGAGAGATTTATGAAATAATTCAACATTCAAGATCATTTTGTTCATGATTGATAGTGCTCTCATGTCCTTGAGTTTATTAAGACTTTATAACATCAGCATCACAGACTGGTGTTAACACAGCTGGACCCATTCCTGACACAAAAATAACTTTTTTGCACAGAAAACTTGCACTGTAAATGTGTCATTCCATTTAATGTACTATTAGAGAATCTATTATTCTGCTTTCTATAACAGAGTTGGAGTTTTGGGTTATTAGCTTAGCTTAGCATAAATAGCTGATATGAACCAGCTCTGTGTTTTCGAGGAAAACAAAGACATTTTATTTAAAAAAAAAAAAAAGTAAACAGGAAGTACACATGAATGTAGAGGTGTCTGCCTTATACATGCGCCCTGAGCAGTTGAGTGTTTGGTGCCTTGCTCAAAGGAACCTCAGCAGGGCCCAGGAGGAGGAGCAGCAGGCACCTCTCCAGATACCAGACCACAGTCTGTACTTGGTCCATGCAGGGAGTTGAACCAGCAACCCTCCTGGTGGCTCAAGTCCCATTTACAATAATAAGGCTAGCTGTTTCCCCCTGTTTCCAGTCTTTATGCTAAGCTAGGCTAACCACATCCCATCACCCGCTCCACACCTCACACACTGACATGAGATCGTTTTTTTTTTTTATCCAACTCTTGGCAAAGAGAAACAGCATAAATGTCAAACTATTCCTTTAAGGGAAGCCCACTGAGTTTGTTGTATAATAAGTGGTGTGGCTCTGAAGTGAGCTTTCCAGACTCTTCTCTGGGAGAGATAATGCCACAGCCTGTAATCCTCCATTTTTCAAAGCGGTGTGCGCCTTCATGGGGAGATGTGAGGTGCATGTTGTGTTTGATGGCTGTGTGTGTGTGTGTGTGTTGTGATGTTTGGACACCTGTTCCAGTCAGAGACAACACCGGCTATTTTTGCCAGCATGCACACACACACACACATACACACACACACACACACACACACACACACACACACACACACACACACACCTCACTGTCCTACCAAAACAACAACTGCCTCTTGTCCTGAATGCTGAACCCTCCATCCACACTGACACACACCTAAACACACACAACCTTTGGTACGTTGTCGTTTACTTGACCTCACACACCACTGAGCTGCCCTCATAGCAGTGATAGTTGCTTACAGTCCAGACACACATACAGGTTTTATGTGTTTGTGTTTATGTTAATGCATCTCTGTCCGTCCTTCATGGTCATCTGGTCATTCGTGCAAAATGGAGATTTGGTTGAGTTAAACATATAAGGTGATATATTGAAAGGAACTGGAGGAACTTTCCCTGAAATTGTTCTATTTTTCCTGCCATGCAGTGGTTTAACTTCTAACTTTGCTGCAGTGACGGTGTGGTTACAGGCAGTAGAGCATTTGTTAATTGCTGCTATGCTGATGGTGACGCTGTAATTAGGGCTGCTACACTGTCTTTCAAGTAATGTAGCAGGTAAATATGAGGAACCCTCTGTAACGTTTGACCAATAATTCAATTTTGTTTACATTTGGCGAGGGTCGCCTTTCAGCCCAAGGATTTTTCTGTAGTGCTTTGCTCTGAGTGAAGAGAGTGTGCTAAGGCACAGTAGACTTATTGACATCACCCCCAGTTCTCCAAAGCCTGTCGACCGTCTCTGTCCACCAATCAGCAGCAAACTTCTTATCTGTTACCAGTGCCAAAAGGAGTGGTGCATAAACCAGTGTCGACAAAGACAGCCTTGTACTGCTGTAATTAATTAGCTTTTGAGCAGTAACTGTGAGAAAAAGTTCAGCTGGTGGAATCATTAACTTGCATAAAAGTCAGGTGAAGGATCAATGAGTCAGGTAAGAGGAATGGCATCCCCAAATATCACCTCTAATGGCGCCTTTCCACAGGTGCGGTATGGTACGGCATGGCTCTGCATGGTTGTAGCACTTTTCCACTAGTACCTGGTACTAGGTACTTTTTTCATACCTCCTCAGCCCTGGTTCCGAGCCAAAGCGATAATAAAACGTGACGTCAGCGACTGCCTTCCACTGATTGGCCAATGAGTGTCGTCGTTGGAAGCGTCATTGGACGCACAACCTCCGGCTAGACTGTAAAAGACAAACACAACTTGACCCCACCATTTTTAAAACCAGCAACTGCTTCACTATTGTTACAGGAGAAAATGGCACCGCAGAAAACAACGCCATGGTCGGTCAAGGACAAAAAGCCACAGAACGAGCAACAAATACATGATTGCTTCGGTGTCCTCCATTGTTTGTGATAGTAGTGTTGTTGTTCTTCTTCCCAGTTTTCTGTGTCACATATAAATGCTGGGCACGTCCCACCGGTGGGAGACCCTGGGGATGACCCAAGACACACTGGAGAGACTATGTCTCCCGGTTGGAATGGGAATGCCTCGGGATCCCTCCGGACGAGCTGGACAAAGTGGCTGGGCAGAGGGAAGTCTGGGCTTCCCTGCCTAGGCTGCTGCCCCCGCAACACGACACGACCGACCTGACCCGACCCGACCCCGGATAAGAGAATGGATGAATGGATGGATGGATGGCATGTAAATGATGTCATGGCAGTTTTCGAGCTGCTGTATGACGACCCTGCCCTCGCTGAGGAGGAAAAGTGTAGTGGAAAAGTGCCATAACAGGGTGAGGTCAGAGGTCACTGCCTACTCTGAGAACTATAAGGTTTCTTTACTTCATCACAGCATCTCACATGTTTACCCTGAGATTAAATGTAAGTAATGTAGGCCAACTAAATGACACATAAACTGATGACAGCTCATAATCAACACCAGTATTGCAATTAATAAACATATAGGCTTAATACCCCCATTCCTATTATATGGTAAGAGTTAGCTTGGCCTATGGAGAGCAGGACATTACACACAGAGCCATCATAGTGACTGTACTAGAGGTGTGTTTGGCTCACAGGTGCAGCGTGAAAGGAAACGTCAGAGCTTATGTACCACACTGCAGAGGAGTACTGTGTCTGGAGGTGGCCTGAGCTTATCATGCCACACACACTTCCAGCCATGCCTCACATCTGAACCCATCTACAAACAAACAATAACACACACACAGCCTGTGTTTCCTTAAATGTCAGCACACTGCATCTACATGTTGCATGTTTGTGTTTAGCGAGTGAGCCCACAGCCAGCGTTGCTTCTGCATGAGCAGCTGAGGCAACTTTGTGCACCATGGTCGGAAAATATCGAGGAGGGTGGGCAAAGGCAGTTGAAAAATTACCACATCTCATTGGTCTGCGGCTGAAGTCCAAATCTTGTGCTACGTGTTATATAAGCACCGAATACTGGAGTTTGAGTCTTTGAGTCTTATTTCATAGCTCCAGCCGTTAAGTTATGACTGCATTGTCATAACATGTCTGACAACAGACATCAAATCACTTTATTTGCCAGTAAAGCACACTTAAGTGTCAGTAATCATCCCTCATTTGACAGAAAACTGTGTAGCTACACCTCGTATGCGACAGTACAAACTTGAACCATGATGCTGTGATGGATGTTTACAATAGCTTTTTTCCACCCTTGTGCTCTCTCGGTGTAGCTTAATTGGGGTTTTGTTTAAAACCGGTATGATCGTCTGACTGCTTGTGCCTCATCAGACTTTTCTGTTGCATTTTTGCCGATATGCCAGATTTTATGATCCTTTAATCTCGTGCCTTTGCGTAACCTTTTGTTTTGACGGATCAGTCAGAGCGCTTCTGCCCATAACTTTGAGCAGATCCGTCATTTTGCAAGAGAGCAAGAAGTGTGAAGTGAATCTAATTAACAAGGTATCTACTACCTCCCAGCAGCTGACTGACATCACACCTCTCTCTCTCTCTGTCTTTTTCTTATCTTCTTCCCCTTCTGCTGCATCACGACAGCTTTACATCATCTGTCAGCCTCTTTTCCTCTTTCCACCCTCAGCAGTTCAGTCTTCTTCCTGAGTATGTTGTCCAGTCTCGATTCAAGCGCACCCGAAAGCTCTGACATGGTCAGAGCCGGCTCCTGGCGAGGTCTTCCGCACAGCTTTTCGGGCCCCTGAGCACTAATAGATTATTAGTGTGCAAAGCTAGCTCCCCCACGCTGCCCTGCCACACCACGGCTTCTGCGCTCCATCTCTAAGTGGCATCCATCCTTCGCTCCCTCCATCGCTCTGCCAGTACCATCTGGCTCTCAGCACCAGGCACATTTAGCTCAGCCGGGCGCCAATTTGTCCCCACGGCCGCCTGGGAAAGAGAATGAAGCGCGAGGGAAGGAAGAGTGCGAAAAGAGAGAGATGGATGTAGAGAGTAAGATTCAGCAAAGAGGAACAGAAAGAGTCAGGAAAAAGAATCAAGCGTACCTGACAGTCCCCAGCAGCGAGGGACATGCTCTGGTGATGGGGAGAATGAATCTGTCTGTGTGTTTCCTCTCCCTGGTAATAAGAGCAGAGTGATTGGAGTTGCAGGACCACCAGAGGGGATGGTGAGAGTAATGAAGGACGGAGGCAAGAAAGGACAGAATGAGAAAAAAAGAGTATGGGGATGTGAGATGAAGTTTTCCAGCCAACAGTTCAGCCCACAGCGGCCCTGCCATGTCTAACAACGACACAACTGGAACTCTGTCAGTTCCCTTCCCCTCCTGCGACGGCAGAGGCAGGGGGAAGGAGGCAGTGTTTCAGAAGTGTGGCAAGGTCTCAGTGCCCCAAGGTTGTGAACTTCAAGGGCACACACTCCTAATCACCCATGTGTGCAAAGACACACAGTAGTAGGGAGGAGGGACATCTAGACGCCAGTTTTTCCCAGTGAGTCTTAAGAAGCAGCTGCACAGGCGGCGGCATCAGAAGCTAAGTCCCCAACTGGACCCTTAAAGGGATTTAAAGAACTTCAAAATGCTTCATCTGCTCCATGAAATACAGCTTGTCAGTGTCTCACAACATAGCAGAAACCCCCTGCTGCTGACTGTCAATAACACCCGCACTCACACTCACACACACACAGATTTGAGAGAGTATGGCGGTGCAAGTAAAATGCAGGATTTGGACACACTGGTAGGACAAATACTGCTGTATATTGCTAATGTCTCCTGTGAAACATATATTTCTCTATGTGCCAATGTGACTAGGCTGCAGAGCACGACATTACCTTTACGTGTGTTTATTTTTTTTTTGTTTATATCAGCATCACTGGCTGATTTCTGTCGTTGTCATCACCACACATCACCAGCTCATTTGCACCATTTTGCACAGCAAACTTTCACTGTTTTATTTTGTCTAATTTATAAGTCATATCCATAGTCTAAATATTGTATCCAATTTCATTTAATTTGCCTTGAAAAAAAACTGTTTATATCATACAATATATTTTAGTACATACTGTAAATACAGTATTTCATTATTATTGTTTTTATTTTCTTCTTTTTGACTTTCCTCAATGTGGATCAATAAACATATTCTATTCTGTTCTTAATCTGGATTATAAATGTGCATATGTTACCCATAATGGAAAAAAATAATATTAATAATAATAATATTATTGATTTTTTTTGCCATTAGTAGACTTTATGAACCGACATAATTAAGCAGCAAACATGGGTGGGTGATGCGGAAACAGTAATTCAAAAGTAGTGTGATCAGCAATAAATTATAAATCTCCAACAACGACCACATATAACTAATCAAAATAAAGAATTAGAATTGATTTGTAAAAATTGGCTCATTATTTCATTTCCATTTACTAACTAGCTAAGTGGACATCAGGGACCAGACACCATGTGATGCATCTTTATGACTCAATTCATTTGACGTAGCAATAAAGGAGCAAATATCAGTGTCACCATGTAACCTGCATTGACTAATTCTTCTACTCTGATGTGTTTAGTAGTTAAGTTGTGATTCAGAACAACATTAAGTTGTGTCCTCATCCTTTCACTGCTTTGCTCTTCACTGACTCCTCAGTGGCTCTTTAGCTGCTAAGTGCTCCACTATATTCTCCAGCTGGTCGCTAACTTTGTTTGCTGTTTGGTGCTGAGCAGGTAGTTTATCAGAGCCTTTTACTGACAAGAACACTGAAAGTGAGACCAAACCAAAAGAGTAACAACAATGCTTAAATGCTCTGTAGAGCCGAGGGAAACTGCAGAGTCCATGATTATTATCTGTGGATCTGTCAGACACTGTTTATATTACACGTTTGGCCCAGTGTTAATATAAAACACACAGATGAGTACAGCTTTAACCCTTTTATCTAAACCATTTATTCAGAGTGAAAACAGGAGCCAACATACCCAAAGTGCCAGGATCCAGGAAGTAACTATGCAATGCAATAGATTCTGGGTAATATTTCATGTTTTTGTTCAACTGGATTGTCAAACACGAGAACAAAGCCACCTAAAACACTCAATATCCGCTTAAGTGTATGCTATATTTAGAATACTTTCCGGCAGGGTATTGAACTAAAACTGAAGCTTATCGTACTGTTTTTGTCTGCTGACTTTGGAGACAGCATAATTATACTGTAAGCTTCCTTTCCAGTTCAGTTTCCTGTCAGAAAAAGGCTGTCTGGTGGATGAAGATGAAGCGGTGAAAATATTCTAAATACAGCGTACACTTAAACTGATATTGATTTATTTTGGTGAGGTTTTCCTTTAGGAGTTTGTTTTCCCCAGCACGACATTGCTTTGCACGTGTCTGTTTCTCCTGTTGTAGGTATACCGAACACTGACCTCAGTCAACCCCACTTCAAAACACCCAAACCATCCCTTTAAATGAAAGCATACAGAGTTCACATCTGATAAATAACATGGTCGACACACAAAAGGAACTGGGCTGCAAAACAGAGAATATGATCATTGCCTCGTATATGCAATATTTTTTACATGTGCAATATTTTTTGTGCAATATCACTTCTACCATCCACTGTATTCATTTATTTTGTTCACATATTTTGCGTGATTACTTAGCTTTTCACCTGGTTTGTTGCTTATTTAGACATTTATACATTTTTTTTACTGATCTAGTATATTGGTTATTAGTCAAGGACATAATTTTAAGGACATTGTTTACTCGTGGCGGCATGGTGGTGTAGTGGTTAGCGCTGTCGCCTCACAGCAAGAAGGTACCGGGTTCGAATCCCGGATTTCTGTGTGGAGTTTGCATGTTCTCCCCGTGTCTGTACTCCGGCTTCCTCCCACCATCCAAAAAGATGCATGGGGATTCAGTTAATTGGCTAATTTAAATTGACCGTAGGTGTGAGTGTGAGTGGTTGTCTGTCTCTATGTGTCCTGTGATGAGGTGGCGACTTGTCCAGGGTGTACCCTGCCTTTCACTCTAAGACAGCTGGGATAGGCTCCAGTCCCCCCGCGACCCTATGAGGATAAGCGGTAGATAATGGATGGATGGATTCCTTTGTTACCTACTTATTGTGACATGTTTTCCCGTACTGTAATGTTGCACTTTATACTTTGCTGCTGTAACAATGGAAATGTTCCTTCCTTGTGGGGTGTATAAAGGATTATCTTATCTTATCTTGGTTGTCAATTAGTTAGTTACTCCAGGTATAAAAGACTTGCATAAGAAAATGGTTCAACTCGCCCACACCTAGTCAGCACTTCCTCAGTGTCCAATTGGGCAGATACATCACACACACACACACACACACACACACACACACACACACACACACACACATTTATGTGTGGATGTGAATGTGATGTCAGCCGCCTCAGAACGCTATCACGGCTGGCCAGACACCAGAAGACGCAGCGTTCTGAGGATCAGCTTTGATAAACACACATTGACGCACACCGACTTTACACAACTGAATAGGTCCTATCTGAGGCACACTTCACCAAGTACACACTGGAGAAACTAACAAGATATTTTTGGTGCGTGTACATCCACAGAGCGCTCTCAGATCATCTTGTCTCTGTATTAAATCACGACTCGTTGATTCAGCACCACCTACATCAGTTCTCAGCTGCAGTCTGGTATTCATTTACTTCCAGCTCCATTCACAGACATGTGGGTTGGTGCAGACGCTCAGATTTATACACACACGTATTCAAGCTCTATGCCTGTGTCTTTGGATTAATTAGTTATTGTGTCTCCTGAACCTGTTGTTTAAGAACCACCTCATGAATACTCTTGATGACCTGTATCCATATTAAGATTACCGACACACTGATCTGCTCCCTGTCTTCAAAGTCTCGCTGCCTTCCCTTTCCTCTCCTCCTCAGTTTCACTGTCTCTCCTTCTCTTGCACTCTCTGTCTTATCAGTGCTGATGGCTTTAAGCGCTTGTGCTGAGAGGTCTTTTAGTTTGCTATCGTTCTGTCAGATAATGCTTCATATCTCTCAGCTAGTTCACTGTACTTACAGCTTTGAGGTGGGAGCACAGTGTTTCAGTGCTTAACGAATTCATGAGACCACCTGCCCTATTTGCCTCAAACACCATCCAGCATCATGAAGAGCATTAAGTGGGACTCTTTCTTTCTCACTGAGTTCCCTATCCTCACTAGTGTGAGGAATTTAAACTGAATTCACTTTTTTGACCCAAATTTGACACAGAACACTGTAATTCTCTGAAATTGATCAAGTCAAACAACCACCAAAACACATTTTTCAGTTCAGGAATAACTGAAATCAATCAAATACTCAAATAACAATAATATGATAAAAGTGTGTTGCTATTTTTTTTCTAAAACAATGAATTTGAAAATTCATGGATGACAACAATAATTATAATTCAGCATCCATCCATTATCTACCTCTTATCCTTTCAGAGGGTCACGAGGGGCTGGAGCCTATCCCAGCTGTCTTAGGGCAGAAGGCAGGGTACACCCTGGACAAGTCTCCAGTTCATCACAGGACACATAGAGACAGACAACCATTCACACTCGGTTAATTTAAATTAGCCAATTAACCTAATCCCCATGCATGTTTTTGGATGGTGGGAGGAAGCCGGAGTACCTGGAGAGAACCCACGCAGACACGGGGAGAACATGCAAACTCCACACAGAAAGGCCCCGGGCCTGGGATTCGAACCCGGTACCGCATTAGCATTAAAAATATAATTTTGATTAAATAGCTTGCACATACTGGTGGATTAGAAATTACAGAAACATGAAAAAAAGTTGGTTATCACTATATTCAGCAGTGTAATCAGCAAAACACTGGTTGGTTGGTGGTCTAATACATTTGTTAAACAGATAGATAGATAGATAGATAGTCAGAAACCAAGATGCATGCCTCCAATGAAAAGTTTGTTGTGCTTGCTCTGTCGGAATGCAGAAAGCTAATGCACCAGTATGAGGTCCTCAAACACAATTGATAGGCACAAAGAAGACATGGAGGGTGTGTGTTTGTTCTCCTGCGTAATCATGTGTGGGAAAGATGTTTGACTCTACTGTAGGCTGTAACGTCTAACTCTACACGGCGCAAATCCAGGAAGCTGCCATCTTGGATTATGACTTTGTGGTCAAGTCAGGGTAGGTGAAGAAATTACGAGTTTACGAGTCCTAAATCCGACTTTGATATTTACGACTCGGAGCTCGTAAATTACGACTTACGAGGACAACTCGAGCACAGCATTTGATAGACAGATACTAGCTAGATAGACAGATAGATAGATTGATGAATCTGGTTCGTTATCATACCATATCAAGTGGAAGTGTATTTGTGACCTGTAGCGATTGTGTGTGTGCACTGAAATAATCTAAATCAGCTCATTAAACTAGGAGGTCTTCATGTCTCCACAGTAGCCTGAGGCCATAATTGTTCATGCCGTATGTGCATGTTTATGTGTGCACACTGTTTCAGTGGTACCAAGGTAACATTTGTTTTGTGATCGCATTATAAAGTCCATGTAGGGCATCTAATTACAACCGCTGTTCCCACATATTGTGACTGTATGAATAACTGATATAGGCACAAACGTGCTGTTGTTTCCGTGACGGGCTGTCTGTGGATGATGAAGGTCAGTGAGCATCGTGGCGCTCCATTAGAATAATGGGGGCTGTGACGTGGTCTGCCCCAACGCAGGAGGAACATCATTCACACTTAGCTGCTTTCATTTCTCTCTCTCTTTTTCTGCTGCCATACGCCCTGCACTGTCTCCTCTTGCCCTCAATTCCACACTCCAGTAGCCTTTTATTTGCTCATGCTAACTCTCACACACAATTAGACTCCACAGACTTCCTGTCAGTGACATCAGACACCTCTTTTGGTCACAAATTCAGTTTAAATCTCAAGCAGTGCACCCGTCGTCGATAGCACAGTAGTAGAGGATATAAGCAAAGAATTTAAGTGCACGGTGAAATGCTTGTGACTGACTGTTTAATTGGAAATGGCCTGCGGTATATGCGATTGGAAATGGCCTAGATCTGGATAATTGCACACCTGTTGTCAACAGCGTTCTGTTTGACTTAGACTGAAGGAAGCTCTGTCTGTTTGCTATTAAGATGCAGCACGTTGGGTCCATCAGGACTTAAATAGTTGTGTTTTCTAGATGTTTTTAATATTATAAAAGTACTTTCTTGGCTGTCTTTGTCAGACAAACAGTGCCAGAAAACATGGCACATGAGAACATTTCAATCCACTCACAAATAAGCTTCATAAGTTCCGTACAGTTTGTGGTGGTGGCACTTTTGTTCAGTCAGGAAATCCAGTTAGTTTAGTTCATGAATATTCAGTGTATGTTATTATGCAAAATGGTAAATAATAAGACAGCTTCCTGATAGATAAAATATGTATAACGATTTGCCCATTGAATATATTTCTTTCAAAATGTGTTGCTCAAGATCCCATCAGAAAGCTCTGGACATGAATGGGGTAGCATTGTCTTGCATGTAAAAACTGGTTCTGAGCTTTTTAGAAATCTTTCAGATCTTAATAGGTCTCTTAGTGCTTTATTAAATGCAGGTGCACAGGAAATGGCACTTAAGGGTACGCATGTAAAAGATTGCGCTAGGGAGGAATATGCGCCTTGTCTCGTCTGCTTCAGATATCAGTTGTCTGGTATTTTCAACAGAGTTAAGAGGTAGGAGGAATTTAAAGTTTCCCTTTTTCAGTTAGTTATGGTCCTCCATCCATTTTCTAGCGCTTATCCTCATAGGGTTGCGGGGGGGGCTGGAGCCTATCCCAGCTGTCTTAGGACGGAAGGAGGGACGAGTCTCCAGTTCATCACAGGACACATAGAGACAGACAACCACTCACATTCACACCTACAGGCAATTTAAATTAGCCAATTAACCTAATCCCCATGCACGTTTTTGGATGGTAGGAGGTATTCGGAGTACCCTGAGTGAACCCACGCAGACACGGGGAGAACATGCAAACTCCACACAGAAAGGCCCCGGGCCAGGAATCAAACCTGGTACCTTCTTGCTGTGAGGTGACAGTGCTAACCACTACACCACCATCCTAGTTATGGTCAGATGGCTCTAAATACTATGATACCCATGTGGCTCAGCCATCATTTCTACTGGAAAGCAGATACTAAGAGCTGTCGCAAATAAAAAATGTCTCTTTGCTGCAACTGAGGGAGAAAATCTAAGTATAGTTACAGAGGTCATCCAAAATTGACCCTGGCTCAATCCCAAACCGTCCCCTACACACTCTCCCTCCGTTTGCTCGATCTCACGTAGGATCCTCCATATTAAGGGCTGTCCCAAACCACGTAAGGCAGAGGGTGAGTGGACTATTGAGCCCTTTAATAGCGAGTCTGCATCGATGCACACTTACGATGGTTTAGCAGGAAGTGCGACGGCAAAAAATGGAGGAGGAAACTTACAAATTTAAGTTCCACTTGTGTCCAGTATATCCCTTTGTCACACTGACAGAAAATAAAACAAAAGGTGTGGTGTGGAAAGATAAAAAAAGACAAAAACTATCAAATCATTCTCTATGCTGA
This sequence comes from Synanceia verrucosa, assembly GCA_029721515.1. Taxonomy (NCBI): domain Eukaryota; kingdom Metazoa; phylum Chordata; class Actinopteri; order Perciformes; family Synanceiidae; genus Synanceia; species Synanceia verrucosa. The sequence continues at coordinate 5,802,283 of CM056552.1, read as the reverse complement.
TGTTTGCTTTGATTTTGCAGCCCTGGCTCCTCAAAACGTGAGAACAACTGACAGCGAAATTCACATTGCATCATTTGTTTGATTGAAAATGTGCAAATTGCGTGGGGTTAAAGGACTTGTGGAATCACTTAAAGTGATTTCTGTATAACGTTGCTCCTCCTGCACAAGAGGTGTCTTTCTGTTGCCGTGGCAACTAGTGCTTCTGTTTTCCGAGTAGGGCGTCCCCTACCTGCTCGTCTTATTTATACCCTCCCCCTTCAGTTAAAGTGCCCTCCACAGCTGGAGTGTGACTTCATTTAGAGTGGGCCTCAGTGTCTGAGAAACAAATTTAAACTGATCAATATTCAGGTTCAGAATCAGGTTTCTACTTCCTGCATAACTTTTGCCAATTAAAATTATGCTCGGGAGTCACGGTGCCCTCAGGGTTGTACCTTTGACTTTTCAGTGACAAGTAGACAGGTATTGGCAACATGGCAACAGCTCACAGCTCACAATACTAAAAGTGTGAACAATGAAAACAACAGTACTGACAGACTAACAGTGTTAGTCTGAGGGGGTGCTACGCGTCTGTGATAAAGTTGTCGGTAACCGTCGGTGAGGGCATGAGGTTTGCTGCTATATTAATGCTCTAAATATCATATAGAGCCGTTCATTTTGATTGCGAACACTGCATACACAGTGTGATAAAGATAAAGGGGGCTCGGGCATGCGCTCAAGTTGCTCAAGTTTAGTGAAGGCTGCTAAAAGCCCATTTTCATTTTGACACCATGAATCAAGTGTCCTCTTGCAAATGAGAAAAGGGAACGAGGGAAGACAATGAGAGGAAGTGCCTGTAGTTGAGTTACATAAAGGTCATATGAAGCGCTGCAGACTGTGCCATCTCCCCGACCATCCCCCCCTCCCAGTTCACTTCCGCTGCCATCCTCTCCAGTTTCAGTCACATCCTTTTGTCACTGCGATCTGTTCCTTTTTGCCTCCTCCTATCTGATCCTCGGTTTTCCCTCTCCACATCTTGTTCTCTCAGCCAGCGCTGACATGTCAGCATCTTTTCTTTGTCCTCCCTGCTCTTTTCTTCTCTTCTCATCCCGATCCATCTTGCGTGAGCCGAGTGATGGCGGGGGAGCACCCTGGAGGGAGCGTACAGTCAAACACACTCAGGCACCCACAGATCTGCGCTTTAATTGCTCCATATTGGCTCTGGACTTCCTGCCAGGGCAGTGGGTGCACAGCACAACTCTTTCAACATTTAAAGATTTCGATTTGATTTCTTCCCTCTTCTCTGTCTTTTGAAAACCACATTGTCATCTGTTATGGTTCTGTAACTCTCTATACTGTTTCCATGGTTGCCAAATTACAATAATAGACCTCCCTGCTCATAAACAGCTCAACATACTGAAGAGCAAGGGTAAGTGATGATAAGAGAGAGCAGGAGTTACACTGATACAACATTTAATGGATCCCTTGATGATGCTGCAATATGGATATCATCATGTTATCAAGCATATATGAAATGAAGGCGTCGCACTGTTTTGATCCATCCTTTGGGTTTAGTATAGCTGCTGTTTTAACAAGCCATCCATCTATACAGCCAGTTACAGATTAACAGTTAATGCAGCACAACTGCACTTGATCTTGGCTGGCAAACCTCCATAAACAGCTGCTTAAATCCTTCCAGTCCAGCTGATTTAGAGCATTTGAACTGACAGACCCTGAGGAATGCCTCCACAGCTCTGCAAGCGAGATTATATTCCTCACTATCAGTCATGAAAGTCATTTATTTATTCATGTATATGTAAATCTATATTCCAGACTTAGAAAATCTGACATCTTTGCTTCCAATGTCAAATAATGGCAGTTTCTTATTACTACGAGATCATCTCATCATCTCATCAGGTTGTATCATTCCTGGCATTTGCAAAAACCACCTCTCCTTCCTTCCCTAAATGACATTTCATAGCCATGGGACATCTTTGTCGTCACACACACGCACGCACGCACGCACGCACGCACACACACACATAAAGCCCGGTGGGAATACACCACACATCCAGTTGGCACTTGTTTAATGCTGACCCAGTGGAATAAACGTCCATCCCTCCAGTGTTCCCCATCATCCTGAGGGCACGGTGCCAGCGAATCCCACATCCACCCACATGCATCTACACACAACGTATATACAGTATATTCACTGCAGTCCTGCGTGTTCTTCTACCTACTCAACACCTCTGTCGGACTCCACGTACAGTAGGCTTTGTGTTCACGTGCAGACTCAGGGTTTTCTCGCTCCAGCTCACCTCTCAAAGCCCTGCAAATTCAGTCTCCATGGAAACGGGGTGGAGAGGGAGTGGATGATGTTGACTTCCTGACACCTTCTGTCCTGTGGGACACCGACTGTCAGCAAGTCCATATGTGTATGCGTGTGCATGCATATTTTCCTCACATGTGATTAGCATGAAGTAGCCTATAAACCTGACCTGCCTCCTGAAAATCTAAAATCCCAGGTGGAGGCAGCTCGATATGAAGGTGACACTTTAAAGCTAAGGCTGTTTCTTGCTTTATGACTGGGTGTGTGTATTCGTTTGGCACTGAAGCTCCAACCTTGATGGCTGCTTGTGATCAGCTGCCAGAGCTCAGTGTGTTAGTGGGTCTGGCTGAAGGACGTATATATATATATATATATATATATATATATATATATATATATATATACGTATATACGCGTATATATATATACTGAAATGATTAATCAAGCAACTACTTTCAGCAATTCGTCAAGTCATTTTTAGGCAGTATGGACTAATAGAGGACATATCCGAAAAAACAGATCTATGCAGGGTTTCATTTTCATCATGATCTTTGGACGGTCTAACCGACCTGTGTATATACGAGTGGTAAAGGCATCACCTTTTGGGAATTGTAGTTTTTTTTGTTTTGTTTTTAGAGACAGTATTGATTGATCATGGGCTGGACTTGAACCTGTGGCCGCTGCGTCAAGAACTACAGCCTTGATATTTGGGAACTGTAGTTTTTAAGTGCTGAATGGAATGCTGTGAGGCACACAAATCAATGTCATAGTTTATATAAAATCTAAATTACAAATACAGTGAATACAGAATCAGGACCACCTTCTAGCAGTACTGTACAATTTGTTAGACTGAAAGCTCAACATTAAGTGAAACACAGGGAATGAAGACGGAGAAATAAAGGAAACAGATGAATGGGAAGAAGAAAAAAGAAATGTGGGAAATGAATGCCATAGGGGAAAGGAAAAAAATATAGAAGTTTATAGATGTCAGTGTTTGAGCTGCTGGATTCATTAAACAGCCGAAGGCCCTGCATCCCTACCTACCACACCCCAGCGTTGCCATGGATATTAGGCCTTGGCAGCACAGCTGTGTGTTAGAGGTGTGCCAGAATGACATCATACAGTAGCTTGAAGGTCTACTGCAGGCACACGGCACCTACAATATTTATAGACTTCCAGAACAGATGAGCTCACTCAGTCACTCAGTGTGACTAGCTTCACAAACACACACACACACACACACAAAGTGGCAGAGAAGTTACTCACGCAATCCATGCCACACCCGCTCACATAAATATTTCCTCCTCTCTCCTCCATTTTTTTTCCTGGCTGGCCTTGAGGAGTGCACTGCGTACAAGTTGGCCACTACAGTCACCACAATACATGATGCAGCCGTTATTGAACTACAGTCAGAGTGAAGCTGTGGTTCAGGGTTATTGTTAGTACGAAAATATGAGGAAACACACACACACACACACACACACACACACACTAAAAAGCCGATGTATTCTGTGTGAAAATGAGCTGCCACTGTATGAGTCATAAGGAGAGCGAATGGTATTTTGTGAGGGATTAAACCGGAGGAAAAATAAGGGGTCGCTACAGTAAACGCACACACACTCACACAAACACAATGTAGTTGCAAACACACACAAAATGTGCCCCCCCCAAACATGTGCATATTACATACACAGGATTTAAATCCTTGTGTCCCAAAATAAAGAAAATAATTTCTTGCTAGAGCAAATACTGTACATCAGTGTAACAGCAATGTATGATTGAGAGTGACCCGTGTGTGTGTGTGTGTGTGTGTGTGTGTGTGTGTATAAGTGCGAATGAGATACAAGGCAAGAGAGCTCCAGAAAGAAAAATCACATTTCATAAATAAATCATCCAGGGCCTTGTGATAGCACACACACACACACAGTAGTGCTTCATTCCATGGCCATCATAGTACAGACCAGATTAGAGGCAAATCATTTTTAAAGTGTGTGTGTGTGTGTGTGTGTGTGTGTGTGTGTGTGCAGTCAAGCTCCTTAGCCAGCAGCAGAGCCTTATGTGTCCTGTTGTCCAGAGCTCTGTAGAATAAGGCTGCTGCAGTAACCATGGGACGACACGCAGCCGCTGTATTCATGCTTTTTTTAATTTCTCACAATGGGAGCGGCATGTACTTAAACTTAAAATCATAATAGAGGAAGGGACAGAGTACGGACAGCGAACAGAGACATTTTTATTGCTGTGGATATTCCATATCATAGCAATCACACACAACCAAAGCGACTCATAGTCACACTACTATCAACAAAAGCAGCAAAATGGCCGGCACGGTCAGCTACTTTGTCTGCTGTCTCGTTGACGCAGTTATGGCATTAAATAGCAGTGGGGATGGAACAGAAAAATACATGATTGGTTGACACTTTAGCACGGCACTGGTGTCAACCAATCGTACACTTTATTTGCAGCATGTCACGCCTCTCACCTATGACAGGTGTGTCAGTTTGTAGCCTCATGTCTGGTCTGAACGCAGCATCAGCTGAAGAAACCGCTGTGCCTCAGTGCCCAACAAACAAGTATTTAGTTTGCCTTAAAAAATCTCATCATTGTCATTTAAAAAGCAACAACGTGCAAAATTACTGAAGACAAAAATAAAGTCTATTATTATTCCAATCAGGATAAATGCTGTAAACTTGGAAACAAAAACAATAAATAAAACTGTTGCACTGTGAAGAAAAAAAAAAACACCCACCAGTGAATTGATCAAGTTTGAGCATAAGATTGTCAAACAATAATGCAATTGTAAAAAGTGAATCTCTCTCACATTTCAATTTTAACACCTGCTTTATTGGTTAATTATGTGTGAATAATATGAGAATAAACGTCAGACCTTGTAGAAAGTCACTGTTGTGCTCTACATGGGGTCAGTCTATTCTGTGTCTGAGCTATGAGAGGAGTATTTTAGGAACCTTGTTCTTTCTACGTTCTCACTGCTCTCTGTCGCCTCACTCCGTTTCCTCCTCCTACCACCATCACACACTGACACTCACAAAGCTGCAATGTCGAACGAGCAGTTTTATAAGTTTCACAGGCTGGAAGTCGATATGAGACGAGGAGGAGAGTCCAGGAGGGACTTGGCATCCAACAGTAAAATCAGTTGTAACTAAACAGCAAATTTACACATTGCTGAATGTCTGAATGTGTTATAATCTCAACAATACTGCTGTTATATTTCTCTCTTGCCTGCTATTAATGGACTACACTACCAGTGTGTGGCATTACTTCCAATCCCCTCTACTTATCTGACTTTATCTTACAAACCTTCTTCAGGCATATCATGCAAACCAAATGGAAGAATGTTTATAGATAAACATCTTATCTTATCTTTTAAAAAGCACATGTTAACTCAAAAAGTTAGTATACAAAGATAGACTAAACCATGTGAGTGATATGGCCATAACCTTCTCATCATAGGTCAGTAATATATCATAACATATCATAATGGAGCATGCTTTCTGGTAATTAAATAAGACAATTTATTTTATAACTACATTTTAAAGTATATTTTTGTGTGAATCTAAGTCTTAATAAATGAAAAGTACTGAATATTTTTTACTTGAAAACATAGCCTGAGGGCAAAATGAACAGAAAATAAACTTTTAAATATTTGCAACTATATACTGATTACTTTACATTTTACAGTTTACATCCATGCACACACACGTAGAGTAGAAAGATTAAGACGACAGTTTGGTTTAACTACTCTCACCATGAACAGAATTCCTATTCAGATTTGTTTAGTTAGTATGCAGTTGTTATTATATGTAATTACAAGTCTATTAGCCTCAACGCAAAACATCTGTTTTCCTGACAGGATCAAATTCAAGGGCATCACAGTCCCATAGGATGTGTGCAAAGTACGTGACAACATATTAACACACTCCATAATAAACAGCAATTCTTATTCTTATTCTGAATCTTGTACCACTTAGGAAAGCTTTGTGAGTGGTGGACACTTTACGATCATTGGGAAAGTATATATCTATCAGTGCTGCGTATAATTATAGAGGTTTTGTATTCAGTCCCACCCTCCATGCGTTTCCTGGTCTATAAACGACAGCGGCTGTGAGGTGAGGATGAGGCGGCAACGTGACGCCTCACTTTCAGGCACCAGGAGAGGTGCTTGTCGTGCCTCTGTCATTACAGTTACAGTTATTGTAGACTTACTGTAGACACACACACACACACACACACACACACACACACACACACACACACACACACACACACAGTCTCTCTCCCAGTGGTGTAGAGTTACATCCTGCCACTGCAGTTTGCACTCTGTGAAGGACAAGAGCAGCGTCCCTGACCTCCACAAACACTCACAAACACATAACACCTATTCTGCTCATCGCTCACAGCCATTTTTAGCTACATGAAGGACTGGGAAGAGCAGAGATTATTGAAAATTATGCCGGAGGTACCCTTGGAGCAGTTCATTTACTCATAATATGCAGATTAATATTAATACAGCGGCGCTCGGTGTATCTCCTGCTTTCCTCTTGAACCATGATACACTTTCATCTGCAAAACAGAGCAGCTGGGACGGACCGTGTGTGTGTTAGTGTGTGGTCTCTGGAGTATATGTGTGTTTTGCATGGACGAGAATCTGGCTGTGTGTCGTAAATGGGTTAAGCATTGTTTAAACTTCATCATGCTTCATTATGAATGAGCAGAATGTGATTAATAGTTGTTTTTTTAAATGTGAGAATAACCTGTCTTAAAAAAAGGGCAGACTGGTCAGGCTGCAGTTCAGATGTGATCATGATACAAACAGTGGTTGTTGTTTGCAGTGACTTGTGTGCACTGTGGCAGTAATAGACCTCCCTCTGGGCTGACCGGGAGCTTCAGGAGGACACGGTGAAGGAGAGATGGGGAGGTAGGCTCCGACTGAGTGATGAGGACAGCAGGAGAGAGAGACAGAGCTGACACAGGTGCTTTAGACAGGGACAGGAGGGAGGAGGTGACCGAGGAGAAGAAATGAGAGCAGGAGCGAGAGAAAGAGGCGAGGAGGAAGGAGGTGATCTAGAAGGACAGATAAATCTCCCCATATCTATGTGTGTAGATGCAAAGGCGTAGCGTCACAGTTTTGTCCCTGTCAGTTTTACAGGTACAGCCTTCACAGACGAGATGACTTGATATGTTCATCTAGGTCACAGCGCTCACAGCTTTGTGAGAGGCAGCAGCAGACCTGTGGACTTTCTCTGCCTCCCAAGCTTATTGGTGGACAGTACCCACGATACCACACTACTCCGTATGGTAGAAAAAGATTTGTCAGGATACATAGCATATCAAATGCACTATGCCAAAAATACCAGGATGTCCTGCTGCATCCTGTCACATTTTTCTGGATATTCAGACCCACATTTCTCTGCACAGCGGCTTCATCAGCAAAGAGGCGCTGAATAACTTTATTACAATTGTTAAATATATACAAACACATAGTGAAATTTAGCGACTTATCCCATCTCGTAGCTTCAGCAGAGGGCAGCTGTTCGTCTAACAACATGTAGAGAATAGGAGGATGAAGGAAGACCTCTCTACCTACTGAGCTTTAAAAGTCAAATTTAATACTTTTTAATATCTTTTTCAGACCTTAACAAATACAATTTAAGACCCAAAAATGTCATAACAATTTCTTTGGTAGATTATAGTCAATTTATTGTAGGGCTTGATTAATACAGATTTTTTGAGGCCGATATCAATATTTAGCAGGAAAAAAATCTGATAATCGATCAATCTCCGATACTAATTTTTTTATGATTTTTTTTCAGCCCTAGGCATAACACTTAACTTTTTTTCTACGACTTTAATTTCACAACTTTCAAGATAAAAGAAGTGAACTTAATTACCTGGATTTAAATTCAGACATGACTCATGATATACTAATGTGTAATGATATGATATAGTACGTCCCGATGGAATGAATACTGCATGCAACTGCAGTTCATACTAAATATAATTAATATTTATTAATGTATATAATTAATATAAAATAATGATCAGCTTATGATGTGATATGATAGTAAACTAAATATGAAGGGGTCAACTTGTTTTTAGAGAAATTGTGATGGACATGTTTCTGACAGTATTCTTGAGACAAGAAATAAGTTTTCATTATATATTTGCATTTGGTTTTATTTAATTTTGTGGTTTGTTGATAAAGATGCAAATTGGCTAAAGTCCTATACTGGAGGAAACAATGAACATTTTCATTACGATGTTGTTTTTGTAGTTCGGATTCAGCGAGCAGACATTTCTGTCTTTTAAAACCCAATGGAAGGGGGGGCTGTGCCCTCTGCTCCATGTTACGTTATGATGTAAAATGGCTGCTCTCCGTCGAGGGAAGGCTCAGCCGAGATTAGCAACGCTTGAGAAAAATAGGAGAGGGAAGAAGAGAGAGGAAGAGTAAAAAAAGGAGAGAGCTGGAGTGGATAGAGTGTGAAAGAAGTAATCAAGTGTAGTTAGGCAGCAGGAGAGCGAGAGAAACTGTCAGATAAAAAATAGTCAGGTCTCCCATTTCTGTGAGTTCTGCTACAGAAATGCTGTTTCACCGTGTCAAATGTTTTTGGGAGTTTGCATCAGTGCTGCTGATGTGCATGTGTGCTTTGAGGTGTGTTTGTGTGTTCGGCGCTTGTTTGAATGTGTTTTTCTCTCTCAGGTTCTGCCAAGTCTAGCTCCCACTGATGTCAAGGATGAGAACTTCTCACCGTGAATTCTGAATTCTTACCAGCTTCTCTTGTCACTCTAGTTTCCCTGCTTCTCCTTCTTCTCCATCGTGGATCATTTCAGAGCTTCCTGTCTCTTTGGACACCACTAGCTACTCCTGATGTGCACAAATTTGCCAGTTTCTGAGTGAAAATGTTGACACGTTGACTGGCTGCCAGTAGGGGTCTCTGTCTCACCACTGAACCAGATGGTGGCCGGCGTGTTTGGCTGAGGCCTGCAGTGAGCTGCTGTCAGCTGATGTCACCACCATTACTGAAGTATGTTTTGATGCACAGGGACTCGTCTGTCTCACTGATTCATCCTCTGCTCTCTCTCTCTACCAAGAACCCTGTTACCTTGACAACCACATGCAAGCAAGTTTTCCTGCATATCCTGCTCCGCCACTCCCAACGGTTGTGATGTTGCATGAGTGGTGAGTGGTGAAGCACTGGAATTAAAGAGGGATGGACAGTCAGATTAGACACTGGCTCATAATCATAGAGACACTCACTGAAATACACATTTTGCACCTCATCACTTTGGTTTTAACAGTGCTTAACAAATGTGTAAGTTGTTAGCCACTGCTGCCCTAAATTAATATTTAATTAATACTTAATTTATGACTTCTCAGAGAAAATGTGAAATCAGTTTAAAATTCCTCACTCCTGTTCAAAATAGTGAGCCGTAGGGAACTCAGTGAGAAAGACTCTGAATGACGCTGGAGGCCCTTTGAGACAAATAGGGCAGGTGGGCTAAGAAAGTTCTTAAGCATGGACATTTGTAGAACTGTAATCAGAGTCTTTAGCAGCCAAATATGTTGATGTAGGTACTGTATGAATAATAAGTCTACTTAGAGGCGGGTTAATTGCATATATTGATAGTGTGGGTGCAGGATATATCATTTGAACAGTGTAGTGTGCTCCCATGAGAATTGCCAGCGTTTTGTTAGAAAATGGAACCAAATCAATATCAAGCTTGCAAGTAGCAATTTTTTGATTTAAAAAAACAAACAAAAAAAACCACTTGAACAGATGAAAATGTGGATTATAAAATATCACACCCGATGAAGAGCTTCATAATTTCTCCACGTGTCATTAGGTCAGCTGCACATTGTGAAGCGCAGTACTAGAACAGTGGTGCTGGTGTAAGAGCAGTCGGTAGAATAACAGCACTGAGTGATTTAACAAGTGATGAAGTATTGTAGTCTGAATTTTGGGGACTTTTTGTCACTTATGGATCAAGCTTCAAAAATCCTCATCATGCAAGTCAAAAGACATTTACAGGACCCTCCATGTCCATGCAAAGAAAGTGTACTCACTATAATGACAACATCAGGATCAATAAAGATCCTCCACAATCACAGAAAACATAAAAACTCCCTCCTCTGGCTTTAACCTATTAACCTAACCTGCTGGTCTTTAGACTGTGGAGGAAGCCGGAGAACCAAGAGAGAACCGACACTAGCACAGGAAGAACATGCAAACTCCCCACAGAAAGACCCACATCAGACCCAGATCTCTTGTTGTGAGGCAACAGCAGTAACCACTGCAGCAACACACCACCTGTTTTTGGAGTATGTAGCATTGAAATCAGTGTAATGCACCTTAATGCTGTGTTCTTTAGGTGGTAAAAAGGCTAAATACAATATTTTGATCATGAACCATTAATGTAGAATCAATAATACTAATAATCAGGTGGGCTACCAGTTTGTGGTTTGTCATTGCACTGAAAAAAGTGAGTCAAATGTCATGCATTGCAGTGCAGACAGCACTGAAAATATGATGATAAAATATACTTGATCTTCTCCACTGTGTAAAAAACACCGGGAGCTGTTTCCGGCTCCAGTCAAGTGCACGCTCTGTGATATCCAACTGAGAGAGGAGGGACGAAACAGGCTGCCATTTATAAATAGAAAGAATCAGCGAGCACAATGTCACGCTGGAGGGAAATGGGTCTCTTGAATTTGTGTCGAGTAAGCAGTGACTGGAGTTCTTATTAGGAGGAAATAGAGCGTTTAATTTCATGCTAATTCTTGGCATTAGTTCCAAATGTGACTTAAAAACTGCCTGAACTTTGTGTGTGTGTGTGTGTGTGTGTGTGTGTGTGTTATAACAGAGAACAGGTGGCCTGAGCCGCCAGCAGTCCTTCAGTCTAAACCTGGCCTCTTTGTTTCCTCCGTCAGCTGATCACTACGAGCCGCTCCGTCTCCTCCTCCCTCGTCATTTGTCTGATCAACATCATCCACGTTTACATCAACCCCAGCATGTCCTCTTTTTTCTGCCCGTCCCTCTTTATCCATGTCCTTACTCTCTCTCCCTCTCTCTCCCCTCACCCTTCGTCCCTGCTGTCTCTCGTCCCGGCTGTAGTTAGAGTCGGCTGACTAGCGGAGTGCTGTTGTCCCGGGCAGAGGGAGCAGCACAGGAGTGTCATCCAGCGACGCTACGCTCAGTGTTGATCCAGGATTCAGAGGAACTAGCCCTCGTCTTCCATCCTCATCACCCTCTCCTCCCGTCACTCCTCTTCCCGTCTCTGTCTCTCTTTTTATTGGGTGTCTGTTTGAGGGCTCTGATATGTTTAACCTTCACCATGAACCCAACAGTGAAGATCCACCTTCAGAATGGGACCCACTTTAACACCTACATGTACCAGGTAGGGACTCGACACCTGTGCAGCTTGTGGATGTTATCGGTGAAGGACTGGCTCCAGCTCAAATCGTTCTCTCTCTCTCTGGTCTCCACGCGTCCTTGTATTGATTTCAGTGCTGATGACTCTTTTCTAGGACTGAGATATGGCCTCCTCTCCACCTCTTCCTCCTCCTTCCTCCTTTCCCACACTGTGCCTCAATAAAGCTGTGAGCTATGATTAATGCTTCTCAGTGACGCAAATTGCATATCCGTTTAAAAATGCGGGCACACCCCCCTTCCACTAAGGCTTTTCACTGGTTAATGTGGCTAGTTGCATGTTTTCAACCTCCAATCGTCCAAGAAGATAAAAGTTGAATATGTGTCATGTTGCACTGATGGGGATTTCTCTCTTGTCCTGGCTGCTATGTTTATTGCTGCATGTATGCCAGATGATGCACAACAAAAACTCTTTGTGTATCTCCTTTCATCCGAGCAGAAGAAGTATTCCCCTCACTTCCTTCCTCTCTTTCTTTGTCCCTCCTTTCTGGGGCGGGTTTTGTCTTTCTTTATGAACATGAATGGATGCTATTCTGGGCTCAGGCCTTCAATGGGCAGAGAGGAGGAGGAAAAGTTGGAAAACTTGCAACGATATGACACCTTTGTTTGATGTCAGCTATGCAGTAAAAATGCTGCATCAATCAACTTTATGGCCAATAGTCAGAGTATTAAATGACTTTTGATGTGCATTTTTTTTTTACAGTGGTGGGTTCTTTGGGTTTTTACCAGGTTTCGTTTAAATCCCTTCAAAAGAGGTTAGAACTCTTCTAGATTCACTTATGCCTGGGATTTCACATGGAAATCCCATTTTTCCAAGGTGTTCAGAGCAGGATTTACTGAGTTGTATTCACGCCGAGCGCATTTGCTGTTGTGTTATCAAGCCTTCAGAAGTGAGTCCAGTGCTGGCGCGGCTTCAGTTAGTTTTGGCATTATCCCTAATGTGCTTCACTTAGGCTGATTCGCTCATGACTCACCCATGATTATGCAGAAGCCTAATTTTGCCACATCTGTCTCTCAGACAGGAAGAGGAAGTGTTTGCTATTCCTTTATTTACCCTCCATGCTCTGCATTCTGGGGGGAGAGGCTTTCAGAGAAAAGTTTTTCAGGGAGAGTCGTTCCTTTTCCGAAGCGACAGTCAGGGTGGAGATCTGTCAAGTGCTGCAGTCAGCTGCTTCGCTCCGCGGTCTTGAGATGCTGTCATGCCATCACACAGGAGGAACTTCACCTGGAGGCTTTGTGGGAGCGTTTGTGTTTCGGCGACGAATGCGTGCGCGCCCCCGCCTGGACGCCTGCTTTTCGCCTGATGAGACGTTCGAGTGAAAGTGAAGTTCGCACGGTTGCTCTGAACACTTTTCTCTTTCCTAATGAGCCGTTGCCATGGCAGTGGGTGCAGTGTGCAGGGTGGCGTCATGGCAACAGATTACTCCCTGCCTACTTAGGACCAACACCCAGGCAAGGTGTTCAGGCGGCGTGTGTGTGTGTGTGTGTGTGTGTGCGTGTGTGTGTGTGAGAGAGAGAGAGTTGTCAGAGGAAGGTCGAGCTCTGTGCTGTTTGCTCTGCAGTGGTGAAGAGTTACATGGCTGCGATATCTGAGTCTCCCCAGAGTCTCCTCCTGCATTCATCCTCACCGTGACACTCCTCAGTGAATTACTGAGATTTACATCAGAGTTAATTTAGTGTTTTTGGGCGCGCTCAAATGAGAGCAGCTCAGTCATTCTATACCATCAATGTTTATGTGGGTTTACTGGCGGGAAGCTCAATCTTCTCTTTGATGACTCCTCTCGTGCATTTGCATTGCAGATCTTGCACCACATTTTTTCTGCAGAATCACTCAAATTAAACACCTTGGTTTCTGGGTCACGATCGAGCGACAACCTCAAAAGAGAATCAATGCCCTTAAACCCCCATGTTAAAAATGCCCAACTTTACAGCATAAATAAATGTTTACAGCCTGCTATACAAATGTTTTAGTCTCCATAACCATTATTCCTGTTTGGTGGTGAATTTTTTCAATAAGTCTGCCTTTTAAATTATATTTAAAAGCTCAAGAAATGTACAAAATTCATCTACTCTCAGTTTTGCTGGTCTTTTGGAGTTGCAAAATCCAATCTGATGATTGCTGGTGACGTAAACTTAGGCAGTAAGCATCCTCAGATTATCATAAATGATATCACATACCACAACACTTCCCTGTGACTCATACGATGTGTGAATGAGTCGGTAGCCATATTTACAGTTTCCATCACTTTCCTTCCTTGCTTAGTCACATATTTTCCTCTTTTTCGTCCTCCCACCTACTGACGCACTCAAGAGACGATGTCACCGTTGTTGGGCTTTGGCGGATATTGATTTAAAGTTGTTTTTCAGTCCCCTGTGTTGTTAATCTACCCACACATAGAAGAAGTTATCATGAAGATAGAGACTGTTTGTATTCATTCTCTTAAAAGGTATGAGCCACTGTATCTCTAATCTTCAATACATCCCTGGAGTTGTTTGTGTGATAATAATATACAGTTCTGTAACCTCTTTTCCCCTGCTTTGTCTAATCTACTTTTGTTATTGCTTTCCTGTTTTTTTTTTTTCGCAAAATGACCTTCAGCAAGCTGCAAAAAACTAGTGTGAACTTGTTTCATTCTGCTGAGAGTTATACAGTGAGAGAAGAAGAGGAAACAGTGGTGTGTAAAGAGAGAAGGAAAGTAAATATTGTATTGAAAGCACAACATATTGTCTGGTAGCCTTGCAGAAAAGCTAGCAACTGGTAAACAGCATTTACTTAGTTGTTGTTGTAGGTCTGACTGACATTATTAATGTGCCCTAGTAGTGTAAGTTTCAAAGAAAGATACCTCCTGCTGGGGACTGAGGTTGAACTATAACTATAACTAACTATAAATGTAAGCAGACACTTCTGTATTACACTGTAGGAACACTGAAGTAACACTTTCCCAAAAAGCTGACAGATCACAACTGTCTATAAAATTGAAAAGCATTTATTATTCTATGAAGCAGAGATTAATAAAACTACGCATCGGGAGGAGAGTTTCGTGTCGGCTACAACCTGACCCTGTCAGATGGTTTGTTTCACAGAGACATCTGAGAAGTCTTCATCGGAAACTGTTTGGAAAAGGGCAGGCAGTTTCAGAAACTACTTGGCAGATGACTGGATGAACCATCTGTTGCCGTACTTTGCTCCTCCACTCCACTTCTGATATGACTAATGCTATACTATATATCTGCGCTAGCGTTTTCAAGAGCTGCCATTGTTGTTTGTTAGCGTTTCACGGGTCTGACACACACCAAAGCCGTGCTGCGTAAAAGCCAATTACTTCTGAGAGTCTACTTCTGTGTCCTCTTCTGCTTTTGTGTCTAAAGGCTGCTTGAAAGCAGAATAAGAAGTTGGGCTCCGATTTGTTTTTTCCTCCTGGTGATTGACACACAGAGCTGATACTGACCAATGTGTGCTACCATGTCGGATGTATTTCTATTCACACACAACAGCGACACACCATCCTCGTCTTACACACAACTCTGATCCTGTAGCTGACTGGGAACATACAGGCGGATCTTCCGGCTCCGGCGTTTCATTTGCACAATATTTCATACGCCACTCTGAACCTCAGCATGTGTAGCAGTGTAAAAGTTTCCCAGCAGTGTCTGCTGTGATGACCAGCAGTTTTAACTTTGAGAAGAGATGTACTGAGGAAGCTTCAGCAGGATGCACTTGATGGTATTATTTCCTTTTAGCTGCACCATGGGCTGATGAATGAAGGACCAGTGTCCTCAAAGTACTCACTGTTCGTCTCCTCAACCACAGCTTTACTGCTGACAAACAGGAAATAACTGACAAACAGAGAACTGACCACCTCATTCATGATGACTAGTGTTATTACATTCGCAGTAATGTAACATGTTACTGCTGTGAACTAAAATCAAGTTGTAAGTTGCGTTACTTTACATCCCTCAACTATATTATTACAATTGTCGCATACAGGTACAGATAAAAACAAATCAAATGTCTCTTTTCATCACGATGTGACTTTGACTTTAGCGCTCAAGCTCATGGACGAGGCGATGGAACCAAAGTGGCAGGGCAGGTTAAGACGTCTTTTGAGGGGTGGAAATATGAATATTTCTTCAGATTTACTGAGCAAAAGGACCAGAATGTGACAGTAAAGTGTGAACCAGGACTGTAGGCTCTGTTTGGACTGATGTTCACTGCTTCACTGTCAGCTCTGTGATAGTAATAATAACAATAATACTAATAATACATTTTATTTAAAGGTGCCTTTCTTGGCACGCAAGGACACCGTATGGAGTAAAAACATACACATATGGAGTAAAAACAAGGCAATGTTAGTCAGTCAGAAGATGCCAGGAGGAAGTTTAAACAGGTGGGATTTGAAAAGGGAAATGAGGTGATGTTCTCCAGAGCAGCTGAAAGCTCTGCTCCCCATGGTGGTGAGACGGGCAGAGGAGGAAGATCTGAGGAAGCCAGAGGAAGTGGGAACATGGACGAGGTCAGCTAGATAAGGAGAGGGGAGATTGTGGAAGGCCTTGAATGTTAACAGGAGGACTTTGAAATCAAGTTTTATCAGGAGCCAGTGGAGCTGCTGGAGGGTGATATTAAAGAGCAGAGAGGAGAGAGCTGGTGTTTGTTCTCCTTTTATTTCAGAAAGGAATTGTGAAAATGCAGTTTATGGAGTTGTCGTGCATCTGAGGTGATGTTACAGAGTAATCAACAAGTAGTGAAATTAGTAGTGTAATTACTTTCAGAAGAGAGTAATTTAACAAAGTCAGACACCGGCGATGAGTGCTGAAGCCTGACACGTTCACTTTCACACATTCATGTTTGCTTCACTTTAACAAAACTTCAGCACTGTGTTGTTAAAATGAGGGGCTTATACTGATCATAACAGGTGTTCATTCATACTTTCTCTTTCAGACATTCAGTTCAGGTATGTGGTGGAGGTTAACTCGACAGTGCACAAACACACACACAAGGATAAGCACACTCCCTGTAAGCCTTATTTTTTGGGATTGCATGTGTGAGAGAGACTTTTTTTATCCAACTGCACTCCAATCTCTCTCTTTCTGTGCACACACACACACAGCATTTTTTCCATCCTTTAATCCCAAACTGCTTAAGGAAGCGAAGGGGAGAAATCCCTTTACAATGTCTGGGCTCAGCAGTGTTTGGTAACCACTCACTATCTCACATTGTGGTTGGAGGCAGAGCAGCAGCGTAGCTCCAGACGCCCAGAACCGTCTCTCCACTCCATATGATATACTCTGACAGGCATCGAGGTTGTGTTGTCAAAGAGCTGCTCTGTGTATCTGATGGTTATATGAAACATCCAGGGATTTCTCACAGCTCATATGGTATTTTGGGGGGCGTTTATGATTGCATAGCACGCAGTGATAGCATGGAAAAGAGAATTAAACCAAAAGCAGGTAGAAGCTGCCATGGGAAGGGGTTAGACAGAACTCCATGACAAATTTAAGATTTTTTTTGTCAAGACATACCTCACAAATTCATACCTTTATCTATTCTTAGTTATTCGTCAGTGCATTCAGAGCTCCTGAGAGGCGTAAAGATGAAGGGATGAACTAGAGAGCATGAGAGTCAGTTGAGCCTTTTTTTTGCTGTTGCCATGATTGAAAGAGACAGTGAGCTCTAACAGCTGTTGGTGGATTTGGGCTGAGCTCCTGTCTATTGCCGCGCCTCGGTGGAATAAGGGGAAGTAAAATGAACGAGCTGACCCATTTTACCCCTTTTCGTCTCCATGTTTCTTCCCTCTCTGCTGACTTGTTTTGGGTTTCTTTGCTTGTAGTATTATCAGCGTGGTCAACAAAGATCTACATAATTTAAGTTTGTGGGTATAGAGAGTGAGATCTGAATTCTGTTTTTTGTATCATTATTATCAACTCAGTGTTTTTTGCATGTCCCACTTGATGCTGTCTTTATATTTATCTTATATCTCCAGGGCAACATCACAAATAAGTATTTTAGTTCAGGCACTGTGAAGGACTCATAGGTGGGCACCAGGGGTCCTTAGTAAACTATGATACACAGGAAGTAGAGTCTGTTTACAGCTGGAATTTTCTCAAGTTAAGGACAACTCCAGACTCAAATGAGAATATTAACAGTGTAGCCCATCTTATTAAACATCTGTTATTTGAGAAATGGTCACGTTTGTGTCATTTACTGGCTGCATTTCACTGCCCCATTCACTCCTGTTAAGTGGATATCATCAAATCCAAAATTGTCAAAAATACTCAAAATGACTTCAAAGTATTTTACCCCCAGAAATAAGGTCCAATTTGTGAAAGAAAAAACAAAAAAAAAAAGTCACTTCCCCTTTAAGCTTGATTTATTTTTATCAACTTCTTGTTTTTTTTCCTGCTGTTTACCTCCTACTTGGGATAACAAGCAAGAAAAGGAAGCATTCATTATAGAACAACATCAGGATCGGCACAACCACTGACGACCATTGATGTGTCTGATACATATACATTCTTTATACTGTATCTTACTTTAAAACACAAAGACCAGAGATCCAGAGAGTTATAATAACTGTGAGTGATGGCACAGAGAGCAGGAAGAGACAGTAAATATGGTAAACTACATTTGCTCAGTTTAATGGTAAATGGACTTTATAATAGCGGCTTTCTAATCTTCCAACCACTCAAACCTCTTTATACTACATGCCAGCATTCACCTATTTACACACACATTCACACACTGGTAGACTTCGACCTGCCGGGAATTGAACCGCTAATCTTGTGATTAATGAATGATCCACTCCATCCATCTCCTGGGCCAGTCACCCAGGATAAAAACAGAAAACTTTATTGCAAACAAAAAAAGAGCTTTGTTTTGTTAGTTGACTTGCTTGATCTAAAGATGTTTCACTTCTCATTCATTGGATTGTTTTTGCTTGTCATTTATTAGTTAGCTATTTATTTCCAGCGGTGGAAAGATAATGCTACTTCTACTTGTTAATGTTCAATATGACTGTTTTCACATCTCAAAATGTTCAATACTTCTCTCTATTACACCAGTTGGTTTATTTTGTTCATTTATGTTGTATATTTAGACATTTATACTATATTATACATATATTATTTACGTATTTTTCTACTTATTCTACTTGTTTACTGATGTCACTGGTTCATATTTTTATATAGGCCTTTATTGTCATGTTTATCTATCCACCTTGCAGCTGGTGCGATGAATAAAGAATTATTAGTAAAAAAGTGTAAAGATGTAAAAAATAAAAAATAAGTAAAAGCAAAAAGTCGCTCAGTTAAATGTGCTTGGGAATAAAAGTTACATTTTTAAAAGGGGGATGGGATGATATATAATACTTTTTTTTTTTAAATCAAAAGACAGAACATGGCAACACGAGTCAAGACATCCAACTGGGATATCAATCAATCACTTTCTTACAGCTAGAGGCCTTTTTCTTACTTGTGTTGTCCAGTCACACCTGTTCTGGTCACACCTGTCTTTGTGACAGGCCCACACAGGTGCACTGACAGCGTGTTCAACCAGGACTGGCACATTTGATTTTAAAGGGCCGCAAAGAGCAAAATTTGCCCGGTGTCATGTCCAGCGTTTGGGTCATCAGTGAGAAATGTGAGCCCAAGAATGCAGCGTCATGGCTGCAGGGAGCCCCAGCACTTTTAAAAACTGTGTGTGTGTGTTTGAGACAAGCAGAGGAAGCGTAAGCCTGTGGGTATTGGTTTGGACTAAAGCCAAGCTTACAGGAAAATGCCAACAAAGCACCAAGAGATCGTCAAATAACGCACACACATAGAAAATATTAAAAACCAGCTTCCAGCAGAGTCACTGGCTCTTTCGCCATCTCACACTGTAACAGCAGCACTGTCTGCCTCTCACCTCGTGTGAATCTAATCAATAGCAGACAGAGTAACAGAAAATCTTTTGGGCAAGTGGATTAAGTCCAGGGCTTTGAGACCTGAAAACATCCTCCTAAAGAAGTATTTCCTGCTCAGATAGCAGCAGACAGACTTTGAAATGTTGGTTGTACAAGAAGGACAAAAGGGGTTTTTTTTCTCCACTGATCTGAGGATATGTCAGGATCAGTTTACGCTGCTGTGATTTATCTGAGCTGGGCTGAATGAGGAGATATTATAGTCTCAGACCAGAGCAGGTGAAGATGATCACTTTCAGCAAAAGACACTCTCAGGATTTTACAAACACATTAGATGTTGTCCTGCAGACTAGGACAGATGAGGAGTATCAGGTTGGAAGATATTCAGTCAAGAAGAGTATGTTGCCAGTCACAGAAAAGCAAATATTTTCAATACTCTATTATTGGTTTGTTTGCAAACAATTTTGAGAATAAATCTGTGCTCATTAAAGGGCTAGTTCACCCCAAAATAAAAAAAACTGCCAGGTAAAGAGCTATTAAAGTTTATATACTGTAAAAACCAAAGACGCAGCAGGTTATCGCTGCAGCTCCATCACCGCCGTCTCCCAAACTATTAAAGTTAATGGACTCCATGTCTTTACAGCTCCAAAGGAGCATAAAATGTCCATCACATTTGCTATGAGTGGTTGTTTGTGGAGCTGTGAAAAAAGTGGTGCCGCTCTTTTGAATAATGTGGGAGACGGCTGCGATGATGACTAAACGCACTGAATGATAGACTGAAAGTTGCTTCAAACATGCAATTTCTGACAGACTGAATGGATCCCAACCAACCAGAAACCATTGTGGTCCAAATCCTAGTCGTTTATTGGTCTAGTTTTTCCAAATGTGGCCATAAAGGACGTCCGGAGTGCTTAAAAGCCTCAGTGAAGAGCATAGCCATCTGTCAAAATTCAGGAGCGTGAAGAATGAACATCAATAAATCAAATGGCTCTCAAGTGAAATACGTTTGTCTCACCCAGCGAAGAATTCACTTTGAATAATCTCTTCTCAGTTTAATGATGAAAAGTCCCTCCATCGTCACTGGGAACTGGATTTTATGGATGTGATTGTCTTAGAGAGTCAGACGACACTGTTTTCGCAGCATTGTGTTTGCTTTTTGGACAATATGATGAGAGCAGTTCACAGTATTTTCTGTTTGGACACTTCATATTCAGTGTTGAACACTGGTTTGTGATGGAAAGAAGCCACTGACAAACGGTTGATTTTTTTTTTTTTCTACAGTGATATCAGTCTAACGGATTTGCATATCATTGTCTCATTTCAGCTGGATCGCTGTCATTTAATCACAGTTACTATAATGTGGATGTCTCTTAGCACCAGTTTAAGTTTAAATCCTGATCTGTTTTTCAGAGGTGGAAAGAGCAGCCGTAAAGTACTGTTAGTTTAATAAAACTTTAATCAACTAAAAGTAGCCAGCTTGTTTAAATAGTGTAAGTCAAATGTAGGTCAGTTAAAATGTACTCAGTACGATACTGTAAACATTACACCACTGCATTAAAAAAAGGAGGAGTATTACCACGAAACATTGAATATTAAATTATTTAAAAGTGGAACAACACATGGGCACGACTATTATTATTATTATTGTACGTATTACCTGCCTCCTTCATAGTGGCCTCACAAAAATTAACCAGGAAAGAGACCAAACTCAGAAAATTAAATGTTGACTCAACTGACTAGTAGATAAAGAGAGCTATTGTTATTGTATCATCAGGTGGACACGTCGGCTACAAACAATATAATCTCCACACACATTTCACAGCAAAGGAGAGACTGCAGTTTGTTTGTTTTTTTTACACAGCGTGCACATGCAACAACAATGTTGCATGACATCTCATCTGCAGTTCAGCAGCATGTTGTTGCACTCACCTGTCACCTGAACGGCATCATGCAGTCCACTCACTATCTGTTCCTGGTTCAGCTTCTCTTCTCTTTAATCCTCAAAGCAGAATATAACCAGTCCGCTCTGCCTCTCTGTCCCAGAAAGAACAAAAGAATAACAAAGTTTATTATAGTCACATCCATCCAGGTACATGGTGAAATTTGACCACTGCCTTTACCCCATGCTTTAGCCTGCTATATCAAGTGCCCAGGGTTCAGTGTCTTGCTCAAGGACACCCATAAGGAAAAGAAATTTGCATTCTTTTCATACAAGATAATAAAAAGAAGTATACGGATACTGTATGTTTCATTCACTGTTGTATGCTTTACATACAAGTTTCATACAAAAGAAATCTCCTTTGTAAACGCAAAAGTGGCCACTTTCAAGAGTAAATCATATACTATTCATGAATTTCAGTACATTTTTTAATAAGTTTTTTTCTGTTTCTTTTCCATGTGGGCCTGTAGACAGTAGGAGCCTGGCATTGAACCTACTCCACTCTTTGGTCACTTTTTTGGTCCTCAAATCCAACACATTTTGAGCTGAATGAGGCTCTACCATCAGAGCAGAAAGTCCTCCATACATGTTAGCAACAT
The DNA here is from genome assembly GCA_029721515.1 of Synanceia verrucosa. Classification (NCBI taxonomy): domain Eukaryota; kingdom Metazoa; phylum Chordata; class Actinopteri; order Perciformes; family Synanceiidae; genus Synanceia; species Synanceia verrucosa. The sequence goes on along the minus strand of CM056552.1, from coordinate 5,780,102 downwards.
TTAGCATGCTAGCCAGGTCAAGCATGCCTCAGATTCTGAACATCGTGGGTGTGTCACTTAATGCACTGGTTGGAGGTGGTGTGTTATTTATTTAACGGATTAATATACGTAGGTGCAACTCTCTTGTGACTATGCAAGCTAATTATAACCACATCCCTTATGTGATGCATGTCATGCCTTTCTGTGATCCTCTCCAGCTCTGCCTTGAAAATTACTACGGCAGTAAAATGCCTAAAAAAATACTTGTCCATAGAGATAATCTGATCAGCTCCATTTCTCTTCTGCTCTGGTTCCTCTTGTACTGCCATTGTATTGTCCAGCAGTGTTGGCGTATACAATCCCTGTCCTGCTCTGCTCTCATTCACTTTCAGTTCCTTCATTCTACTCACACATTGTGTTGATGCTGCTGTACTACTGCTGCTCATTGGTGATTCTTCTAGGGATGCACTTTGAAATGTAGCAAGATACAGTACCTTTCAATGTGAGAAAAAAAAACTTAAATATATCCTATTATTATATAAATATACATCAATCAGACATAACATTATTACCACCTGCCTAATATTGTGTTCTGTTCTGCCAGGACAGCCTCATACACAACAAACTGCTCTGTGGTATCTGACTCCTTTCTATCTTCAGCAGCATTAACTTCTCTGGTCTGTTGGATCAGACCACCAGGACCAGCCTTCACTCCTCATCTGCATCAGTGATCCTTGTCCTCTCATGACCCTGTCTCTGGTTCACCACTGGTCCTTCTTTGGACCACTTTTGATAGATCCTGAACACTGCCGACTAGGAACAGCCCACCAGAGCTGCAGTTCTGGAGATGCTCTGACCCAGTCCTCTAGACATCAGTGTTTGCTTCTTGTTGTCAAACTCCTTCAAATTCTGAGGTTAGCACTGTCGCCTCACAGCAAGAAGGTACCGGGTTCGATTCCCGGCCCGGGGGCCTTTCTGTGTGGAGTTTGCATGCTCTCCCCGTGTCTGCGTGGGTTCTCTCCGGGTATTCCGGCTTCCTTCCACCATCCAAAAACATGCATGGGGATTAGGTTAATTGGCTAATTTAAATTGACCGTAGGTGTGAATGTGAGTGTGAGTGGTTGTTTGTCTCTATGTGCCCTGCGATGAGGTGGCGACTTGTCCAGGGTGTACCCTACCTTCCACCCTAAGACAGTGGGGATAGGCTCCAGCCCCCCCGTGACCCTATGTGAGGATGAGCTGTGGAAAATGGATGGATGGATGTTCATTTGATGCCTCATATATCCCAGGTGTCATAATAAAGAGATAATCAGTGTCATTCACTTCACCTGTCAGTGGTCATAATGTTATGCTTGATCGGTGTCTCTTTGTGTGGATGCTATATGTATACTCGCTCAGGTCCAGTAGTGGAGCATTGGGGGGATGGACAGGTTTGCTTTCATGTTCAAGTTGTCTGCCTTTTATTATAAAAGTTAAAAAAGAAAGCGCCGCTGAGGTGGGCAGAGTGGCACTGCTGAGGTTGTGTTTATGCAGATCAGATAACACAGTTGCTCTCTTATCGCAGGTGCACAGAAAGCTTCTCCCTCGAACAACAAGTTTTCTTTTAGGAAAGGCCAGTCTGAACTGCCCATTATCTGAGCTTGCCCTCACTTCACCTGCTGATAAAGTGTTCCTCCTACAGGTGTACTGGCAGCATCTTGTGCTACAGGAATATGCTCAAACCACCAAAACCTGTCAGCCACACCCTCATCCTGAGATTATACCTGCATATGTGCTCAATTTCACCAAAGCAGAGCTCATCATGTTGATCGCTGATACAACATTAACCTCTGTATGGGTGTTATGTGTGTTGTGCAGGAGTTTGCCACCCTGACGAAGGAGCTGAACATATGCCGGGAGCAGCTGCTGGAGAAGGAGGAGGAAATATCTGAGCTGAAAGCCGAAAGAAACAACACCAGGGTATGAGTGTGTTTGAGTGTGTGCAGTGACGCTGACGAAAACAAACAATGTTTCTCAGCTTGAAATTAGCATTCTCTGTGGTCATGCATGCATTAATATGTGTGCGTGTGTGTGGTGTAGCTGCTGTTGGAGCACCTGGAGTGTCTGGTGTCTCGTCACGAACGCAGTCTGAGGATGACAGTGGTGAAGAGACAGGCGCCCCCACCATCTGGAGTCTCCAGCGAGGTGGAGGTCCTCAAAGCCCTGAAGTCGCTGTTTGAACACCACAAAGCTCTGGACGAAAAGGTGGACACACAAACACATCAGAGCTGCAGTTACAACAAATAAAAAGGGGGGAAATAATTGGTTCATGGTATTTCCATCACTTTGCTGCGCTAGGTTTGTCTTTTAAATAGAACTGCTGCCCTCTCTCACTAATTAATGTGGATCAATTATGTTTTCCTGTTTGCTTTCTCATTGTTTAGCTGTTAATGAACCTCAGCACTTCTTGAGTTTCAGAATAAAAGTTCTCAAGTGAAGGGAAGAGAGGCTTTTAGCGTGAAACAGATGGCGAGGCATCTTAACAGCAAACAGCAAAAAAAACAGCAGATTAAGACGGGGAGAAATTCCAATTAAAATATGAATATATATTTATATAACTGGGGAAATTAAAAATAATGGCTCCTCTGTTCCATTGAGGTAACTAAAGGGCGGCTAATGGAGTATTTCTAAGGCAAAATATTACATGTTATATAATTAAGAGATGAATTGTGAGATGTTCTCTAGATGAAAATCATTTGTGCTTCTCTACATAAAGTGTGTCCTTCTGGTGTTTCTGGACTTTGTCTTGATGTGTGTGTTCTTGGTGTGTTCGTCAGGTGCGTGAGAGGCTTCGGGTGGCTCTGGAGAGGGTCGCCACCCTGGAAGGACAGCTAGCAGCGAACACACAAGAGGTGAGGTGCTCCTATGTGTGGTTATTGGTGAGTGAAACATCTGTTCAGTTACTTGCTGACATCTGTTGAAGCCTCCGGATACTTCAAGTGTCGCACTGGGTGAGAGGCTCGGCCTCCTTGTACTCTTCTCTTTAAAAATGTTATTAAAGAAATGATTCTTATGATTAAAAAGATGCTCAATATTCACTGCAGGCTCGCTCAAAGCAGAATCCCAGTGGGTTATGTAAGATTTAAAGTCAAAGCTTGTTAAGTTGCACTGATCACACAGCCTTTACAAGAGGAGCAGACCCTCCCTCCTCTATCCTGAGTGGAATTTACATTTGTAGTTATGTAAAATATGTTGGGGCATGTTGTCTGAAGCATGCTGGCAGCCTGAGAGGCAGGCTCCGCTTTGGGATGCTAAGTTTTGTTCTAGGATTCACTGAGGGAAAAGATAGTAAATGTGTGAGTTTGTTCATTGTTCTTTTATTCTTCCTTTTTAATCCACGTTTCAGTTGAACATGGTGAGACAGAGGAAGGATGGCGACTCAGTGGAGCGAACAGATGGATCCAAACCTACATGGAAGGTCTTCCTAGCTGTGTGATTGTTTTTCTGCTCTGTGCTTTATATTATGTCTGCCTATAGTATTTTCCCCTCTACTGTCATCCGTTTTGCATCTTTGCATCTAATTTCTGTCTTCATCCCGCACATGAACACATCTACTCACATATACATGATAGGTTAATGGGGCTAAATGTAGCATGAATCCTCCTCTACCTTCCAATAACATTAAAAGTCATGTTTTTTATCCGAATCCTGTCCTCCGTGGTTTGAAGTGAGCCCTGAAACGAGCTCTCATTATGCAACAGTGTCCGGATGCTTCCACAGGGAGTAACACACCTCCCTGAACAGCAGAGCCTCTTAGTATCTGGATGGAAATCACCCTCCAGGAGGAGCAGCATAAAATCTGCTTACTTTGGCTCCAACAGCTTTGGCTTGAGGATAAAATTCCAATATAAAGTACATTTTGATTAAAGGAATAATCAAACTGAATAAATCTACAACTTACCATTAAGAAGGGGTGAGTGAGGGAGAAAAGATAAAGAGAGAATTGGATAGAGTACGAGCGTCAGGAGTGTACTTCAGAGTGAGAATACACTCTCTGCCAAGACATTCATCCATGACAGCCACAGCCCTGCTGACAGTCACTGCCCCCGGATGTCACAATCAGAGGATATTTTAATTCAAAATGCCATAAAATGATCATCTTAGGGCCTTGTTGTACCTGTGGTTTGCTACACATTGCTATTTCCAAAGTCCCCGGGAGTAAATCTAATGAGTTTATGTGGCTAAATTGGAATTATGCACAAACCGCCAGGTGCACCAGGTTTTTATTACACAGCCTCAGACCATTTAGCCCGACTCCCCCACAGTGTTTCTGTGTATGTTCATGCTTCTGTAAGGTATTCATGAGCATGCAAAACTGGAACATGGGGGAGTGGAGGGGGGTCCTACTAACTTTGCTGCCCACTGCGTTGCCTGTCTGAATATGCATCCCCGAAGGTTTGTTTAATTAAGGCCCTGGAATTAACTGCACTTTGAGCTGAGAAGAGAAGAGAAACAACATCAAAACAACAACATGGCACCCTAACATAACACCACCCACACTTTTATAATTAGGTCATCCAACTTTATGACTTCTACAACAACTCTCACTACCCGCCGCCACCGGTGGTGTGCACATTTGAATGAGTGCCTCAGTCCTATTGTACATTTTACATGAGAATATGCATATTTTGCCATTCATTTTGTGTGTCCACCTTACAGAGACTGCCTAACGGCTCTATAGACGCCCACGATGACAGCAGCCGGGTGTCCGAGCTCCAGGAGCTGCTGGATCGGACCAATAAGGAGCTGGCCCAGAGCCGTGAGCACTCTGCCACTCTCAACTCACGCATGGCCGACCTCGAGGCAGAGCTCGCGAATGCACGGCGAGAACTGAGCCGCAGCGAGGAGCTGTCAATCAAACAACAGAGAGAACAGAGAGAGGTGAGAGTTTTGGAAACATGCTTTGTTCTTGGAGCAAACACTGACAGCAGCAGGACCAAAAAACTCCTGGAGCGAAGAATTTTACATTCTGCTGGTTCAATATTAATACATGACTATATCCTTATTTAAAAAAATAGACTTAATATTGAGACTTCCCACTCCTACAGAGAAACTGCACGTAACAGCGGATGGTGCAGACTGGCCAAACTAACATGCACTATATTGTGTTATATTGAATTTATATACTGTATCAACTATAGCTACCAGTGACATTTATTTTTTAAGTTGTTTATTGTAAAAGTTTATTGCTTGACGGTAAAGCAAAACCACTGTCATCATCAGTTAGCACAGGTACATTACTGACTGTAACACAGGTGTGAAGAGGTGACAACACAGCAGTGTGAGCAGTAAGGACATAGTTCTCTAACAAATCTGTTATTGATTGCTCTTAGAATCTATATTTGTTTAATTTTTGTGTTGATGGACACTATTGTCTCAAAATTTAAAAGAAACTGAAACCAAAGCAAATCCTCTTGCTTTCTTTTTTAACTTTAACCAACATGTATGTATGAAGATTTAGAAAATTTGGCCATATGTGTAGAGATGTTTACGTTTTTTGGCCTTTGGCATGTCGGTTTTGGTTTCTCATTATTTTTCCTGCTGCTGCTGTTGTGTCTCTACATCCAGAGAGAGGATTTGGAGGAGAGGATAACAACATTAGAGAAACGCTACCTGGCTGCTCAGCGGGAGACCACCCACATCCACGACCTCAACGACAAACTGGAGAATGAATTGGCCACCAAAGACTCGCTGCACCGGCAGGTAATAAAGCGACGCCAGCAGCTATACCTGAGAAGCTGACTGGGATTCAACTGGATTCACAGTGTCTGAAAAACAACAGCACAGCGAGCTGCCACCGTCACAAATCAGTTAACGAAGCCTGACATAAGGACTAAATCAATATTTATAAATCTGCCGTGTCATTATCCTACAATACTCAGGCTTCCTGGGATGCGTTACACTCATAATGTGTTGTGAAATGACACCAAAAATGACACATTTGTCTTGATGCAAAGTGACATTTGAGTTATGGATTCAGGCTCAAGTGCTCTCTCTTTATTTCCTGCCACATTTTAATATTTCATGGTTCGACAATGTCATAAAGCTCAGATAGCGACAAAATCAGAAAGTCAATAGAGCCTTTCAAAAATGTGGCATAATGTGAGGCATTGAAGAATATTAAAGACCATGTCTCAGCAGGCAAAATAAACACCCTGCCTCAGAGGTTCATGTATAGTTCAGGGTCAACATGAGTTCAGCTCCACATGTGGGCTACATCATGTGTTGTGCCCTTTTCTACTCTCTGGCTGCACATTAAACTGATTCTACCTCGCTTGTGATAGCACTGATGTCTTCCTTTGCACTTGTGTGTGCACGTCAGAGTGAGGAGAAAGTGCGCCAGCTCCAGGAGATGCTGGAGATGGCAGAGCAGAGGCTGGCTCAGACCATGAGGAAGGCTGAGACACTGCCCGAGGTGGAGGCTGAGCTGGCACAGAGAGTGGCGGCACTTTCTAAGGTAAAACACAGAAACACACACACACAGCTGTAATGCATAGCAACGGATGCTGATGCAAGTATCAGCTATTAGCATATAGAAAAACAGACATTGGACACTTTTGCATTGTCTCATAAAGGCAGTTGGACTTACATGTAAGTGTCTCCCCCTGCAGGCTGAGGAGCGCCATGGCAACGTGGAGGAACGGCTCAGACAGCTGGAGTCACAACTGGAGGAGAAGAACCAAGAGCTAGGAAGGGTGTGTGAACAGATTTGTGTGTGTGTGTGTGTGTGTGTGTGTGTGTGTGTGTGTGTGTACCAGCCCTGCAGGGTTTCTCTGACCTCTTACTTCCTTGAGTGTGTGTGTGTGTGTGTTGATGCTTCACATTAGCTGGACGCCTTGACTCATGGCTCTCTGCTCCCTCATGCATACGCACACATACACAAACACACAGGGCACACGCACGTGTGAAGAGCTCTCCATTTTTCCAGTGCATTGTTGCATGAATTTGAACCAAATCCACATCTTGCTGCAACACTACCCTGATTGGCTGCTATCTTTAGACTGAATAATTCATGCAAGGCTAATTTCTCTCTCTCTCTCTATGTGTTCTCATGACTATATTTAGTCAAAGGAGCTCAGATTTGTGTTTGTGTGTGTTAATTGACTTAAATGGAATTACCGTAGAAAACGTACTTAAGCACAGCACTTCTCATTTAAGAGAAAACGTTTAACCCTTTTTCACATAAATGACTGTAATTAAAACACTCTAGATTGTGAGATCCATTGTTGGCCAGGAGGACCTATATCTGGCAGCTGGTGATCTTGGGCTAAATACACCCTTCATCCTTTAATCCATGCAGAGATGCTTGATTAGTTGCATAAATACACCCGAATGGAGTCTGTGTCAAAAGAGAAAATTTGATGCAGTCAGTCATGTCTGGTTCTCTCTCTCTCTGTCTCTCTCTCAGGCTCGTCAGAGAGAGAAAATGAATGAGGAGCACAACAAGCGCTTGTCTGACACCGTGGATCGTCTGCTCACTGAGTCCAATGAAAGACTGCAGCTCCATCTGAAGGAGCGCATGGCTGCCCTGGAGGACAAGGCGAGGCCCGCACACATGCATTCATCCCAGCAGCAGCTCATATTGCTGTTGTTATTTCCTCAGAGAACAAATTAATATACAGTATGGCACATGTTCGACCTGGACACAGTTTTGTGGTTTCTTTTGTCTAGAACTCCCTCATTCAGGACCTCGAGAACTGCCAGAAACAGCTTGAAGAATTCCACCACACCAGGGTCAGTAAGACTCAAATCATCTAGTCACTGAAAACTAGCATCTCCACTTTACAAGCACATTTATGCAAATGCTGCGTATAAATAAACTGATGTGGTGCTTTAGAAAAGTTTAGAAAAGAATACTACTCTCATATTTGTACACCAAACTTGAAATTACAGGCAGCAGCCATGTAGCTTAGCATAAAGACTGGAAACTGCTAGTCTGGCTCTGACCAAAGCCATCTATAACTCAATTCATGTTATATTTATATCATATCTGTATCTTATCTGTACGCCTTCTGGAAAAGGGATATGTGCCAGAGCATGTCTAATAGGCTAATTTTGTTTCCCCTGGAGGCAGGGCTAGGTCGGGTTTTTTCATCCATGCTAAGTTAAACTACCCGGCTGCTGACTGTAGATTGATTTTTACTGTACGGACAGACATGAGAGTGGTATTGATCTGAACACTCAGCAAGGAAGCTAGTATTTCCCAAAATGTCAAACCAATATAGCACTGATGGGGGATCCTCTGTCGCATAAGTAAAATATAAATTATTGACTTTATTACTCTTTATTTTTACTTGTAATGGAGTAGTTTTGAGAAACAGCTACTTTTACTCATGGTAAGCAATTGAATAAACACACCTGACAACAAACACTCAAACTTAACACACAGACACAGTATTATGTGGTGAACATAATACATATGCATGTTTGTGTATATATGTATTTGCTTTACCTGTGTGTTGTACTCTCGATATTATTGAGAATGATTTCTGGAGAATAAATAAAGGTTGAATGAATGAATGAATGTGTCTCCCATAATGCCCCTCTCTCCCTCAGGAACGGCTGATCGGAGAGATTGAGAAGTTGAGAAATGAGATTGACCACTTGAAACGCCGCAGTGGAGCGTTCGGCGATGGAACTCACCCTCGGTACATGCAGACATGCTCTCTCACGTACACACTCTCTGACAGGACGCTATGTGCATTATTGATGGAAAGCTGTGGTGTGTATGTCTCAGGTCTCACCTGGGTAGCTCCAGTGACCTTCGCTTCTCCGTGGTGGAGGGCCAAGATGGTCACTACAGCACAACTGTCATCAGGCGGGCACAGAAGGGCAGAATGTCAGCGCTACGGGACGATCCAAACAAGGTGTTAATGATGTCTTTATCAGGACAAAACAACCCCAAAGCTCGTCACAAACACCAAGCAGGACGGCAAACTCACAGACAATCAGATCAGATCATGTGTCAGCTCGTTCTAACCACATACAGCTCCTTATTAGTGCCTTAAGTGTCTGCTTTGCTAAAAAGTGTCAGTGCTTGGCCGCCATTCTCTACTAACCTCTCTGTCCCCATCTCTCTTTCACCTGCTGCCATGGACATGCTGTCTGATGTAAGTTCCTTGTTCATCCATTTCTCCTCATAACTGGCCACATACTTCCACACGTGTCATTTTGTATTTTTACATGTATGTGTTTTAGCACATTTTTCAGGTTTACTGTGTCTACCTATGTTACAGCTTGTGTGTCTTTGTTGTGTCCAGGTGTGTGCTGTGTTTGAACAGGACTACCCGTCTCTGCGTGGGAGCGTCAGCCACCTCCTCGGCAGCGACATCGAGGCCGAGTCAGACCTGGATGATGACGTTAGCTCGACCCTGCTTTCCCCCAGCGGCCAATCAGACGCTCAGACTCTCGCTCTCATGCTGCAGGAGCAGCTCGACGCTATCAATGAAGAGATAAGGTGACAAAGCACAGGCACATTAGATTATAACACATGACAGTTTCATGATCGCCACAGGGGAAGTGGGTCAGCGCAGCAGTGAGACAAAATGAGAACACAGTATTCAATATAACAACAATACAAGAAAGGGGTGACTTGAAGACACTACAGTAAAATGATCATCATCTCATTTTGTTAATACAATGCATGAAGGCCTGTGGTCAAACATGGACAACAGCTGATAGAGAGTTGAGATAGAAAGATGATAACATGTCGATAAGACTCTTCAGTTCAGTTTCCTGCTGGAAGGAGACGCCGTTTATTGCAGTTTACGGTAAACAATGTCCTCCTGTGACACCTCAGAATATGCTTCAGGGGAGGAATGCAAAATAGATGCTGATTATGCTGAAGAGAAGCCAGACAAGAAATGAAAAAAAAGTCTGGAAATGGTATTTTTTATAATGCAGTGTTTGCCAAGATTTGTGCATTATTACACATTATTTACATTATTACATTTCATACAAATGTAAATGTTGAATAAATTAATGAATGAATAGTGAAATGAATAAATAACAAATAAAAATGCTGACTTTTCCGACTTCAAAAACAGATGAGAAATCCAAACGTAGTGATTAATATTGTTAGGTTTTTAACTCCAAACAAGAGATGCTTTTATTTACTAAAAAGGATGTGTTGTTGATTAATTAATTGATTGATCAGTATTATAAAATAACTACGTATGTGTGCAGGATGATCCAGGTAGAGAGAGAGTCAGCAGACCTCCGTTCAGACGAGATCGAGTCTCGTGTGAACAGCGGCAGCATGGACGGACTCAACGTGACGCTTCGACCCCGGGCACTGCCCACCTCTGCCACTGCCCAGTCCTTGGCATCGTCCTCCTCCCCACCCACCAGCGGCCACTCCACACCTAAACACCACTCACGCAACGCCAGCCACCATCTAGGCATCATGACTCTAGTGAGAAAGCACGCTCTGTGTCCTACAGCAGTATGTTCATGGTAAAAACCTGTTTCTGTAACTGCATGTTGTTTTGTTTAACAGCCAAGCGACTTGAGGAAACACCGCAGGAAAGTAGCAGTAAGTTTGCAAACACAATTAAAATTAGTAATACGTTTTTTTTTCCTGTGGCATTTGTGACTGAGCCGAGTTTTATAACTCTTCTAGTCTCCAGTGGAAGTGGACAAAGCTACTATCAAGTGTGAGACGTCACCTCCCTCGTCCCCCCGTAGTTTACGGCTAGAAACCAATTTCGCCCAGTTCACAGGCAGCCTAGAGGACGGACGAGGGTAAACACACACACACAAAATCAAAATCAGCATCAGTTCAAACATTTTTAGATTATTTTCCACTTTAACTTTCCATCAACAACTTTTGTTATAGCCAGAATTGGATCTGAATCCTTCTCTTTGATTAACACATGCAAAATCAGTTGTTTACGTTGCTTACTGTTGTTACTTTGCAGCAAGCAGAAGAAAGGCATTAAGTCATCTATTGGTCGACTGTTTGGGAAGAAGGAGAAGGGTCGAATGGAGCAGACAGTAGGCAGAGATGGACATACTCTACCAGCCTTAACAGGTACACCACAGACGACACATCACATCCCAGACTCTTGCAGACGGTGTGTGATTTACAGCGCTACAAATCAACACTGTTTGACTGTATTGTAGATTTTGAGATGGGCATTGGTGACACTATGACTCTGGGAAAACTGGGCACACAGGCTGAGAGGGACCGCAGGATGAAGAAAAAGTAAAAGCATTCTTTCTTTCCCTAAATTATTTTTTGCTTAATATGTTCACCAAGCTGTTCATCTGGTAATTCTCACTGTTTGTCTTTGTCCATTTTAATTCCCTTGTTAGACACGAGCTTCTGGAAGATGCCAGGAAAAGAGGCCTGCCATTTGCCCATTGGGACGGCCCTACTGTCGTCTCCTGGCTGGAGGTACACCGCTAATCTAATTTTATATCTACCAGTCAAACGCCCCTCCCTATATTTACGTCAGGCTGCTACTACTTTCACTACAATGATAAATTCAGTGATACCAAGCAAGAGATAGACAATTACAGCCCTGTTCCCCCTCGGCCTGACCTTTTATGTGGACAGTGGTGATGACGTTGAATATCTTGATGACTCTCACCAGCTGTGGGTGGGTATGCCAGCATGGTATGTGGCGGCCTGTCGTGCCAACGTGAAGAGTGGAGCCATCATGTCCGCTCTGTCCGACACAGAGATCCAGAGGGAGATCGGCATCAGCAACCCGCTGCACCGACTCAAACTCCGCTTAGCCATCCAGGAGATGGTGTCCCTCACCAGCCCGTCTGCACCGCTGACGTCCAGAACGGTGAGAAAATACAACAAATACACCTCAGTGATCACACATGTGCATACAGTGTAATCTAGGATGGTGAGTATGAACACATTACCCTACACAAAACACTCAAAACCTCCTCCATTGTTATTTAACCTTCACTTGGCACTCTGGGGTGATGAATCCTCACTCTTTTTTTTTTCAGACCACAATACTGTGTTGACTCGTCCTTTTTTGCATAAACTGCATGTGGTTCTGTGGGAAAATGAAACACAAATGTGCCACATATAGCTACAAGCTACCTGCCTGAAATACACTCCCTCCCTTGGCATCACTCAACACAGTTTGTCTGTCTGTCTGTCTGTCTGTCTATGTGTGTGTGTGTGTGTGTGTGTGTTGGTACGTGTGAATATACACACGAGTGCATTGTTGGGTGTTTTTGCGCGCGTGCTTTGGTGTCCATGTGTGTTTTCATCCTCTGCGCAGTCCTCCGGAAATGTGTGGGTGACTCATGAAGAGATGGAGAACCTGGCTTCCTCCACCAAAGCGGTCAGTACCATCTGGGTGCCCCCCCACCATCCCAACCCGACACTCTCTCACACTCACACTGTCCCCACCGTGACACACGTCATCTCCCAGAAGTCCCCTTTTAATACACACCACATCACACACTGACACATTTTTGTGCTGGTATTTGTACGTGGGTGTCGGATTTACCTGTTATAACCATGTGACTCGTGTCTCCATGAAAAAAGTGTGATCAACAACACGTGAGCATCGGAGATGTGTGATGAAGGTTAACTGCAGAGTGAAAACTCTTTGAGCTTTGTGTGTGTTTGCTAAAATGTCCTGTCTCTCTGACCTTGTGAATTGTCTCTGCCATGCTGCCACTCAGGAGAATGAGGAGGGCAGCTGGGCCCAGGTGAGGTCGCTGGTCTGCTAACATCTGTCTGCACACATGCTCTGAAGCCGTGCAACGCACACACTCACACGTGCATTTGAATAACAGAGAGGGCAGCCAAATCGCTGCCGTTACGCTCTGTACACAGTAGTAGTAAAAGTGTAAGAGGGACAGAATATTTGGCAGGAACCAAAAATGTTCTCTGAGGAAAATAGACTAGTTTATTAAATATTTAAATGCTTTGGGCATCACAGACTAAAGTCTAAATATATGCAATCCTTCAATATTCTTAACAGTAATATTTACATGAATATAAAAGTGTCTTTTCGAACACACAGAACTATAATTACCGCCTCTCGCTGGAGACATGTAACCATGGCAACCAAACTGTACAAACCTCATGTGACTAAACGATGATTTGTGAGAATCAAAGTCTGAACTAATTTATATGCTATATTATACTTAACAAAGAATCTTACACTTAAAATGAAGCATTGCTGTGAAAAAACGCTTGTTATGTGTTTAGAACTGCAGCACAATCAGATCCAAACACTTTATTAGGATAGTTTTATTCCTTTACTTTAGTCGACTATTAAATTAATCACCAGCTCTACTGATTTGTTGATGGGTTTAATAAGATTTAATCTTCTTCTATTTTCTGGTTCCTTTGCTCCACTATGACAGTAAACTCATCATCTTGAGAAACACTGATCAACATATTTCACCATATTTCATTTTCTGACAAATAGCTACTTGATTAATTGAGAAAATAAGCAACAATGAAAAAAAATCATTAGTTGCAGCTCTAGTTGTATAAAATGACAGTTTTCATTAGTTTTACCACCTGAGAAGCTTTTGGCACCAAAGCATGTTGGTGTACAGTATATAATCCTAAAACAGTGCAGCCTCTCTATTTCTCTGTTGCACAAATGATGTTCTCCCTCCCTGTAGACTCTGGCATATGGCGACATGAATCATGAGTGGATAGGGAATGAATGGCTGCCCAGCCTCGGCCTGCCTCAGTACCGCTCCTACTTCATGGAGTGTCTGGTGGACGCACGCATGCTGGACCACCTGACCAAGAAGGACCTGAGGAGCCACCTCAAGATGGTGGACAGTTTCCACAGGTCCGTAGCTGCAGAGCGATCGGCTTTACTGCCGTTTGATCAGCTGACACAGCAGCAGTCGAGATGAGAAAGCTAATGATGCACATGTGCTTTTCTGTGTCTGTGTGTGAGCTTGTTTGTTCTGTCATGTTTGTGTGTATTTCCATGTATGTGTGTGTGTGTACCAGGGCTAGTCTGCAGTATGGGATTATGTGCTTGAAGAGACTCAATTATGACAGGAAAGACCTGGAGCGCCGGAGAGAGGACAGCCAACACGACATGAAAGGTACACTTTATGCACACATTGATAAAAACTAACAAAAAAAAAACACTCGTCCTCAGCGTCATCAGGCCAGAGTACCACCTAGTGGTTTTGCCTGATACTGTCAGTTTGGCCTGAGCACTGAAACAGCTGCACCTTGGACTGTCAAAACGCCAGCTGAAGCAGGCCAACAATCTTATGATCCAAAGCCCCACATACCAAGAGTAGTCCACAAACACACACACACTTAGATCCATCCAGCCCTCTCGCCCTTTTGACCTTGAGCTCTGCACATGAACTTGACTCAGCTGCCATGTCAAATCAGAGTCCTGCCCTGTTTACGCACACACACACGCACGCACACCGCCTGTTCCAACTTGGAAAGCTGTCTGACAGCTGTGCTTTGAATGAACAAAGGGAGTGTGCCAGCAAGTTGACACTATGTGGACACACACATTATCTCTTTATCTCACTCTAGCTTCTCTTGCTCTAAATCACCTCCTTATTTGCTGGTAGTGATGTTTGCTGACGCTCTATAACATAACACAATGCCACAGTACCTTGAGACTGAGCCGCTCTCTTTTACTACAGACGTGTTGGTGTGGACCAATGAGCAGGTGATCCACTGGGTCCTGTCCATTGGTTTGAGGGAGTACAGCAGCAACCTGCTGGAGAGCGGTGTCCACGGAGCGCTGCTCTCCCTGGATGAGACCTTCGACTACAGCAGCCTCGCACTCATCCTGCAGATTCCTATGCAGAACACACAGGTGGTTAAAGAGGGAAACACAATCGTTCACAGTTAGTACATTAGTACATACAGCAGCTGCCCTTACAAAATATGTACTTAGGATGTACTACTTTCATAGAAATTCACTTTTTCACTTGCATTTTATGAAAAAGTTAGCTTGCTGCTGTTTTACAGACCCAATTCCTGATACATACATGTACATAAATGGACATTTCTACTTACTTGCATACTATTTGCACTGTTTTAGTATATAGTTTAGTATTTTACTTTTAGTATATATATTTTTTTACACATTTATGTTTGATATGTTGCCTCAGTGTGCTCTGCTGCCCTTATATTTGTATTTTTAGCATAGGCTCCACTGATATATTGCATTTTACATACAAAACTAAATGTTTTTTGGCATACTAAATAGCATGGCAGTGTGGGTAGCTTGGATGCACCGTAAGAATTGTTTAATCTGGATAGTTTGGTCCATTTTCATAAACCTTTGGTCACATATAAAACTGAGACCTTTCTGCATTCAGTCCATCCTCCAATAGTCACAGTCGTTGAGTTTTTTATGAGATTGGTTGATTTACTTTTTGGCAGCCTGTGTGCAGTCAGCCATTTCCCTCTACTGCAGACCACATGCTGCCAACATTTACTTCTGCCTCTGATTCTCCATCAGTCGCTCTCTGATCAATATAGGCCCCTCACTGAATTTCCCAGCAGGTTTCAGTATCTGATTACTTGCCCAGTTTCATCTTCTCATATGAAACAAAAACATGGGTGTGAGTGTGTTTTCAGTGGTATTTCATTGACATTTTGCCATCAGCTTCTGTTCATTAATGATGTGTGTGTGTTGTTTCTCAGGCACGGCAGGTTCTGGAGAGGGAGTTCAACAACCTGTTGGCTTTGGGGACTGACCGTCGATTGGAGGAGGTGACCCCCCCTGAGCTGCTTTCATCAATGAATGCATGTTAAAAAAGTGAGCTGGTGACGTGACCTTGGTTTTCTCTCTGTCCCTTTCAGGGTGGGGATGACAAGTCTTTTCGTCGCTCTCCATCTTGGCGGAAAAGGTTTCGCTCCCGTGAGGGAGGGGTTGGGCTGGGCATGATGGCGGGCTCCATGGAAACGCTGCCTGCCGGCTTCCGCATGCCCTCCATGTCCATGCCACCCTCTGTGAACCTGATGCCCAGGAAGCAGCTCCAGCCTGAAGGTGTGTTACAACCACTGGGCAACACTGGGGTCTGTTCAATGAAATCAATCTCATATTATTATTAACACTGCACTTCATTTATTTAAATGGGAAAATGTCCATTAGTAAATAACACACTGCCATTTTTCTGTCAATAACATTCACTAAGTATGAAGATTTGCAGAACCACTTTTAAAGAGCAACCTTAGAGTAAACGTGACAGCTCATCCTAATACTACTTACATGTGAACATGCATATAATTAACAGTAGCTACAGAGATTGTTATCCACTTAAACTCAACTTTACCTAGAGTTGAAGAAGCTAACTTTGCTAACAGCTTCGTCTAGGTACCAGGTTCGTTGCCTCTCGGTGATGCTCCTTCGCTTGTGATCCTCAGTTAGACTATTTCAACACAGTCTGTGGTTACACCGCTAACCAGACTCCATATATTTTGTTCTGTCTTGTCTTTTGTGCTTCTTTTTGCCTGTCCTGACTCACTAACTGCACGCTGTCCTCTCTGTTCTGCTGTGCCCAAACCATCCGCTCAAGCTCCTCCGCCGGCGACCCCGAGACTCGATCCCTCGGCCGTGCGGACCTACTCATGCTAACTCGTCTCTGCTTACTAACAGCAGCGCTAATGCTAACAGGTAAGCTAGCGCTAATGCTAACAGCTAAGCTAGCGCAAAGGTTAACAGGTAAACTAGCGCTAATGCTAACAGCTAAGCTAGCGGTACCTAGTGATATTAGCTAGCGCTAATGCTAACAGGTTAGCTAGCGAAACACCGCAGGAAACCGCTGGACTGAACGCGCAGCTGTGTGGAGTGTGGCGCTAACTTTTTTTGCTAGCTATTTCTGTCAATAAATAATGTTAGATTTAACCTCGGCGATGATATGATGATTATAGATACAGTTTATGAGCTCCTTTGTATTATTTATTTATTATTGTTTATTTAACCTTTATTTTACCAGGTAAGTCAATTGAAAACTAATTCTCATTTACAGTGACAACCCGGGTGAAGTGGCAACATGGCAAGATAATAAAAAACATTTAAGAGAATAAAAGGATTTAAACAAATAAAAAATAGACTACATATATACATACATGTATTTCCTCTATCAATATTTACAGGAAGTAATCTTGGACCAGAACAACATAATGGCATTGATAAGATATGATAAGATAAATAAAATGAGATAAGATAAGGTAATCCTTTATTAGTCCCAGGAACAATGTATAAAAATCCAAATAAGCATCAAACCAAAGGAAATAGAATAATAAATAGTAAAGGCAAGTACATTTTATTTGTAGAGACTAATATCACAAATCACAAATTATCTACAGGGGGCTTTACAGTAGTAGCTCTGCTGAAAGTCTACACAAAATAATACTGAATTATTGCCCTAGTATTTGGTTAATTCATTCCACTGTAAGTGAACAGGTGCAGTGTTTTTAATGCATGGTTTACAATGATGTTTCAGAACTTTTGGTTTAATTTGTGCATGTTTACTTTGGCCATTTATATTCTTCTGCAATTTAGATATGTGCTTGACTTGTACATGTCAGAGAGCACTAACTCAGTAATTCTGTTGCGTCTTTTCTCACTTTCCTCACCTGTTGTTCCCCCCCAACCCTCTCTCTCCCTCCCCTCCAGTGCATTCTCATTACCTATACGGACACATGCTTGCGGCCTTTTGAGAGTGATATGCCAAATCTGGAGAGGGAGTCCTGGGTGCCACTGGGGAGGAGTCGTCGCCCCTTTTGTTGCCCGGCCTCACCTCCCACCCTTCACCTCTCACCTCTCCTTCGGACACGTGCAATACAGAGGCCAACTCTGAACCTTTGAACTCTTGAGAGTGCTCATTGGCTGCGCTCGCTGCTGTAAAGGAGACTCATCCCCGTCTCTCCCAGTTTACCCCAGTGCTCCCAGTAGCCTTGTTGTTGTGGTGTTGTGCTCCTGCTCCCCCCTGGTCTCAGCTGTGGGTTCCTGTCCTGGTTCTAATCTCTCAACATGGCCAAGTCCAAACCAATCTTCCGGTGTCATCACGTCCTAGGCAACACAAGTGTAAAAACAAGATTTAAAGGGATGGTGACAAGTTGTTGATTTGGACTTGGGAATGATGAATGATCCCACTGCACATTGACCTTCTACCGGTTATGCAAGGTATTACTCATTTATCGTTTCTGTACATAAAATGGATGACTTATGTTTTTTATAGAAATATTATATATATAATATATATATATATATATATATACACACATTGGAAATATATATGGAAAATAATATAACATCATTGCTGTATGAAACCCAATGCCCTGTATTCGATAGTGACTGTTCTCTCTCTCTTTCTCTTTCTTTCTCTTTCTCTCTGTCAGACCTTTGTGTGTCTTTCGCTGTATGCTGTAAGTGTGAATCATTAGTGGGAGGGTCTCACTAAGGAGGGGGTGTGTTTCTACCAGGACTCTTCACAGGTTCATGGGTCCAATTTCAGATTTCTCTCTTTGCCTCTTCTCCTGTCCTTTCCTTTTTCCCCTCCTCCTCCTCTTTTGACACTATGTAGCTGTTACCTCTCCTCTTTTCGCCTCTCTCGCCTTCAGTATGACACTATGTAGCCTAGAATAGTGAGAATCCTTTAGTATGAAGAGTATGTGTGCGTGAGTGAGCAAATGAGTCTCTCATTGATGGAGACTCGTGGAGAAATTGGGTGTGAAAGGCCGACCCCAAGCCGTGTGACCATGACTTTTCTCTGTGGATGGGTAGTGTGAACACTGTAGCTCCTCTCTGTTGATTCCTTACTTTCTCTCAAATCAAAACTGTAAACTGCTGCTCAACATCAGCCATTGATATACACGTAAAACTGCTCAATGTGACGGACTCCTTTAATCCTGTCCTGTCACCTCCCATTCAGTTGCCATGGGGACGTGCCAGGGAGCAGTCGGTACTCTTGGCTGACCAACTCCTCATCCAATGAGAACACAGCATATGAACCAGTGAAGTGCTGGATGGGTGTACAATCTTTTATTTATTTTTTATTTTTCCAAGGTGTCTAAAAGGTGTAATGTGCTATGTGGCAGCTATGAGTACTGTGTCTTTATTCCAGGTGTGAAACAATGCTGACAAATCAAGATTTTATTATTTGGCTATTTAAAAAAAAATGTGACTGTATTTATGACACTATATAGACATAAGTAAAGCTGTTTTTTAAATATGTTGGATGCTGTGTTCCTTTTGATGTTATCGCAGTAAGGACAATGACAAACAAGGTATTGAAAATGGTCTTTATTGGAAGAATTGGACAGAAAATATCACTTTTCGGAACATCTACAAATACACAACAATCTTAGTTATAAAAGTCAAAAATAAGTTAGCAAAAAAATAAAAAATAAAATGGCAAAACCACTCTGTAGAAAAAGGGAACATATTTACATCACTAGCATTCATAACCAGTTTAAATTAAGCAGATCTTGGTCAAAACTGCCCTGGTACATATTGGCCCCACAAATAAACACACACAAAAACAATGAAAGATCAGGGAAAGGTTTCGAAAAGAGGAAAAACTTAAATTAAGTAAGGAGAAAACCAGGCTTTGTCATTCCTCTGTGGCTCTGTCAGACTGAAGGAAAGCCTAACACAGATCCACTCTAGTAACTAGGTGTTGGGTTCATGCAGTGAAGTCCTTGAATCGCTAGTTAAACTAAGCTCCTGTGGCTTTGAAGGACAGGTCTGGACCGCAGGATAAGGCAGGGAATAAAGGGAATAAGGCCTCATTGTGAACAGGAGGAATTCAGTTTGGCAGGCAGACCCATTGATCAGGAGAGTGACAATTCAAATATATCACTATATTTCAAAATTTTAGCATAAGACACTCAGATCAGTAGAGCTGAAAAATAAATTAAACTGGACCGATGATCAGCCTGATTTGCCAATTGTCATTTTCCATTTCGCCTGTGGCTCTCCGTGCACCACTGGGTCCACCGTGTGGAGGGTCTATTTGGGAATGTCCACAGGAAAGGTCACAGCGCCGCCTGCTGCAGTGATGCCGTCCACGATGGAGGTCAAGGCACGCATGTTCCCCTGCTCTGGAGAGTCAGCAGCACTGAGGAGATCTGCAAAGACACCCACGCTGAGTATCTGAAGCCAGGAGGCAAAGATCTGTTTGTGCTGCCTGATGGGACTGTTCGTGGACTGTACTCACCCTCGCTGCTGTAGCTCTGCGTGCACTGCTCCGGGGTGCTGCTCCACTCCGGGCTACTGCAGCAGGTGCTGCCTGAACTGGGCTCACTTGATGACACCTGTTACCATGGAGATGCACACACAGAAGTTGCTGTCAGTCACTCGGTGTTACGACACAGCACACCCGCCCCACGCAGAAACACAGCATACAGTGTAATAGCACACCACCACTAATGCATCCTGTGACACGATAAACAGTATCCCAGTGAGCAAAGCAGGAAACACAGTTAAATACAAAAGACATCATCAAACCCTTTGACAGATTGATATATGTCGGCACCTGTGGTCATTTTGTTTTCAGCGTCTTTGTACCTTAAAAGCTCTCTATAGTTTGGAAAGTTACAGCTGAAAACTGAATTATGATCATAAAACCCTCTTTAAATAATTGCAACACAGTGACAGGAAGTGCACCTGTAGTATGGATAAACACATAAACACATACAGAAAGACTATCCCCTCAAAACCTTAAGTTCTGAAAAAACACTATTCATCAAAGACCATTTTTAGTTTGACAGGACTTTTGCTGCGTGTCATTTCATCTTTGTGTCAACATTTTCTGTCTCTTTATGTATTTTCCCTTTCTACTCTTTCTGTTTTGTGTTGTCAGTGTTTGATACGTGACCTTCCGCTTCCCATCATCCCTCCTCTGTCCTACTCACTCTAGGCTGGGCCGGGCTGGGTCGGTAATGCAGTCCCTGCTGTCCCGTCTCGGTGTCCTGCTGGTTGAGGGAGGACACCAGGGCCTGCAGCCTCTCAATGTACTGGATGGCGCTCCGCAAGATCTCTACCTTGGGCAGCCTCTGGTTTGGATTCATCAGGGTGCTCCTCTTCAGAGCATCGAAGGCCTCGTTCACCTTCTTCAGGCGCCTCTTCTCTCTCATTGTGGCCGCTCTCCGACGGTCCATGGTCACTGTCTTCCTTTTGCACAGCTTGCAGGCCCAGGGCAGGCACTGACCCGGGCAGTGGGGCTCGGAGTGAGGTGACAAGCTGGACGGAGAGGCTTTGTCCTCCGTTCCTGTCACCCCAACTCCAACGCCTCCAGACAGACTTCCACACAAGCCCATCACGGAGTTCCTGTCCTGGTAAGTGGACTGGTCGTACCCCCCAGGCAGACGAGAGGGGAAGTAGCTGTCCCCTCCCTCGTAGAAGCGCTGGTCAGGGAAGAAGTAAGGGTTGGTCTCGAAAAGCTCCATACTGGACAATGCTGTGGTCTGAAAGGGGACAAAGATTCCTGCTTCCCCTGGAACGGCTCTACTGTGTCCTGCGTCCGGAGCGTATGGGTCGGACTGTACGTGTGTGCCTGTCTTCGTCGGCCTGCCTGAGTTTGTGATGAGTGGAAGACGTGTGGGGAACAACTGGTGTGGAGCAACTGTAGGCTGGCATTTAAACCCCTCTGCCTGCTGCAGGATCACAGGGTTAAATTTAGCACGAGCCCCCAGAAACCTGACACGACGTTTAGCTGTTGCTGCACATCTACACTTCACATCTCTGTTGGGCACTGCTCTCAAGGGCTTTAAGGCCCTTGTGTGTGTGTGTGTGTGTATGTGTGTGTGTGTGTGTGTGCGCACACCCTTGTGTGGATTTGTGTGTGTCTTAAGAGGCCAGGATATGATCAAGTTGCAGTGGAAATGGGAGAGATAACCTGGGATCAAAGATGTCCGTCTTAATGAGCTAATCCCGGACTCGCGCCTCCCTCCATGACACCATACATAAAGTCCGTTGCCATGGGGGTGGAGGAGGGGGCAGTAGGGATAGTCTGGAGACAGCTGTCACTTCTACCAATGATAAGCAATGACAAGAAGTTGTTAGATGGAAAGGAAATGAGGCCAGGGATTGTTATTTATTCAAAACTAGGTCATAAATATGTGTACTCTTGTGACCGAGGGTGATCAACTGGGTCAGTACTAAATATGTAAAAGCTCAGAAGCTCATGCCACTGTTGGGTCTTACATTCATATCTACTGACTTTCCTTCTAAGATGACTGCACAGGCTGTTGCAATTGACCTTCTGAGCTATAGTGGACTCAGACAGAGCGCAGTAAATGGAGACACTGGCTCCCATTACTCTCAGAAATCGAGGAACAATAATCGGATGTCCCTGCAGAGGTATGGCCTCCTTGTCCTGACCTCTTCCAGTTAGTCGTGGTGTTAGCCTAGCCACTGGGCGTTAATCCTTCCAGGACATGTCTCACCCAATAGCTCACCAGCTTATTGAGACTGGCTTCCGCTAACATGGACAAACAGCCAAAACACACAGCTCTGTCAGCAGAGAAGTGGCCTGGAATGACAGGCATAGTGTGAGACGTGTTACACTATCTACCCTATATCACTCACTGCTACCATAAGTTCATTACAGTAATGCACATACCTGGCAGGAAATGTGTGCAGGGAGGTATGTGTTGTGGGTCGTCTGCAGATGACACATCAAATCAAGCCTGAGACATCTTTATTTTCATCTTTCTCACAACTATATATATAACTATATATGATTTTTATTTCTCAGTGAGTTCCTTGCACTTCATCATTTTGAAGAGATGTGAGGAATTTCAAAAATAATCAAGAATAACATACAACCACAAGACACTTTTTTCTGTCCAGGAATGACAGTAAATAATAACTAGAATTTGGTATCTCAATCAAAAAATAATAATAATGTGCTTTGATATTTTTTCAGGTTTTTTTTTATAAAACATTTAATTTTGAATGACAACAATAATCATGTTTAGCATTAAAGATATAATTTTGATTAATTGCACATACTGCTGGACGAACCATGAACCATCAGTAATATTAACAATATTATTCAGGGCAGCGGTGGCAAACAGACAATAATAAGATAAGATAAAATAAGATCCACCAACAGAAAAATTTATATTGTTACAGTAGCATAGATATGAAACGTGGATAGTGCAGCAACATAAATAAGGGCCTATATAAAAACAACAACATAAGTAAACAGTAGACTGAATAAAAAAATAATAAATAATAATAATAAATAATATCATGTAAGGAGAAATATGAAGCTGCTATTCCTTTGGCCTCCAATAACCTCCAGTTGACGAAAGAAAGCCTGACATATTTGGGCTGACTGACTAATTTCCTTTTTGCAGTGCTTGATTGATCAGCTGACAGGAAGTAAACATGGACCCAAGCTGTTGCCTAGCAACGCAATTCCACTAACTAAACATCTCTTTAATGTAGATAAAACATTTAATTGACAAGCTTACACATGTATTCAGGTATTTAGGCATCGCAGTAATGAATGTTTATGAAATATAGATAATAAATATTAAATATTGGATACAGATATTTTTAGATAGGCGTCTGTAGGAACTCAGTAGCAAACAAACAAGAAAAATACTGAATACTTGGACTGTTTTTCCTAACACTGACAGCACATTGATTGACACAGGAAATGTGCCATAGCAGATATTTTGATATACTTGACACACATATGTATTAATATAACATTAATTATGGGTGTATTATTTCATGCTGGCTCAAAAGGCACACCTGGAGCAGAGCTTCGATCATTGTAATTAATTAGACCTGTGCTTTTCTTGCTATTACACGGCGAAATGTTGACTGCGAGAAATGCCATTGTGCTCACATCTTTATGGGACTCTTAATTAGTGCGTGACTAAACATTAACATATGTAAAGGTGTTCACAAGCAACATGAATGTACAGTATGATGTCTACTAGGACTGAGCTGTGGGACATCTGAAAAGAAATATCATTACTTTTTTCAATACACTACCCTCTAATATATTCCATGTGTTGCATTTTATTGTATCCCTATTCCAGTGCATGCATTCATCCTAATTTTAAGATATTTACATTTACAGTTAAAAAAAATGAGTGTCCTGAGGGAAAGTGTCAGTGAAAGATGAAATGACTGGATAGAGCCGGAGGAACCCTCTGGGACTGGACGGCCGGCAGCGGTCAGACAGGACTGGCTGGTGGCTCGTGGTCTGGTCCTGGGCTTTGTGGCTCTGGTTTGAGGTTGAGGCAGAGTGCAGAGTGGAGGTTTGGCGCAGGGTGCGGTGGGCTGTCAGGTTAGTTTGTGATGGATAGTCACTGATGGTGGAGCGAGTACAAAGACGCCTGTGTTGCTCTCAGGGGTTCAGCAAGGAGGGGGTGTGCAGTGTGTCAGAGTCACTCATAACCCTCTGTCATCGTAAGCCATTGTCAGCAGAACGAGAGTGTGTGTGTGTGTGTGTGTGTGTGTGTGTGTGTGTGCACACTTGTGTCTTGTTTGAGGAACAAGTCCCCTCTCAGCATTTTGAAGTGAACACTTGAGATGCAGTAAACCAGAGATCAGGTTTTAATCTTTGCAGATACCGTCCCTTTCGCTCTAAATTCAGTCAAACTAGACTAACAAAATATAAATCAGATAAAATATCATCTGTTGTCTTAGCTAAAAGAATCCATCACAATATTAAAATTTTACAATATTATCATAATATGTATAGCAAATAATGTCATCATCAGTGAAAATCATCCTTTATTTTGTGTTTTGTCTCTTTTTTTGGCAAATAAATCACACTCAAATTATGAGTGTAAGCAGAGTCTAACCTTCCCATATGGAAAAAAAAAACAGAAAAAAATTATAAAAAAAAAAAATGTACTGAAATTCACAAATAGTATATGATTTACTCTTGGCCACTTTTGCATTCTTTTCATACCAGATAATAAAAAGAAGTATAAGGATAGTCTGGCGACTACAAAGCTCTGTGAGCAAAGGAAATCTTCTTTGTATGAAACTTGTATGAAAGCATACAACAATATATCCAGATATAAGATCCTTAGTAAATTTAAACAAAATGAAACTTGTATGATTTGGGTATTTATCAGAATAGTATATGACAGTGATGATACATACAATATCCTTATACTTCTTTTTATTATCTTATATGAAAAGAATGAAGAGTAAATCATACACTATTCATGAATTTCAAGTTGGGTTTTTTTCTGTTTCTTTTCCGTATGGGTTAACTGCACAATAAGATGATTGAAGAGCTACTGGATTATTTACAGTATTAAATGTGATTAACATTATATTTCATTAGGTGTGTCATAACACCCCATATTCAGACTATACATATCTTTTTCTTTTTGACACTGGTACTTTGTATTTTAGCTGTTTGTGACAAAATAAAACACATTTGGGTTTTTTTTATAATTACATCTGATTTTACTGTAAAGAGCACATCTATTAATGAAGTAACAATCGCTGAAAAAGCAAATAAGCAACCATCAATTAGCCGTGATTTAAAGTAGCAGAAATCATAATGTTTGTGGTGAAAACCCCCTTTGTATGTGTGTGTTTATGAGTGTGTGTGCAGGGATTGCCCTGTCACTGGAAACACTGCTCCACTTCTGCTCAGTGACAAGCAGCAGCACATTGTGGGACAGCTGAGCCGAGGGGGAGGATGAGGAGGAGGGTCAGTCCTCCTCACCCCAGGTTAGCCTCAAGATCATCGCTGACCTGGAGAACTGTCATCTGAGCACAGTCGGGAAATCTCAGATATGTAAGAGGAGAATAACATAACAACAGTGAAGGAGAGTTTATTAAAGGGGGACGAGTGAGGATGTCCTGTCAAAATACATTCAGTGTTTTGGTGATGCTTTTTTTTACAGCCAATATTTCCTTACAGATAACCTAAGAAGTCTCCATGCAACAGATGTATGATACTATTTACAGTTTACATGGAAAACAGAGATAATATTCATTGAGTTTTAGCAGTCGTTGTTCACTGGACCTGGGGGCCGAGATTCAAAATTCAAGATTCAAAGTATTTATTGTCATGTGAACAGTAAGGAGACATGTTTCCCCGTACAATGAAATACTTCCTTTGCTATCCACAATGAACACTGAGAAATAAATAGGTGTAAATTAGATAAAAAGATAGAAATAAAAAAAATAGCTGTATAAAAAAGGTAGTGCATATGATGCTGTACACTGTATTTGTATAGTACCTCTCTAGTCATTCAACCAATCAAAATGCCTTTACACTTCACACAGTGATGGTGTGAGACCATGGCATATTAACTGTTGGAGGCAGGAATCAAACCACCGACCAGCCCTAACACTGTGCCACAGCCGCCATCCATCCATCCATCCATTATCTACCGCTTATCCTCATAGGGTCGTGAGGAGGCTGGAGCCTATCCCAGCTGTCTCAAGGCGAAAGGCAGGGTACACCCTGGACAAGTCTCCACCTCATCATAGAGACACATAGAGACAGACAACCACTCACACTCAAAATCTATCTAAATCAGCCAATTAACCTAATCCCCATGCATGTTTTTGGATGGTGGGAGGAAGCCGGAGTACCCTGAGAGAACCCACGCAGACACGGGGAGAACATGCAAACTTCACATAGAAAAGCCCCAGCCCAGGATTTGAACCTGGTACCTTCTTGCTGTGAGGCGACTGTGCTAACCACTACACCACCATGCCGGCCATAGCTGCCCAAAACACTAATTTATTATCTATTTATCTTCTAAAACATTATATGTGTTACGACTGCGTGCTTGCTGATACAAATACATTTTAGCTAGCAGTTATATGGAATTATTGAAGTGTACCAACTGAATATTGTCTCTAAAAAGGAGAAAATGCACACTCCTTCCCAGCCCCTTTTACTATTCACTGTCATAAATTAAAGTTCCTTTCCAGTAGTGTGCTGTTATCTCTCATATATTTTACACCCACTGCTCCAGGGTCAAGGACAATATTCTAGTTTTGAGTTATTATTTTTGCCTTAAGATCCATTTTTTATTTGCTCTTTAACTCTTTGAGTGCCACTGACGGCTTTTGATGTCATTCAAAATCTGAGTGCCATCAACGCGATAAGCCGTCAAAGCATTTTTTCTGCAGCGGTCGCTGATCGCAGTTTCCCACAGCCTGTGAGTAATTTTGGGGCTTCTGGGAGATGTAGTTGGGACATAAAGAGACGGTATACACCACAATCAAAGCAGGAAGTGGAGACCATTGTGATTAGAGAGCAAAACAAACAGATTCTGGACAAAAAGTTGTGATTTTGGTGAAAGTGTCCTCTACTGTACCTCTGATAAAACAAGAATGGAACAAGGTAAAAACAAAGATTTTTTTCATGATGAAATAGAGAGTCTCTTCTTTCATTTGAACTATTCAGTGTTTTCAGAGTCATAGTACAAAATATTCTGTGGGTCTAGAAATATGACTCAAAATGGACACAAGGCACTTTCTGTTTTATAAAATGGCTGGCACTCAAAGAGTTACATAATTTAAGCTTCTGTCAGCAAACAAACCTGGTCAACCTCTCTTCCAGTATTGAAATACAGGGAACATTTTAGTATAATATGAGTAACATGAATGGGATACATACAGCAGGCTATTTTAAAGAAGGTACAGTTAAGAAAAAGGGAAGGCGCATGTGTTTATTTCCGTCTTTAAACTACAGTATTTCTACAGTTTGAAGTCTGGACTCATGCAACGGTCTTCTGGACTGGTTGAGTGTCTTTCAGAGGCGACACGGTCACCATAGTGACAGCAACAGATGTGTCGCCTCAGAAACTGTTTCTCCACTGTCGCCTTGATAAGTGCACATCCATTACTGAACCCTGTGATGACAGTGTTTCACACAAGCTCTCTTCGCTCAGATTCTGGTGATTGTACGCTGTCACCACAAAAATGAAGGGTGAAGGATGACAAAGCAGCCAAGACACGACACAACAAAAGCGAATCGATCACCTAACTAATGAATGGAAGCAGTCAGAGCTGATTACTGCTCTAACGTGCCCTGCTAATTCTGTTGAGTAATGAACCTTACATAAGCTGACACTACTACAGGCCCAGCTAATCATCAGGGAGAATACTCCCATTCATTGCAGTTCAGAATGAAGAGCCCACACCTGTGTTTTCACAGGGCTCTGGAGGCCTGGAGAAAGCTTTCTAAGTCAGGGGGGAAACAGTAGTTCTGTGGCCCAGCCATGCTGCTGCTCACTGGGGCTTTTATCGCAGGGTAATCCCCTACAACAAACAGAATGGCCGGCATGTGCATACGCAGCTGTCGCAGTCTTAGTGCAAGTGGTGTCATGTTAAATCACAGGAATGGACTGAGCCCCTGAGCCATCCGCTGCCCTTCCCTTCACTGGCATCCTGCTCGCTGCTGGGCTCCAACATACCCATACCTACGTACATCACCCACTTCCCACTAACATACTTTGCAGCACATGGTAGCCCAAAAGTTATTCACTGTAAATAACATGTGCTCCACTGCTAAAAAAAAAATATTTACATGACTTATACCCAAAGACTGCCACAGGTTGCAGGATAACTCAGAATAGCCACATGTCGCTTACACTTAAGTTAATCAGAAAGGTATCTGACGGGGTAAAGCCAGGCCCTCGTAAAATCTATCCAGCTTAATTTGAAGGCAATTTACACCTTGACGTTGACCAAGTGTAAACCACAATCTGCATAGCTCCTCTAGGAGCCATGGCTCAATCCTGTCTGAGGCCAGTGATGTGTATACGACTGCGGTGTTGTGAGACGTGAGTGGGTAGCTATGTGGAAACTATGCCCTGAACCCAGTCAGCACAGCTTCCATATATCATCTTCCATATCAGACCTCCTGCAAAGTTTCCCCACTAATCTCATTTAATGTGTCACACGTCTATTTTCCCCCAACTTATGTCAACTCTTATTTTGAAATTCTCTCTGTCTTTATGCCTTTTTCTGTATCTCTGGCTCCTCTGACCTTCTCCCATGTCACCAGCGGGACAAATTTAGCGTCCTGGTTTCTGGAGCGACCAAATAGTCGGACACAACAGAGGGAAAGTGTGTGTGTGGAGACAGAAAGGTCCTGTACATACAGATACTGTTACAGATATCCAGACACACAACCAGAAGAAAGCAAAGGAGGGTAAACAGGCTGGAGGTATGCAGACGAAGGACACAGGAGATAAAGCCTATTTATGAAGGTGCATCAAACGTACAAGAGAGCCAGCGTGGGCAATAAAACGATAAAAATGGATGAAAGTATGGGAGCAATGTTCAACGGAGAGCTTCCATCCTAACTATTTTTCCCTCCAGGAAGTATTGCGTACACCACAGAGGATAAAGGGAAAAATGTGTTCAGTTATTCTGGGATGTTGGGATGAAGGTGCCGTCGCCATGGAAACATGCAGATCCCTTACCACTCCCTGGGCCGTGCCATTCTCTGGAGCTGCCAAGCTCTGGGAGCCATGTCACCGGGGGTGTTATGCCATTCCTCGTCTCTACGCTCGGTGACGCGTCAGACGCCGCGCACAAAGCAGTATGCCATTCTTGAATTAGAAGCAGAGCGAGGGAAAGCATTTTAGTATGGCTGTCACGAACACTCAGTACTGTAGGGCAAATAACAAGGCCAATAACAACTCTGTACTGCGTCAACTATATGTTTTCACTGTATTCCTACTAGAGCTGAAAATGATTCTTAAAAAAAAAAAAATCACCATTAATCACAGAATTTCAATAGTTAATCGCGATTAATCACATTTTTATTGTACATGTAAAATTCTATTATTTTTGCATTGTAAAAATTTAAGATCATATAACAATGTAAATCAGCCATTAATGTCTTGATTGGGAATCAAATGAATCCCAAAAAATATATTTTATAAACTTGACTTTTAGATTTATTTCAAATTCAAAGGAGTGAGTCTAAGGAAACCCAATGTCTACCTATAGGAAATGTAGTTCACCTTAAACAGAAAAGAAACAGGGCAACAACAGTTTGGTGTGGAGGTAGGAGAAAACATCACAGTTATTCTGTGACGTACATTTTTTGGAAGGATTACACTGGTCTACACTGAGAAATGTGCAGAATTGCACATAACAACCCACGAGTACTGCACAGCTCCATTTCGGCTGAGCTCAAACTTCTGCTGGAGGACTTTGACAGGAAGGCGAGTCAGGTTGTTCTGGAAATGGATGAACTGGTCTCTAACATACTGAAAAAGAAGAAGATCAGATGAAGCGTGAGCTGCAAAGAGAGCAAACTCAGAGCAAACACTTACAGGTGAGGCCGAGTCCGTCAAACACCTCTGGAGTGATGAGTTCAACCAGGTCTGTGCGTTCAGGAACGAAGACAACAAGACGATCACACAAACCTGGGAGAAGAAAACAACATCAAATTTGCCTTTGAGCAAAACTGCTGGTTTGTCAAACAGGAGGAGGTCGCCGAGCCGAGGGCTTCGTCAAGACAGGTTGATTTGACCTCCAAAATAATGTCTGAAAAGAAAGTTCCTGAAGATCAGGGTTTGGACAGAAAGGCCAAGCCGAGAGAGATCATCCAGAGCGAGATGTCCGTTAACATCTGCTTGTCACACACTGTAATCTTAATTAAATAATAATACCCATGGCCTGTTTAATGTCTGTTCATAATGTTCAATAAAGAGCAAAGATAGCAGCAGGAGCTCTCATCCATTGTGCCGTTTATCCTGTTAATAACATATCATGGTTAGTTTATCACAGCTTCTCAGGTCCAACTCCATTCAAACAAACTCCAGGATCCAACAAGACGAAGACAGAAATGACGTTTCACCGCGGAAGTTTCCCTCAAAGTTGATGAGCAAACACTCTTTGATGATTGCAATTTTTAGCCACAGGAAACAAACTGAATACAATATTTAACAGTGTGCAGGAGCCCAAACAAATTAAGATTTTACATCAGAACATACGCAGATTTTAAACAACAGGATGTCTGAAAATGAATCCTTGATCAGTTCCATCTTCTCAAACGTGAGAATTTTCCTTCCAGATTTGGACTATTGGGTTGGACAAAACAATCTGAAAACGATCACTTGGACTCTGGTTAATTTTGATGGAAATTTCTGATTATTTTGTTTAAAAAAACCATAAATTAAAAGTAATTAGCAGATCAGTTGAAACTAGATCAGGTCATCATTGGCAGTCTTACACAAAACAGTAAAAAACAGCTCCTCCTCAACCAACAGCAACATAAAAAAGCTGCTGACACATCGATGCAAAGGGGATCATAATCTACAAGTTTAATATTCAAGGGTGGTTTGCCTCCAGCATGTCTACTTTTAACACTTTCAGATCATTTTACCGAAGAACTTGAACAATTTAATGACGCACTTTTACTTATGGTATTGATACTTCTACCTGGCTATTAGGTCTCAGTGTTTTCTGTGGCATAAAATAAGTAAAAGTGTAAAACTGTAAAGCCCCCTGAGGCAAATAAAACTTCACCACTGCATGTTATTTACTGAAACCACAGCTTCAAAAATAACTTCCCTTCACTTGTGAAATCACTCATGTCTAATGAAAATTCCTACAAGCCATTCCTGGAGGCTTTAGTGAACCTTGTGTGGTTTCAGTTTGGTGGAGAGCTTCCCTGATGGGTCATTATTATCTTTATGACACAACATTGCAGCAGTATGAGGAAGCACAAAATGTCAGAGCAACAAACAGTAAACCAGAGGATAGAGTGTCTGTCCCTAAAATACAGCAGCAGGACAGTGAGTAAGCAGAGGAGAGCTGCAGGTGCTGGAGTCCAGTCAAGAAGCAGAGGACACAGGACAGCTGGCCTGTCATACAATGACTTATTCTTCAGCCAAAACGCACAGCTCTCCTCTTAAAGCACATCTACTGTCCCTCTGGTCAGCAAGACGACCAAATGAACCAACTCCTCAACGCTTTCCAAAGCAACTTATTTTATTCCATGACAGGTAGAAAAACAAACAACTACATTAGCTGTACCATGAGTGAGCAAATCATTGTCTGAATGGCGATGAATGCAACAAGTCAGTCTGAACCAGTCGGCTGTCAGTGGTTGAATCATCTACTGAGCCGTTTTTATGAGGTCTGTAAAGAGGAAGTGTCTCCCGTCTGTCGCACAATTACAGCGATAAACACATCAGGCTACATTAATATTTTATAGCGCATATACATAGCTCTCACACCATGCTCTATAGATATAGCTTTACATGTTAGTACTGGTACTGTACAGCTCCTGTGAGCAGCCACAATGTTGACACTTCTCCCCACCTGCTGGCAGAAAGACTAAGCACAAGTTAAGAGCTTCGATATTCCTTCTACACTGAGCAGAGCTCAGAGAGTGATGAGAGTTCAGCTCACACACTGAACCGTGGTCCAGCGATACCACCTTCAAATAATGCACAGCCATCCAAATAAAATCTATTATAATACCAACAATATACAAATGAAAGTTCAGAGTCATTACATGGCAGTGTAACGCTGAAATCAAACCTCACAAAAAGTACTTTGCAGTAATTTTTACATTTAGTAGCGCAGTCTGTTTCTGTACATATTTAACAAATAGTTTGGCTGGAAATTAACACACTGGAGCTCTGTAGCAAGAGCAGCCTTTTTCTGCTCCATCAGAGGATGTGTTCATCCAAGCGATTAAAACTGAATTATAAATAAATTAAATACAAAATATACAGAAATTGTTCACTTCTCATAGGTTCAGGAAGAGATGACCTTTTCGGATAACAATTAAACATTAACGAGCGACAAATACAACATTAACTTACTGCAGGCATAAAGTGGTCATCCGTGGCTTGGCAACTGTAATTACTGTATAGAATATATATATTAACATCAAATTACTACTCCAGAGAGGAAATTACAGTAAATACTTAAGCTGTGCATTCGCAAGCAGGTTCAATTCCAAAAAAAACAATTCTACATTTTAAAATACTATGTTTAGAGATACAGGACTTAAGCCACCATATTTGTATTTTACAGTACATTCAATTATGCCAATATTTGTTTTATATTTTGAAAAAAAATAAAAAAAAGCTTTGAGTACTTTCATGGAGCTGCAGCCGTAGACAACACATTTCCTCCACACTTGTCTTCATAACTCAAATCTCTGAGCCACCACACCTAAGAGGATATCATAATGAGTTACAAGAAAAAATAAATAAAAAGAAACCTTTTTGAAGTTAAATACCTGCTCTGGTCTTTTCATTTTTGCCCAGATGATGACTGAAATGAATCTAGGGGAAAGAAAATGGAACAGATCTAACAGAAGTGAGAAAATTTGTGGCACCACTCGATGAAAAAACCCAAGAGAGCGTTCACAGCCTGGAGAAAATCAAGTCTTCATGAAACCAAACAGCTCAAACGTGCACTCCTGGGCGATTTTCTAATAAATAAATAAATACTTCTGCCTTTAACCATCCCTTATTTATATTTAGCACCAGAACACACTTATATGACGGACTCTCGTCTCCAAGGTTTCATCTGACAATACTTCAGAGTCAGTGTGATGCACAATGAACCATGCAACCAAAGCAAGCTTCACCAAGTGCCGTACTTTGTGTTTATCAGTGTCACTTTTCAGTGTAAGGTGCACGTTTTGTGTGTCTACCCGAGTGCATGCGTCTGTATGGTCGAGAGTGTGTGTATATTTGTGTTGTTAAGGTCCCCAAAGCCTGACAGTGGTGTGTGTGTGTGTGTTTTAGAGGATGAATATCTTAATAACTTTTTGAATGATCTTCCCACATCCTGGACAAGGAGCATGGAACTTGTGTAGCCTCCTTGCACATGGGAAACAGGTGATCAGGTGAGCTGTACGTCCGTGTATTATATTTCCGTTGCGTGGTCGCACTCGACACAGCTTGCAAGGCTCCAACAGAGCCTCAGGCCTGACTTCTTCAATCTCCATGCCCAGATTTTCCTGACTCTCCTCTCCTGACAGCTGCTCATCCTTGTGGAAGCTGGAGGGCCAAGGCCCCTTGCCTTTCCCTGCGGCCATAGTGGGCAGTGGTCGGTCAGCTGTGGAGTGGGAGGGCAGGATGACCGGGTCAGAGACTGTCCTGCTGCAGTCTGGGACGTCGATGCCTGTGTCGCTGTCATCTTCCTCGTCGTGGGTTGTGAGAGAGCTGCATGCTGGGATGTCAGGAACAGAAAGGGAATGGGCGAGTCGGGGGACATCTTTGTACCAGTTCTTCCGTAGAGCCCAGCAGCGAACACAGTATCTCTGGAGAGGTGTGTTGTACTTCCTGCATTCTGTGCACTGCCACGCATCCTGAGCGAAGAGATCAATAACAAGTTCAGAATCAACACCTACAATACACCATACTGTGGGGAAAAAAAAAAAGGATTAAAAAAACAGGCACAAACCTGTGTGGAGATCTCTGTATCAGTGTCATCGCTGAGGCACTGTGAGTCTTCATCTGGCTCCTCCTGCATCTGGATAAAAAAAAACATGCAACATGGTCAAACATGCAACATTATCCTCACTTTCAACAGCAAATATTTATTTCTCTTCCCAAAAATACACATGTGGTTATGAGCCAGTGAAGTCCCGAACAAACTCCTACCTCTCGATCTGCTTTCTCCTCCTTCCCTCCTCCATCGTCATCCTCGGGTAGAGCCTCTCCTTCTCCGGCACTCCCTTCTTCAAGCGCCGCCTCTTTCATCTCCACGCTCACCTGTTCACTCCCGCCCTCCGTCAGGAACCAGAGGTCATCTGTGGTGTCCGACACGATGGCCGTGTCTTCCTCCTGTGCAGGAGACAACTGACACATCAGTCAGACATCACTGTTACACTCCAACTCATGCTGTTTACCAACAAATAATCATGTGTGTTAGGTGTTTCCTGCTGGAAATTGCACTTTCTGAATATACTGTAAATATTATACGTTACATGTTATATATTAGACTATATTACTTGTACTTCTGTGTATACTGTAAGTATTTACATATAATTTTATAACATATACTCTGCCATCGGCATATTTCTAATTCATTTATGTTCTATAACCTATACCATAGGTATATTCTTACTACATGTATGTTACCATTTATTTATTATTCTCTGCATTTCATTCACTCACACTTGAGACATGTGTAATGATAATGGTTTAGCCATCCAAAAAAAAAATCCCCTGTTTTTCTTAAGTGTGTACAGTGCCACAATACTGATACTATGATGACTACTCTTTCTAAAACAATCACTAAACTAAAATAAAACAAGAAATTACCTCTAAACCCAGAAATGTCTGTTTCTAATGTTGTTAGATGGACTTTATAAAAACACATGAGGCTTCTTACTTGGTTTGTGTGGATGTCAGTGGAGCCGTTGCTCCTTGGGCTGTAGTTACTACGGAGATTACCAAGAAACCACCAGGGCAAGCCAGAGAGGTCCCACTCATCCAAAGTAACATCCAATTTGGGCCGTTTGCAGGCCGACCGTGGCAGGCCTTCCAGGGAGTCTGGAGAGATTTTGAACTGTTAAATTCAGCATTTTAAGCAGGTAGTATTTCCCAGCTGTAATGGCGAGTATAAAACTATTTGCTTACCGTCGTCTGGCTCTCGAGGTCGTCGTTGGGAGGGGGTCTGCAGGACAGGCCTATCACCGCCAGCCTCCAGCCCTGCTTTGACCACACCTCCACACACCTAGGGAGGAAATACAGGGAGGAAGGACAAAAATTACAACTCAGAGCCATAACTGGGTACTTGGAGGACTCGCAGCTCCTTTTCAAGACGGCCTCTGGGTGTGGGGGTTGGTGGTACGGGGAACGAGGGGCTGGGCAATTAGGGGACGGAAAGGAGGTCAAAATAGGAGATAATAATAACAACAATAACAATGATAATAATAATAATGATAAGAGCACCCAAAGCCGTGTGGAAATACAATCAGAAAAACAGACAGAGAAAGGTGGAAATCAAATGTACTAATTAACACGGCGATGAAACTAGTGAGACAGAAAAATATTTAGTCCCAGTACAGTAAATCTGATTAATTTTGTTATGTAGTACATGAGAACTAAATCACAGAATTTAAGTAAAGACTTAAAGCTCTAAGATGTGATTCATAGCTACATACTGGACAAGATCAATTGTCTTGAGCAGTACATATCTATGAAATATGAGCGATAAGAAAATACATTTGTTTAGAAAAGAAAGCATCTCATGCCTACTGTGATACAGAGGAAACATTGACTTTTGATAAAAATATTGCAGGTATGACCAGATCTTAAACAGAAACAACCTCCAAGTGGAAATACACTATCTCATTTGAGTAATAAAGCCAGTGAGGACAGATCAATAACAGTAAAGAGTCATAGACATAATGAGGGTGGATTTTGGAGGGAGGCGGAAAGAAAGGTAAAGGAACACGGGGGTGGGTTGTTGTTAGGCCTCCGGCTGGATCAGGAGCTGCGATCCTCCAGTTTCGGAGCAGAGAAGAGAACTCTGAGATAGACAGAGAGGGTGACTCTGCCTCCCCATCCACTAGGTGGTGCTGGTGGATGACAAACAAGTGCCAAAAAGCACACCACACCAAACCAAGGATGGGGTTGTACAGAGACGGTGCCACTCTGTACAAATGCACACCAACGGAGACAGCAGTCCTTACCTCTCCTCCTCACTGCACACATGCAGGCACCAGCTCACTTTAGAGCCTGAGGTACTTGGTGGATGCTACACCAAGGCCTACTGCTTGCTAATATGTATTAGCAGCTTTGCACTCTACCTGCCAGTCCTGTGTCTTTGTATTTACAAGGTTGTGTGTAGTGAGGTAAGAAAGGTTGGGAGTCTCTGTTTCTCCTCAGCACCATGCTTCGGTTTTACCTGACTACGATCCTCCACTCCGCCCTCTACACATTCACGGCCCACAGAAAGATTCTCTGCAGCGTCTGCATTTCAGATAAGACACAGTAACAGAAAAAAAGACACCCCCACCCTTTTAATTATAGCATAACACACTCTCTCACTAAGGCCTTCTTCTTTGGCAGCTGGTCCCCGCATCCCCAAGAGATGCACAAATTATCACAAGCACTCACTATGTGTGCAAAAACAAAGATGAATTTAGAACACGTATAGAGTATCATCATGTACCCAGGGATCTTCACTTCAAAACATACCTTGTTAAAGATTCAAAATAAATAGTGAATTCATCAAACACAAAAAGGGAAGAGGAAAAAGACAGATGAATCATCACAAAAGTACAATCAACTAACTGCAGTATACAAAAAAAAAAATGAGTGGTTTGTTCTTTGATGAGGTCCCTTTTCAGAAACATATATTTCACATCACAAATGTATAAAGCACAACATGACTCTGTCACTTACCAGAACAATCGAGCACAACTAAGTATTTCTTGAGCATTTCATACACCGGGCTGCAAAATGAGAATAGGAGACTTTAGAATGGACATTTTTAGTTTAGATGCAGATGTCTAGATGTCGAGTGGATCATTACTGAGTGTTAACTCAAAGCTGGTATGGGTGGTACCTTGGGTTTTTGACTGAGAAGCTCTCCACCTCCAGCAGCTCTCCCAAAGGGTCATCCTGGCAGTGGACTATGTGTTGCCTCTGTTTGTCATACAGCTGCCTCCCCATGATGTACTGACCCAGGTAATGCATCACCTGCACAAAATACTGGACATCAGATAGCACAAGGCACCTGCAGGGAATATTTTACAAAGGCGAACCCAGCAGAAAGTACAAATGAAACCTGGAAGAACCACTTTGTTATGAGCTGGTAACACTGGCCGCTTACTAACACACCTATCTGACATTTTACATAACTGCTCACCTCTTTGAGTGTAAAGACTTCTTCCTGGGCTCCGGCAACACGCAGGATCTGCAGGAGAGGAGCTTTTGGTTGTACCTGGGGGGGGACACAGTGTCACAATTTAACATCAAGATACACTAAATATGCAATGTTGGACAGGTCATACATGCACAACAATGGTCACTGATTATTTTTTTATTATTATTTAAATGTACCTGATTTCCCTCTCCAGGTAGTGTCCTGCATGATGAGCTTGATGCCAGGGACTGGGCTGATAGGGAGCTCATCGTAAAACTATGACAAAGTCTGAAAATATATCATATAAGACATCTGTCAAATTCCCGATTATAATCATCATCATCCTCCTCCTCCTCCTCCTCATGACATAACGCGGGTGCCTTTGCTGAGACGTTACAACACCAACGCCCACGATGCCAAATCCATTAAAATATTGTAAAATTATTAAGGGCTTGAATGATTTCGCAATATTTACATTTATATTTAATGATAAAAGCTATGCCTAATTTACAAACGTCAAATGTCGCTAATTTATTGCGCCTGAGGTTAAACACACTGCACCAAAATTAGCTAACGTTAGCTTACCACACAGCTGCCAGGGTGGATTCGTTACACCGCTCCACCACTTCTACTTTTGTTTACTGTCAGTTGATATCTTCATAACAAAGACCGTCACTTTAGCACAGCAAACGGCCCGTTGTAAAAGCGGGCGAAATGTAATTTTAGTACAAACAACACCGTTGCACTGAAAAAACGAAAGGCTGAGAAGTGGAGCATCTGGTAACGTTAGCAGATGACAATTCTGCTGTCGTTACTAGTAAACGTGTTAGCTAACGTTAGCATGCTAGCTAGCTATTTCCTGGACAACACGTCCGTTGAGAGATGATCTCACCGCGATGAGTTGACATTACTTCACTGCTTCTACATGGTTCCACGCTCACTGTTCCCTTAGCGACTGGGTAACATCTTGTGAGCCTACAGACAGCTAACGATTATTGGTGTTTTCTACTTTAGCTCACTGGAACTGACATCAGACAGTTAGCATAGCTGAACTACAGATTCAAAACGACGAGTATGACTATAGAACTTCCGGCTGCGCAGCTACGCAAGTCCAGAGTGTGGCGCCCCCTAGTGTTGGTGACTGGCAGCTACAATCAATCATCATCACAGTGAACAGAACACTGTAGTATACAGCTTTTATTTACTAGCTACAGCGGAGTAAACAAGTTACAGAAAAAAATTAACTCTAACGAAATAATACAATAAGAAATAATAGTAATACAAATTTGCAGTCTGTACTTATAAAGGTTTTTAATGATAAATTAAATGAGATTAAACACAACAATCAGATAAATAAAATCTATTATTACTATTTGGACTATGGATATGACTTATACATATAAAAAGTTAGTTATTTAATAGTTACTAGGGAGAATTAACAAAGGCTCTCACCGGTACATGGGAACAGTCATAAATAACCACTTAGTAGATGTAGTTATAATTAGGTCCACTTAAAAAAGTCTATTTCTTTTCTTGGTACGTACTCTAAATATTCTTATTATTATTACTTATTATTGTTGTTTTTTTTTGTTTTTTTACTATAACTTGTTTACGCTGAGGTGGTAAGTGAATTTCCCCCAAAAGGGATCAATAAAAAATAATTCTATTATATTCATGAAATTCAGTGGTGGAAAGTCTATTTGTCCGTTTATTTATTAACCTATATAATAATCTGATGAAAAATGTTAGTAAAATATGCAAGAAAATAAAACATATCCCAAACATTAGTAAAATATGAACAGATTATTACACAGAAAATATCCCAAAATAAATAAAAATACTTTGATCTTTACATATATATATATTTTTTTTTTTTTTAAATTCTATGCTTTATACATTTTAGGCTTTACTTAATATGAATCACGTATTATCCCATTTGTAGGAATTGGGCAGTAACAAAACCCAAACACAACTGAATAGATGTAAGAGAAGAGGTTGTGTTATTTCATTCAATAAATGCAAACATTGTTATAAAATATTTGTGCTACTGAATGGTTTAATTCAGAGATACTCATCTCTGACATTCTAGCACACAGTCAAGAAAACAAGATGGAACAAATATCACAACTTATGGTCTGAATACTTTACAAACATTAGATGCACAAGGAGGCACAAATCAAACTATTTCACAGATCTGTAGATACAGTGCAAAAATAAATCATGGAATCCAGTAAATAGCTGGGTTTGTTCTTACTGACAGTTGTGTAAATAAAGAAGCATCAAGCATATGAATTTACTTTCATATCTGACAAAGTCCACCCAGCAGTCCTTGAGAATATGCCTCTACATCAGGCCAGCTTATTACAATAGCTTATTCGCTGGGATATTATTGATGCTGCTGGAGAACACAAGCATTAGCCAGAAGCACGAGTGTCAAGAGTTACATTTCTTACATTGCAGATAATAGAAATGGTAGCCGGCCAACATCTCATCTTGACATTCAAACAACAGAGTCTACTGAGAAAAGCCATAACTCAATGGATTCATTTTGATACTTGTTATGGCAACCAGGCACATTTATAAGATAAATATGTTTGATTATTGTCGATATTTTGCAACATCTATGAGATTATTAAATTGGGATGCACCAATATACAAGTAGATTGACTAATAGTAGCTTTAAAAAAACAGTATCAGTATTAACTCTGCAAAGGTTTCCCCTGCTAATATTAAGCTGCTGGCATATTAGTAACAGAAACAAGCCAGCATGGTCTCTACAAACACTTGATTATCTTAATTATGCCTAAACCTGCATTAGGATAGTTAGACAAATGCACATTGGTATTGGCTGATATGGGTAAAATATCAGAGAAATACAAAACAACAAAAATGAAAACACAGCAACATATTGGTGCACCCTGTTAAGTGAAAAAAGGAAGTTCAAGTAAAGGGTTTGGGTTAGAATTACCTTCATACTCCATATAATGCTGGGCTAAAGTTTCATATCTACACGTTAGAAAATTAAAGAATAAAAGTGCTTTGGCAGTAATTCAAGTCTTTCATTTTCACCACACATACTGGGGAGTAGGAGATATATTGCTTGTCTGAAGCTGCACTGTATTAGAAAAATAGTTTGTTTTAGCAATAGTGTGCTATGTCTTCATGAACACGGCAGACCGTTTCATCATTTATTCCAAAAGTTTCTACAGACACTAAAACTTCTTCAATTGTTAGCTGACATCACTCATCAGATAGCTGATAATATACTAAGAGGCATTAAAAACTCAACAAAGTCAATGTAAAATAAAATTGGATACTACTTTGTATACAAAAGAATGTTTTGTTTACTACCACTCGTGGCTACTGAAACTATGGAGCCACATTTTTCAGCTCAAACAATAAATTAACGTGGCAGACGGTACCAATCCCTGTTTTTGCATGTGTGATTCGTTAGGACATTGTTTGAAAGCTTTCAATGAGTTCTTTTGGTGATTTGAGCTCAACTGGTCAAGGCTTTAAAAACCCGGAGGAAAAATGCAAGCTGTCACAGACGGTCACCATGCCACGCTTAGCAGCAAACATGAGGGAGCAGGCCATTGATATGCTGAGATCCAGAATGACCGAAGCGAGGGTAGCCAGGCATTTTGGCGTCCACAGATGCACTATCTCACGCCTGCAGGCACGTTAGGCACAGACATAATGTGCAGGTTATGGACTGGCCGCCTTATTCCCCGGATATGAATCCGTCACTGCCGGTGACGGTTGCTGATCTCCGTACTGCACTTTTGGAAGAGTGGGAAACGATTCCAGTGGCCGAAATCAACGCGCTCATCATGTCTACGCCACGATGATCACACAAGATACTGACATTTGTAATCCATGTTGATTAATTTTTCTATTATTGCTTTTGTTCATTCATGTTCAGTATCATACCAAGTGAAGTCGCCCAATAAATTATGAAAATTCAAATTAATATAGAAAAAAATAGTGTTGCATTTTTAATGCCTCTTAGTGTAGTTACAGATTCTTCTAAAATAAGCACTTGTAGTTAATAATTTGGCTTTTACTATCTAAAAAGTATTTGTTTATGTATTTGAATATGTTCATATTCTGATTACTGACTTTATCAACCTAATCAATTTGATATTAATTGATAAAATGTGACAAATAACATTTAACTATTAAAATATGTGTAATGATTATGCATTACCTACTCTTAAAAGTGGAGTGAAATACAAAATAACATTAAGAAGTTATTGTTATTACAATGTACTGCTGTGTACGTTAAAACAAAAACACCACTAATCAGAAATAGTGATCAGTTACATTAAAAGCGGTGCTACTGAGCTCAGGAACTGCTACTAAAATAAAAAGTGCTCATTTCTAAAGAACTTGTGACTAACAGGCGACTAACTTATAGTGAGTAAAAACATGGTGGTGCCTAAGTTGAGTGACTGCTCATATAATGGCCGCCATGAACAATAGGACTGTATCTCGCAATTTTTAAGTTTACTGAGTACAAAAACGACTTAACCCCTTAACCCTTGACCCCGGACATAACGTCTGAGCATAACTACGGATGGATATGTTCTGTTGCTTGGTTGTTCCCTAACTTTTATTGTATAAAACGTTCCTCTACAGTTCATTAAGCCTCTGTATTGTGCTTCTGCAGTGCATCACGATATGAAAGGCCTATCTTTTCTCAGGTCAGCATGAAAGGAAACATGTATTCAGACTCAGTGGTCTTTACACAACTCTTTGTGACAGAAACAACAAAAGCTCTCCAGGGACTCCAGAGGCTTATTTCTGCTCTGCGCTGGGTTTGCCCCCTCCCCAAACCACCGGTTCGTCTTTTTGTGGGAGACTCAACTGGTGCAAGGAAGCGATGTGAGTTGCTGTTGAGTCCTCCAGCCACCAGGGTACAGCAAGAAGTGAGAAGCAGATGTTAAATGTGGAGGACAGGAGTGCCCAGGCATCGTGAAAGACTGCGTTAAATTTAGCCTTGAAGAGCCGTCGATTGGAGGAATATCCACTTTATTCCAAGAGGTCCTGTGGAGAGACACAAACAACACAAATCAGTTCATATTAACCAAAAGTTCAACCAAAAAAATGCCTTTTACGCAGCATCAGATACCTGATCTGAGTCTTCATTGTACTGTGCTTTTCCTGTCTCCATGTAGTGAGCGTCAACATCATCGACTCCTTCTATTTTATCAGCCTCCACATGTTCCCTCATAACAGAGTACCGGTGCACGAGGAACCTGGTGAGGACAGAGGTTAGAAACAAGCAGAGATGAAATATTAACAGCTTGTATTCGTGTGTATTAAGCATGTGCGTAAAGATGAAACCATGGTTAACTGACCGTCCTCCGCAGACATACTTCTTAACCAGCCAAACGCCTGCAACAGCACTCGTCAGAAGCATCGCTATGACAACCATCACTATGACAGCGGTGTTCAGCGAGCCGCTTTCAGTCTGTTAAGAGTTATAGAAACAGAGAGGAGAGGACGTGTGAGGAAAGTGCAACCTTTGAAAATAAACTGCAGCACTGGCATACAGACAGAAATGTCCTCCCACTGGATGAATTTCAAAATGTGCAGTAATGACATGCACCTATAGAAGGATCACTGTCTGACCGTGGCGTAAATTCTGCTTTACTGGTTATTTTCCATCCCTGTTCCTGAATAACTGGGTGAGTAAAAGGATTTTTTCAGGAGCCTGAGGATGGCTGGTTGTTATGTGGGTGCAGTGCAATGAAAATTAGCAGACTTGTGGTGTCCACTGAAGCTTCCACTCTGCAGAAAAATCAACATCATAAAAACATCATATGTGTGAGGTGATGAGGAAACTGTAATCGTCTTCAATAAGCAATTATTGAGTAATTATTGTCATCTCATTGTGCTCTCTTCTCCAACAATGGTTTAACAACTTCCTGCTGGAGAATTAG
The DNA here is from genome assembly GCA_029721515.1 of Synanceia verrucosa. Classification (NCBI taxonomy): domain Eukaryota; kingdom Metazoa; phylum Chordata; class Actinopteri; order Perciformes; family Synanceiidae; genus Synanceia; species Synanceia verrucosa. The sequence goes on along the minus strand of CM056552.1, from coordinate 5,736,370 downwards.
GACCAACAACTGTTGAACATGACCCCACCTCCTAATATTCATGTCATGATCTTGGATGGAAATATTTATTTTGACTTTATTATGCAGATTTGCCAGAAGTTCAATTAGTATTTGCACTTCATTTGGTGGGAAAATTGGCACAAGGCTCACTCACTTAAGCTGCAGTGCTGTTGCAGTGTTGTTATTATTATTATCATCATCATGTGTGTGTGCTAATTTACAGCTAGCCCAAATAGTGTCTTTCTCAGAATGAGGAAAAACTGACCAGAGAATTTGGATAAAGAGAGCTGCTGGTGCACGTTCTCCTCAGGTCTGTCTCCTTCCTGTCTGGCTGGAAACCTCCTTCGCACTGATCTCCTGGAATCTTCCGGTAGCTTAAATATCCGGAGGGACAAAAGTCAATGAAAAGGAAAGAAAGCATGACAAAGCAGCTAAACTAAAATAAGCCTGACCCCAATAATGGAGGGAGACACAGAGGCAGAAAAGTAAACAGTAAAATTTTCTGAATTAGGCTCAACTTTGCATGTTTGCTTTGACCTTTGATCTTTATCATTTGTACTACTAGTGACTAGACTAACAAAAGATTTATTTTTTTAACTGAACTACGTCCTTGTAGAATCTAGTCCCCTTAATTCAATGATCTGTACTGGGCTTCTGGAAGAGGTCAACTTATAACCTTCTACCACACTATCATGTGTATTAATTTCTATATTTCGGATGAGTTTCTCGTCTTCTAAACTACAGCTTAAGGCAGAAAGAGCAAAGGTAAAAACGTGTCCTCACCCGCTGGTCTGAAGCTGTTCGGTGGTCCCGTTTAAGCAGAACTCCAGAGGACGACCCTTCATCTCCTCCTGCTCCACACACTCTGAGCTGTTCTCTGCTCGGTAATATCCAAAGTCACTGTGAAGCAAAGCAGACATACAAATCTGTTCTCTTTAGTCTCATGGTTACACTAAATCCAGGATGAAAATATGCTTTATTTGATTTTGTGCTTCACAAAAATACCAGTGATAATCGTCCACTGTGCATGGACATGGGGACAGCTTCTTGGTGACGCCATAGTCCCTCCCATTCCAGCAGACGGAGTCTTTCCTCAGGCGTAGGAAGGTCTCTTTATAGCCCAGCACGCAGCCGTCATTAGCTCCACTGGGGTCTGCAGAGTGAGCCAGCCACTGGACATAGTCCCCTTCAGTACCTGCACATACATGAAATGCATATAAAGTGATCAGGCATAACATTATGACCACCTGTCTAATATTGTGTTGGTCCCTCTTTTGCTGCCAGAACAGCCCTGACCTCTGACCCCTAAAGGTTCTCTGTGGTATCTGACTCCTTTCTATCTTCAGCAGCATTAACTTCTCTGGTCTGTTGGATCAGACCACCAGGACCAGCCTTCACTCCCCTCCAGCATCAGTGATCCTTGTCCTCTCATGACCCTGTCTCTGGTTCACCACTGGTCCTTCCTTGGACCGCTTTTGATAGATCGGAGAGGAGATGTAGGAGAAGTTCTGTTCCAGTCCTCTAGACATCACTGTTTGCTTCTTGTTGTCAAACTCACTCAAATCCTCACACTGGAACATTTTTTTCCCTGTTTCCAAAATTAACTTCTGTTTCTGACATCAACTCTGAGGACAAAATGTTCATTTAATACCTTATATATCCCAGGTGCCATGATGAAGAGATAATCAGTGCTATTCACTGCACCTGTCAGTGACCATGATGTTATGCTCAATCACTGTGACACGCACAGGTAAGGTGAAACACTTCCTGTTACACATATATTGTCTCACATACTTACAGTCTCTGACGAGGACCTTCCTGAAGTCGATGGTGATCACCACCCATTTACTGAAGTCGTTCCTGTAGCCCCACAGGCTGACGTTCATGGAGCGAGAGCCAGGCTCGCTGTCCATACCGCTGAAGTGAAGCGGGTCGCTGGTGAAGTTATATGTGTGCCAGCACTGCCCCTCATCTGTTGAAAACCTGAAGATCGAGAAAAAAACAGACCGACAAATGATAAAAAATAAAAACAAAACGTCAATAAACCAATCGTCTGGTTAGTATATTCAGTTTTATTCACTTGATCTGGTTGACAGGTGAGTTGGTATGCTCCACAGCCACAAGCAGCCCTCCAGAGTCCAGTATGGCGTAATGATGGGGGCCCCTGAGAGCCAAGAGCCACGAGTAGCCTCCATCGTCAGACACGTAAACATCAGGGGAGAGAGCGGACTCTGCGTCTCCAATGCTGCCTAAAGAAACAGAGAAAGATGACGGTGTTATGAGACGTTTGACTGTGCAGTGAAACAATTCAGAGTACACGCAAGTCATCCTTGCATGTTTTTTTATTTCTATTTACCATGGGCAAGAATGACGCCCACAGCACTGGGCTGTGAGAGAGGCAGCATGGGGACATTCGTCTTCATGGTGGTGCTGTAGGAGGCATGGATGTGAAGTCTGCACTGTAAAGACACAATAATTAGAGTGATGTTGGTACTCAGTCAAAAAGCTTACTGCAAACACAAAAAAAAGGATTTAAAACAGCGAAAAAATGCTCATCACTTTAATGAAATACTGAAAACAAAAATACATGCACATCACCAGAAAATGTATTTATTTAGGATGATGTTCACATATTTTTTAGTATGTCTACAGTATACATGCACATCACACTTAAAATGTGTTTATTTAAAAATACTACTATTTCTGTGTCTCACTCTGTTCGGCCTGTTGGTGGAGGTTTCGGTGTCACAGTGGCTGTTCTGAGGTCTGCGCAGCGTCTGCCATTTTGCTCCTTGGTCAAATGTGATCACCGTCTCCATCGCACCGTCTGCAGTCAATAACATTCAATTATGATCAGCATCCATCATCAGTATATACATATTATTTGCATGTTTCTTTCACAGACTGCAGAAAACAAAACACAAACTCCTCTTAACATATTTTCGAAATGTTTCCTAAGTTTGTAGACTGACGTCCTGATTTCTAAGGTAAGACAATCAGACAGATTAATGAATCTGAAGTTCTGAGTTAGTTTATCAAGCAAATGGACATTTATTGTTGTTAAAGTTACAGAGATTAGCAGGAAATCTATGACTCTTTGATCGCCAAAGACGGATATGTACGTCTTTAAAATAGAACGCTTGAGTTCCAAAATCATACGGTATACGTTTTTTCTTTTTTTCTGCAGCAAGCACAAGAGGGTGCTCTCACACAGCCAGTGAGTAATTTTGGGACTTCTGGGAGATGAAGTCGGGACATAAAGAGACAGTATACACCACAGAGATCAAAGCAGGAAGTGAAGACGATCGACATTAGAGAGCAAAACAAACAGAATCTGTACATTTCCATGATGAAATAGAGAGTCTCTTATTTGATTTGAGCTATTCTGTGTTTTCAGAGTCATAGTACAAAATATTCTGTGGGTCTTGAAATATGACTCAAAATGGGCAAAAACGATGGCACAGGACGCTTTGGTTTCAAAAAAGGGCTGGCACTCTGATTTAAGAAAATGTAAAAGAAATAAAGCTAAATGTTAACTGGTAAAAAAAAACTCATACAAGTAATGTTGAAAAAAATATAAAAAAACAAAAGAGTAAACACAAAGCATGTTTCATAATAATTACATTGCCATGCATGAATACTTTAACTTCTAAAACATACAAGTGTCATGTCCCAGCGAATTATTTTATTTGAGCAGATTCTTACTGAAGGCAGTGCCTTCTGAACTGTTTCGCCCCACGTACTGAGCTTTTAAGATGAAATGCAGTTTACATGCAACTCTTGTAAATAAATGAAAAGATAATAATATCACATCTAACCAGAGGATTCCTCTTAAGCATACACTACACAGAGCTGAAGGCTCACCCTCTGTGAGCACGCTGGTCATGTAGACGCCTCTGAGTGAAGCGATGACAGTGAAGTCAGTGTCACTTCCTGTGGTCGCGTAAAGATGGCGCTCCAGAGACTTGGAGAAGACGGCGCCTCTGTCATCTGACACATAGATGGTTCCGACACCGGAGTCTGGTCAACACAGCAACACAAACATATACATATACATGTGTTTCCCTTGTTAAGGTCAGTTACTGATCCACACAGAGAAACCTTCAGCAGCTTCAGGATGTTTTTTCTAATAATATTTAGCATTACTAATCATTAGCATCATCTGTAATTACCAACACTGTCAACATCATCGATCACCACCAAGAGTGCCATCACTGGCTCTGACCTCCAGGGTTGTCCACGTGCATGAATATCATGTCCTGATTGGCTGCCAGGATGGAGTAAAACTGCTCATGGTTGACTGTCGGAAGCTGAGCCATGTTCCACACCTCACCTCCGTCCACCGACACGTGGATCATTCGCTCTGTGCCCTAAAACAAACGAAAATGTTGTAAGGGCTGCTGTACAGCTTTAAAATTCACACTGAAATTCTGAATGTTAAAGGGCCAGCACACCCAAATACAGTACAATCTGAATTATTTTCACCTGCTTGATAGTCGGGTGGTTGCAGGAGTTTGATATGCACAAATCATAACACCTGACATGAAAATGCAATGTGTACCTGGATAAAATATCTCGATGATGACATCCGATCCACGAGCCTTTACATCTGGTATTAACTCTTTGAGTGCCAGGAATGTATTTCAATATCATTTAAAGTCGGTTGAGTGTCATCGACATAATACATCAAAGTGTTTTTTCGGCAGCCGGTTGCTTTCTCCTGCAGTCTGTGAGTAATTTTGGGGCTTCTGGGAGATGTAGCATAAAGGGGCGGTATACACCACAAAGATCAAAGCAGGAAGTGGAGACGATCAAGATTAGAGAGCAAACGGATGGATTTTGGACAAAAAGTGGCATTTTTGGTCAAAGTGGCCTCTACTCTACCTCTGATAAAACAAGAATGAAACAAGGTAAAAACAAACCATGATGAAATAGAGAGTCTCTTCTTTCATTTGAGCCATTCAGTGTTTTCAGAGACATAGTACAAAATATTCTGTGGGTCTTGAAATGTGACTCAAAATGGGCAAAAATAGCATTTTCACTTTACCTGCACTGTGATCAATTCTCAGTATGCAAATCTAAAACTTTCATGCCTTTTCGCCGGGGAGAATTTAATAGCTACTAATGATAACAGCTAAGTGGAGCTTCAGTCTTGCATCTTCAGTCGGCAGGTAGAGATTTTATGATTTCGGCAGAATAGTTTCTGCAGAATGTGGTCATGTTGTTTGGGCAGCTTTCTGCCTGAGATCTGATCACAATACAATTCAAATTCTCTCCAGATGTGGTCTGGCTGATCCGATCACAATGCATATTGCGTTCATTCACACCCTGCATTAACATATTTTAAAGTGGGGTCAAGAATGTCTAGATACTAGAACATATGTTTTTTGGGGTGAAGTTTGAGTCTCTGAAAGTTTTGTTATTGCAACTGTTTACCAAAACATATTCAAGATACAGTTATATAATCAATATGAGCTTAAAGTCTAGGCTCTCAGCATTCATTTGAGGGTAATCACATCCAAATTGAAGGAAGTTTTTAGGAATTACAGCTCTTTAATATGTAGGTGTCTCTTTTCAAGGGACCCAAGGTAATTGGACAATTGACTCAAAAACTATTTCATAGACTACATGGGCTCTGCACTCATTAATCCATCATCTATTAAGTTATTAAAATCATGGTAATGGTACTTTGTCCAATTATTTTTGAGCCCCTGAAATGACGAGACTTTGAATAAAAATGGTTGCAATTCCTATAAGTTTCATAGGATATTTTTGTTCAAGCCCTTGAATTAAAACACACACACATACCGTGCCAGTCATGATGGAAGCAAAAACAAAGCGCCCTCCCAGTACAAAGGAGTAAACTCTCGTTGCGATGGTCTGGAAACTTCGACCATAGTCCACTGTCTTCCTCAGCTCCAGCATCCCTTTATTGTCTAACAGCAAGAAAGTGGAGTTATTTGACACATTGGATGATTTTAAATATATGGCTGACTACACTGACTATCTTCACTTACTGCATGATCCGTTGTAGTTTGTTGTGAAGTAGATGCTGTTTTTTGGACCCCTGTATGTGAGAAAAAGAAGCAGTGAAGGAAGGAATCTACAGAAGGGAAAAATCTAATTGTGCTTGTGTTTTTTTTTCCTAACATCTGAAAGTTGTCTGAGTTCAAATACAAATCCACTTTTGGAATTTGTAGCGATGACAGATTATAGTTGCGGTTTCTTCTAAGTGCGAGCGAGGCGTACATCGACCCCCCTCCTCTGTCCAAACCCTCTGTGGCTTTGTTTGCAGCCAAATGGGATGAAGGTTTTCACACTGCAAGGACTCTGCCGGTTCAAGGACTGTGGGCTGAATAAGAATGCCGCTGCTGAGTCATGATTCACCCTGACAGCAGCCTCACCGCCCTCTCTCTGCAGTCAATTTAGGTTGGGGCCTAAATAACAGCTGTGGTCACGCAGAGCCATCACAATGTTCCCACACTGCAGCATTGACACCACAACCTCCTGTGAACTCTGGTGCCCAAATGAAACAAGAGTCAGCGGAGCGATCCAAAAACTGTGGTGAGAAAAACAGCTGGAATAACACAAATGGACACAAACACACTCCTGATATGGCAAAAACAACAATACACATGGAGGTCGTTTGGGGGGAAAAAAGCTGCTTTGAAATTTTTTTTTTCACTCTAAACTAATCACACACTGATGACTGACAGGTGGAGAGTTACAGAAGGTTCATACTCTGCTAGACGATAAGTTGAATGAGTTAAATGTACACAAAAGTAGTAAAAACTTTAAATGGCCTGTATGAAAATGATCAGGGGTGGAGGTGTGTGGTCACAAAAGGAAAAGGTTCAGTAATTTACAAATACCCAACATATACAACTTCAAAATATATTTAATTTCAGTGTTTTCTGGTCAGAGTTACTATTGTGTGTGTGCGTCATGATCATAAAAACGTGTTTCCATATGCAGAGCACATTAAACAAATGTATTTTATTTTCTGCCTGCTAATAGGACCAATATGGTGTTTTTGAGAAATGATACATGTGGATCTTTATAGTTGAGGGTTATCGCACAAAAGTAGAGCTGCAACAAATAATTGATCAACAACTAAATTAATAGGCAACTATTTGGATCGAGTAATTGGTTTGCATTCTCTTATTCCAGCTCCTTAAATGTGAATATTTTCCAGTTTCTTGTTTTTGTGGAACCAGACTAGATATTTGATGACATCATCTCAGGCTGTGGCAAACACTAATCACCATTTTTCACCATTTGCGTAACTATAAGTAACTACGTCCGTAATTACAAGTAATTGATTAATCTAGAAAATGATGTTTCGTCCCCATGACAACCCTGATTGTGCTGGTTTTACACAGTTGCCGTCATTTCATTATGAATTATAACATAACAAAGTGCATCATAAGAGAAAACCTTTACAATCAGGGTTGTCATGGGGACGAAACTAATTCAGTCCTCTGATGTTTGACTTGGTTCTTCGCTATGCCATCTGTTGCATATTCTGTAACACTAATGTTTTTAAACAAACTGAGGGATGATGCAGAGGATATTTCTCACCATCTGACCAAACAAACACTGTCATGGATCTTCCTCCAGGTGGCCCCAAAGTCCTCAGACAGCCACAGGTCCAACTGGAGGGAAAAGACAGTAAACTTATCAACTCATTAAGAAGAGCTTGAACTAGAAGTTCTGAGAGGTAGCTGGGTCCAGTTCAGTTTACTCTGTTAAAAAACAAAACTAGGACCCGAGGTTTGGTTTGGTTTGGTTGGAAGAATGAAAGCTGCTACCGTGATGCTGAGCGTCAACAGTACGTTGCAGTCTCCAGGGTTATAGAGCATCTGAATGCGGGGCTCAAACGGCAGGTCAGTGGGAACAAAGGTCAAACCAAAGTCCTGTGACCGGAAGAGTTTAAAACCCCCGATGTCTGACACATCACCAGTGAGCATCACCTGAAACCAAACACACAGAGCAGCTGTGATACTACCTTATGAAGCGAAAGTAAGGACTTTAACATGGACAACGCTGCAAAAACAAGATAAAAATCTGAGGAAAAAGCCACTCAAAACAAGTGAATTATCTGCAAGATAATTTCACTTGTGAGACTTCTTGAAATAAGATGTTAAATGCAGAAATAAGATGCATTTAGAAGACTTAAAATAATTAGAAAATGCTGCTTTCAAGATGAGATTACTTAAAATTTGACTTTTCACAGACCCAGAATACAAGAAATATCCTAAATATGAGCAGAAAACACACAAAAAATGCTTTCAGATGTTTTTATTTGATGAGATTTAGGGAGAGATCTATCTTATGTAATATATCTTACTTTAACCATTTTAAGATTTCCTGCCTATTTGAAACACAAAATATCAGGTTGTGCTTAATTTAAGATTATAGTGGAAAGATGAACACTTACTGAATCTTAAAAAAAACAACATTTATTTGATGAGACTTTGGGGGAGAGGTAATATATCTTAATAGTTATTTACCTCATTTTAAGATTCCCTGCCTATTTAAGAAAATATCAGGTTGTGCTTGATTTAAGATTATAATGTAAAGTTGAACACTTAAAATAAGATAAATTATCTAAAATGTCTAAATCCAAGGTTTTTTTTAATCTTTGTAAGAACCAAATAGTGTAAAAATCAAAACTCCCGTGCACCTTTAAAAAACATAGCACACTTGAACTCACCTTGCCTGAGTGGTCGGGACTGATGGCGATGCCAAACTCGCTCTGGATGAAGGTGTGGTTGATCAGGTGAGTCACATCAGAGAACGTCTTGCCATAGTCTTCACTGACAGTGACAGAGTGCAGTTAGACCTCAGACCACAGCTAGGACACATTACCTACTGCTGCTGCCATCAACCAGGAGGCGTTTCTCACCTCCTGTAGAGGTTGGACTGGCCGAAGCGCATCATGAAGAGCGGCACCTGAAATGTCGTCAACACCAGCAGCACCTGGGAGAGCGAGGGTGACACAACCATCTCTACCACATGTCCTTTATGGCTTAGTTACAGCTTTTCACCGTGTAAACAAACTCACCCCGGATCCATCTCCCACCCAGGCCAGTGACAGTGAACCCATGGTCCTCACTTTGAAGGTGAACTGGAACAGAAAGATAAAAAGGAAAACAATCATTCATTCAAAAGCCTCTATTGGCATTTTATAACAGTAAGTGGGAGCACTGGTACACATTTACAACAAACAATACAGTAATAGTTTCATTGGTTTCATTAAATAAACATGATTATCATATAAAGAGTAGCTCTTGTTTCTTTACTCAGTTGCTTCTTTCTAGACAATTCTGTGGTAGTTTGTCAGAGAACTGAACACAGCTGAGATTTATTGGGATTTTTGTGTGCAGGCTCTGAAAAGCCAAAGTGATTTTTTTTTTTACTTTTGCACTTAAGTTGTGACTCTTGCAAATCCTCTCAACCCTAAAACTAAGCCCTTATTTTCTTCTGTTGACATTTATTCAGCAATGGTCTGGTGACATCAATGTATACCTGAAGGTGACTTGAGGAAAAGTCTGATACGTACCAAAATACAAATATAGGGATTGTGAACAGAAACTTGACGTTGTTGCCAAATGTTTGGCCTGTAGTGTATGTGTATATGTATGTAGATAGATAGATAGCAGAAATGTCCATTTATGTACAAATCAAGCTGTGCAAATAGGCAGATGTCTATTTACAGTAACTGTTAATCCACAGTTCCATTTTAAAAGTCAAATTTAATCATTTTTAAGACCACAACAAATATTAATATTCCAATATCATAACAATTTCTTTGGTAAAAAATAGTCAATTTGTAGGGCTTGACCAATATGGAGTTTTTGAGGCCCATACAGATATCTGATAACTGATTAATCTCTGATAATATGTTTTAATTATTTTTTTTCCAGCCCATTAACACTTCAAACAATAATGATATAAATTGAAGGCATAACACTTAATATTTTTCTATAAATTTAAGTGAACTTTATGAACAAAATAATGTGCAAAATAGCAATAAATCTCTGAACGCTTTTGTTTTCCTATTGGTCTTAAACGCACCATCTGAAAATTTAATACCTACAGTAAATTTACGGCAAATTTAAGACAATTTCAGACCTTAATTACCCATATTTTAATTTAAGACTTTTTAAGGGACCGTGGGAACCCTGTAATCAACACCAGCAGCACCATTCTAACATTATGAGATAGAGAGTTCAGTCTGAAATAGAAGAAGCACAAGAGAGTTGGTGTGTTTCTGTTTCTCCCTGATCGACAGGACAGCATGAATTGTTCTTACTGTCCAAAGTAACTCGGCCATCTGAATGCTCTCTGCGTGTGTGACCTACATTCCCTCCTATGGGACAAAGCCGAGGCCGGAGAACAAAACAATTAATGATGTCCCGAGCTCAGCAAGACACACACACACACACACACACACCTTACAATCATTTTCACACATACAGAACGTAATATCTAAAAACCCTCAGTGTTACGTAACAATGAAGGACGTCTATTTCACAACAAGTGCACTGACTGACTGCAAACAACATTCCAGTCTTTTCATCCAGAGTGGCGTTCAAGTGTTCAACATATTTAAGCAGTGCAGGTTTGTGCCTTGCTCTCGTTTGCTGGCCGGGCAGAGATGTTTACAAGGTGAGCCCAGCCTGGAGAGTCTGCATGCAGCTCTATAAAGCCACAGGAGGACGGCCACGTCTGGCTGCTGGAAACTCTTTGTAAATAAGTCCAGTGGAAACTGGCCGGCCCCGGCTTTCCAACTGTGTGAACACTACTTTCCAGCTCGACATAAATCATTTCATCACACCCGCCCTTCATCTATTAATCAGTTAATCTCTTGACAACTTGACCTCCCCTCCTTTGTTGATCAGTAGAAACGTGTCCTGTCCTCCCAGCGGTCTCATACCATTAAAACCACAGTCTGTTGGCTTTGACTCTGTCGAGGAACATTGTTTTCTCTAACCCTCATATTTCCTGCTCTTCGCCCTTTCCATCTATGTAGCCATTAAAAAAAATATCTGAAAATATCATGGCTTGTGTACATGGACTGAAACTGCACCATTAAATAGGCAACTATTTTGATCATTGTTTTTAGAGTAATTCTCTGATTGCAGCTTCTTAAATGTGAATATTTTCTGGGTTCTTTACCCCTCTATGACAGTAAACTGAACATCTTCGAGTGGTGGATAAAACAAGATATTTAAGGCGTGTCATCTTGGGCTTTTGGAAAAAAACTGCTGAATGTTTTTCACCTATTTTCTGAGAGTTAATAGACCAATCAATCAATGAAATGATCAACAGTTTAATTGAGGATGAAAATAGGTGTTACTTGCAGCCCGTGTACAGCTTCATTAACGTGTTCATTATGTCAATAAGTACACTGACAGATATGATTTCTGCTAAACCAACCCATTAAAATGAATCTGAACACACTGAATACAAACATACAGAGGATGAAACAAGGGTCAGATAACATTAAACTGATGTGAATTAAGAATCAACACATAGTATGTTGGAGCTGTACTTTGTGCACTTTACACCAAATGCTAACATCAGCGTGCTAACATACTCTCAGCCTCAACTTGCTGATTATTTTTGCAGGTGAAATATTTGGCGTGGCGGATTTTAGCATGTTAGCTTCCACTTATTAGCAAATGGAAAGTGCAGACGAGGCCACTGAAATTAAAAAAAAATCTGCTGTACTAGATTGGGTAAACCTAGCCTGGTCTTACCAGACACTCGTACTATTGTACAGAGGGTCTGGCATTCCTCCATTGAGAACTGATTTCATCCAGGAGGCGTCAACTCTGTTGAAATTTGAAACTATTGGTCTAACGTTTGGTTGTGACGTATGTAACGCACCGCTAGCATTTAGGCTAGCCAACTCCTTCTCCACTAACAGAGCTAACTGAAAAATAAGAGTTTTCCCGAATCCCGTGAGGAGTAAAGCTAAAGCCATGACATCTTTGCCAGCAATAAAACTGGTTAAACGTTCCTCTCGCTCCGACTTCAACTGCTGAATATTTGGGAGCCTAGCCAAAACGGATTGAATGGCTTCCTTCACTTTCTCCAACGCCATTGCCAAACTACAAGCCAGCTAACAACACAAATGTTGCGCATTCTACGTCATCATTAACATCCGCCTCCCCCGTTCCCCACCATTCGCTGATTGGCCAGGATGGAAACCATTCTGAGAAACTGAGTCCAAGGGGATCAAACCCAGATGTAGTCTGCAGGGAAATGATAATTGAGCAGAAGATTACAAAGGGCAACGGCAAGGCTAGGGTAAACCCTACACAGACGAAACTCACTGAATCTGCATGCATTCACAGACAGTGCTGATAGACAGAAAGAAAAAAAATCTAAAATAGTTAAACAGACAGATAAAGTACAACCACACAAGATGCACACTAGCTACTTTCAGTGGAAACCTCAGGAAAGGGAAATCTGCTCACAAGGAGCCGCCAAGGTCAGAGCAGGTCAGCAGGCTTCATGTTGTGTCTCGTCTTAATGGGATCAGGCTTTTTTTGCAAATGTTTCTGCCAGTTGCTGCTTGTACACCTGTGTTAAATCCAACCACATCATGTTCCTCTGAAAGCGCTGACTGGACAAAAGCCGACTGGACCAGCTTCAGCTCACTGAGCCTGAAAGCCAAACTATCAACAACTGAACTGCATTATAAAGAAGCCAGGGTGAAAAGTGCTGTGGAGATGGATAAAAGGGAATAAACACCTCCTCCTGTTGTGTGATGGGGAAAACAGAAGCATAGATAAAAGCCTGAGGACTCTGAGGTGGAGGATTACAAACCAGACATGACGCTCATGACACTCCAGGTGTGTCGGTATATTCACCTGTGAATGACGCACGGCCCTGTTGGTGGTCCTCTCTAGAGGTCAGGCGGCTACACAATGACCTCCTTGTTGCTTCAGCTCTGGGCTTTGACCTCTCTACTCCAGACGTGTTTATACAGAGAAAACTTAAGACGACTCTGATCTGAACACATGAAGCCTCTGATGCTGGGCGACGTTTCCCACTCAGAGAGGTTTAGATAATAACGATAAACTGTTCAGTCTATCAAATGTTTTTAGTGTAATATTTTAATCTTGTACAAGAATAATTAGTTGCTCAGTTGATTCTTCGATGGATAGAAAACTGAACTGTTCAGCTTGTTTTCGGCTTCTATTACTTTATTTATGTGTTCTATTTATTATTCTGTTCGGTGCTAATTAGCAAATGTTGGTGAGCTAACTCACTGAAGTCAGGTGGTGAACACTTAACCTGCTAAATATCAGCATTGTGGAAAATAAATAAATTTTTCCCCATTGGGACAAATTCACTTGTTACAGGAGTAAGAAATAAAAAAAAAAAATCATAGCAAATGAAGTGAAATACAATATTAACTCTTTTAGTGCCACTGACGTATTTCGACATCATTTAAAATCCAAGGCTTGAATCTCATTGATGTAATAATACATCAAAGTGGTTTTTCAGCAGCAGGTCAGCAATCTCTGTCTCCCGCAGCCTGTGAGTAATTTTGGAGCTTCTGGGAGATGTAGTTGGGACATAAAGAGACCGTATACGCCACAATCAAAGCAGGAAGTGGAGACAATTGAGATTAGAGAGCAAAAAATAAACAAAATCTGTGCGGCGTTTTTGTTGAAAGTGTCCTCTACTCTACCTCTGATAAAACAAGAATGGAACAAGGTAAAAACAAACATTTTTTTCATGATGAAATAGAGAGTCTCTTCTTTCATTTGAGCTATTCAGTGTTTTCAGAGACATAGTACAAAATATTCTGTGGGTCTTAAAACATCACTCAAAAAGGGCAAAAACACTGGAACAAGGAACTTTCTGTTTTATAAAACGGCTGGCACTCAATGAGTTATGAATTATGAGCCGAATGCTAACGTTAGTATTCATCCATAAATGCAGCCTCACAGAGCTGCTGGGATGGCTAATCTACGACTAGACTAAGTCATGTTAAGGGTTTTCTGATATTATACTTACTTACACTTACTATACTTTATACTTCACAAAGAAATAAGTGATTAATCACAAAAAATATTGACTGTTCATTGTTTTTCATCCTTAATTTAAATCTAGTTTGACACAGAGCAAAGAAAAGCAGAACATTTCTTCTGTTTTGGCATTTTTTTTTGCTTGAAAATCATAAATGTCTGACTATTTTTCTTAATGGTTATCGACCAGTGGAGTGTGGAAGAGATGTTATTAAATGCAAACACAGCTTGAAGTCACGCTTCCTTGTTTCTGCATCTTCTATGTCACGTCAACCTTCAAGTCTACAACTGCTCGTTAGTCGATGTCACGAGTCTCTCCTAGTATGACAACAAAAACACTTTCCATAACACAGCGTCCGTCCGTCTGTCTGTCTCTCACCATGTCCAGCATCGACCCTGCTGTTTCTCATGGTTCTCCTACATCTGGCCATGACCCAGTTAAACACTACATCCTGAACACAGAACATGTTTTTTTTTGTTTTTGTCCCAAAGGGTTTTCAGTACGGGATGAAATGACAAGGAAAAAAAAAAGAAACAGCAAGCATAGAACCAAAAAAAAGAAAGAAATGAGGCAATGTTCAGACTGGCTAACGAAACACATCCTGTGCAGTATATCAGGGACTGAAAAGGCATTTAGAGAAGGAGTAGATTAGTCCGCAGTAAATGAAATAATAGTGTCAGTATATTACTGATCTAAATGTTCCTACTGTTTTGTCTGATCTAACCCTGCAGCTCTGGTAACAGAAAAGTTGGCGCTCAGATCAAATCCAGCATAGAAAAAAACACTCATGAGGGAAAAAGACCGTGAGGAGACGGGAGAGGTCGTCTCTCAGGAAGCAAAGCCAATCGTTTCCATGCTGGAAAGCTCGCCCAGGTGTCTGAGCCACAGAGGTGATGTAACGTCCACTTCGTCCATCACTCACACAACAGGGAGACTGTCCTGTGGAGCTCTGAAGCTTCAGACCAAGCTGTTATTCTTGAACATTCCTCTGGACATCTGGCTTGTTCTTGTTGTGCTTCCTATTACAGCGTGTTCAGGACTAAAATAACACAAGTAGTCATTTGGTTTATTGTGACGTGGGATCAAGGTTAAGATGACACAGAGTTGAAGAAGAAAGAGAAAAAAAAAATCAAAAGATGGTGATATCAGCTGAACTTTCCGCCATCCTCTTCTCGTCTTTCAATGGATTTGACCCAGACTGACGACCGTCATTAAAGCTACTGTCCATGATTCTGTTCAGAAGCTCTTTTTGTTCTACTGGGTGAAATGGTCCTTCCACCCTGAGAGCAGTCAACACACTGTGTGTTCAGAAAAAGGGATGAATAGAATCAGACCTCTGTGGCAGCTACAGGACAGTAAAAACTGACCAATCCCTGCCATTCAGTCTGAATGGAAAGAACCAATCAGATGCCTTCATGTATCGTCCTGACCACACCCCCTGTGCCCTCCCCCACTGTTTCTGGAAATATCCAGCACACTCCTCTGCAGAAATACAGAGTTAGCAGGAGAATCTGTTCTGTAGAGAACAATGTCAGAGAAAATGCAGCCAAAAATACCACTTCCAGTTCTGAAGAGGACAAACCAGAGTGAACATCAGTGGAGACACTGGGACATCTGAAGGGACTGAAAAGTGATGCAGAAGTTTCTGCTTTCGTTCCGTTGGGCAGGTAATTACTTGTTTAGCTTCAGGAGGAGTTATTATTTTCATGATATATGTAATGCTTGAGGGCGGCACGGTGGTGTAGTGGTTAGCACTGTCGCCTTCACAGCAAGAAGGTACCGGGTTTGAATCCCGGGGCCTTTCTGTGTGGAGTTTGCATGTTCTCCCCGTGTCTGCGTGGGTTCTCTCTGGTACTCCGGCTTCCTCCCACCATCCAAAAACATGCATGGGGATTAGGTTAATTGGCTAATTTAAATTGACCATAGGTGTGAATGTGAGTGTGAGTGGTTGTTTGTCTCTATGTGTCCTGCGATAAGGTGCCGACTTGTCCAGGGTGTACCCTGCCTTCCGCTCTAAGACAGCTGGGATAGGCTCCAGCCCCCCCGCGACCCTATGAGGATAAGCGGTAGATAATTGATGGATGGATGTGATGTTTGCTGACTTAACTACTTTTACAGCGCGTATTAGCCTGATGCTAACATTAGCTTCTCTGTGGGTGCCACTTGTATTGAAGAGGTTGTAGGATATGACATTTTGAACATATTTCACAGCGATAGTCGTCAGTATCTGCATTATAAAGGTGATAAAATGACATTAATATATTTTCTTTGAACAGGACTGTGGTGACGTAGCATATCGGCTCTCCCCTCCCTGCTGAATCTGACTGTAGATGTTCATGTTTGAGGGGGCGTGGCTTTGGACGGAGCACTGATGGAAGGGGGCGGAGCTTAGAGTAGATATCTCTTTCAAATCATAGTTTTAATTCAGATTAACTTGAAAGAAGTTTAACAAACAGAAACAAGAAGCTGGTCGTCAGAAAATTACCCGGCAACTATTGTGACAAGCAGTCCTTGTCGTATTCTCCAACATAGCAGCTGCTTTTCTTTGTTTTATTATTAAGAAATGGATTAAAATCTCTTATTCCCTGATTTAAGCTTCTCACGTGATGATTTAACGCTTTTTAAAAAGAGGTTTTCTCATGTTAGCAACAAGTTCTAAATAGCTTTTTTATCTATTCTTTAACATTTATTTATATAACATGGTTAATGAAAAAGTATATGCTGATCAATTCAAAATGGAAATAATTGTTGCAGCCCTAAATTGGATATCTGTAGTTTTCAATCAGAACAACACATAATAAAACAAACAAACAGTACATCAAGGAAATAACTGATAATTGTTCACCTTAAACCTTTGCAATAGTTTTGTACATCCAGAGAATTTGGTCAGAACTGCAAATTACAATTATTTTTATTATCAGGTATTCTGCAGATCATAGGCTATATTTCATCAACTGAACTTTGGTCATAAATCAGACTGGATATAAAATTTTACTGTAATGTCAGACCAGGAGGAGCAGAAAGACCAAAAGGTGAGATGCTTGAACCATGAAATATGTGGCATTTTTTCATTGTTTTTTTTTTTCTTACTATAACTTGTTTACGCTGCTGAAATGAATTTACCCAATGGGGGATCAATAAAAAGTATTCTATTTATTTATTTATTTATCATAATATACATATTTTCTACCATACTTTACTTTTTCAATTCTTTACTGTTTTTATATTTGTATTAAGCAGCACTGCTAATTTCATTGTATGCACTGTCATATAACGACAATAAAAGCATTTGATTCAATTTTTATTTATTATAATAAACGATTTCTGTTTTTTCTCATTGATTAATGCTTTATCCCTCAGTCACACAGATGACTGCAGGATTCACTTCATTTTTTTTTTTAATTATTCCAAGGGAAAAATACACAACCTGCTTTTACTACATCACAAAGACATTTTTTAACTAAAGAGGATAGCCAGCAAAAGGTAAGAATGAAATAAGGCCTTTGATGTGAATTTAAACATGCTTGAGACAATTAAGTTGAAATATCTGACACAGTGAGCACACAATAGGACTCACATCTTGCTGCATTGGAAAAAGCAACAACTTAAAATGTAAATTATCCAAACATGTTTGGTTTCAGTGACTTTTTGAAAATGGCTGGTGTTAGTGTCTGTTAGTGTGACCTGAAGACATCACTTTAATGTGGCCAGCTTAGCCTGAATAAACCTGAGTGGGTCACTTACAGAGTGGGTGTTGTTTCGCAGGGCTGCCTCCACCGCATGCAGAGCCGTACATGTCTCCTCTGCGCTGCGCCTCCAAACCTCCAACTTCTCTGAACTTCGTCGCTCCTCACCTCCGTCAAACTCCTCCCGCAGCCTCCTCTCACCTCCTCCCCGGCGGAGGTCCGAGCCCAGCGCGGAGGAAAACAAGCCCAGCGCCAGAAGACAGGACACGGACATCATGTTTGTAAGAAGACCGAGCAACTTTGGAGATTTTCTATCCCACCAGTCGGCTCCTCATTCCCCCCCTCTCATCCCCAAATGCACCTTCAATAACGGCCCATCCACCGCGGCACCTGATTGGTCGAGACCAGAATAACCAGCGCGCTGATTGGACGACGGGGATCTTCCATGTCAGGAGTTTCCTGGTGTTGAACTGCCCCCTAGTGGAACCACCGAGCAAAGACAGGACACCTTTTTTTTAATGGAGAATTTCTTCTTTGAATTTGAATTCCAAGAAACAGAAGAAAAGCAGAACAAACACGACAGACTTTTCATAACAATCTTGTCAGTTTTTCAGTCAGTTTTTTCACCAGTGTTGGGCATGTATTCAAACGCTACTTCTTGTATATTAATTTACTTTGTACTGAACTCATGTCCCCCCTATTTGAGTAATTTCTTCTTTTTTTTTCCTTGGATTTAACTAGTAAAGACTGATGTAGAGAGACGATATATATAATAATTTCATTACCAAGAACTGTGTCAGTAATTGTTTGTCCATATGACAAATAAAGAACCTTACGTTTATTTTACTTTTAAGATGGGTCAGTGGATTAAGTTGAGCTGCTGTTAGTTTGTTTATTTGGCTCATATTTTATTAATATGTCCTCACCTTCTGGGCTGCTATCTGTTCATTTTGTATTTTGTTCAAAAAGCACTGAAATATCTTCCAGTCGTTATTTTAGCTATTTATGAATAATTATGATCACATCTATGATCATACAGTATGTTAAGTAACCAAAATTAAAAATTTTTTTTTTTTAATCAAAAATAATCCATGTTTAATATTTTAACTTCCATTTTTTCCCCATTTTACCATAAATCAGTTAATAAATTGTATTTCTGGTACTGTTATTCCTAATGAAAAGAAAACAGTAGTGAGGAAACTTGGACGTTAGATGTGCAATTTAAAATTAAATATATTTTATTAATTTATTTAAGTATTATTGTTTTTTTTGCCATAATCAGATAGAGATGGGAAACGCTGTGATTCTGACTGGAGATGCCCTACAATGCTTTTGTTCCTCATAAATGATTGAACTAAATTATTTTCTGGAAGCGGACAAACGTTCTGATCTTAGCTACAACCCATTCCTCTAACCTAAAATGTGTGTATACAAAGTACAATAATTAGTCTAGTTTAAGAACCCTGCTTTTAAATGGATCTGAAATAAGAACTATAAAAAAAAGAGCCAGACCATCTTTTGAATACAACAGTTTAATTGTAGTACTGGTTCGTAACAAAAATCCCCCCACCCCAACTGTTTTCCTGCCCCTCAGTTGCATCGCTGGACAGACTGCTGTACAGAGTTGTACAGATACTGAGAGACAAGAAGTAAGTTTGCACATTACAAAGAGAGAAACCTTTTATGCAATCAAAAACTGAATGCAGCAAGGAGAATGTTCTGGTCTGATGTTCAGTTGTGTTGTGACATTGAGCCTAAGTGTACTTCCATATACTGCTCTAGATATCCTTGATTACATCCTCCAGCTCCTCTTTGGAAAACATGTGGAAGGTCTTCCCGGGCTCTACCGTCGCCAGCTACAGAAGATAAAGAATATCTCCATTAAACACTGCTAAGTGACATTTTCCAACAAAAGGAAATAATAATTCCACTAATTCCATGTACATTGGTTTCAACACATTTTTTCATACAAATCCAACCTTTGAAAATCTTGCCATACAGAAATCAAGTAAAATGGGTGAGAAATGAGGAACAAACCTCAATGTTGGTGGCGTTGAGCTTCTCCTCCATCACCTGCTTCAGAATGGTGAGGGATGACTTGATGGCCTCTTTTAATGTCATTGACTGATAGTTACCCAGAGAGGGACAAACAGAACAGACAACTCTTTAATCACGTGTTTCCTTTACTCTAGGCAAAATGTGCCTATGCAGGATGAAAACATCACAGCCGCTTATAAACATCAAAATTTGCTAAGATAATGGTCCTGTTAGATTCAAACGGCAGTACCTTGTGGTAAACCTCTTGGAGAGAGCTCTGTGCACCTTCAGACGCTGAGCCGATGGCTCGAGCATCACACTGCACAAAGGTTCCTGATGGGTCCATGTGGTACCTTGATTCACAAACAGAAAACAGTCAAGCCTCTGTGAAGTCAGAATTAAACGTGAACATGTTACGATTAAAATATAAGGTATGCAAGATGCACAAACGGTAATCTTAACGTACAACTGGGGTCCTTTTTCGTCAACTCCCCCAAACAGAAGTGCAACGCCAAATGGTCGACTCTGTGTAGATGCAGGCACAGAGCAGAGAGAAGGCTATGGGTTAAACTAGTTTACTTAGACGTCATCATCAATCATTATGCATTTGATAAAAACTTCAACTTAAGCTTGGGGTTTGAATAGACTGGTATTTGAGCATGAAAGCAGAGTGACTGACCATAGCACCAGGATCAGCGTCCTCCTCTCCGAACTGCAGTGCCAGGTTGGACACAGCCTGAGTCACACTCTCCACTGTCATTGTCTCATTGTAAGTGAACCAGTGGTTCTGGGGAGGAATGTATGCAGGTTAATCACAGGCAAACCACATCAGGTCAGTGAACTGATTATATAACAGTGTTGTGCATTCATACCTGTGTTTCCACTCTTGCTTTGTCAATTAGAGTCTTGGCATCAGCTATCAAGCCACTCATGGCACAACCTTTGAAGTGGAAAGAAAGAAATAAGACACTGCAGGTCCTGCACATGATGTAGCCTAAAGCAACAATCAGCATGGTGACGATATTCAGTGTTATTTCAGGGAACGTTATTATTAAGTTATAAGGGTATAATCCTTGCTCATGATCAAACTTTGACAGAAACAGAATCATATCAACTAAACAATATGTAGAAAAAAGTCTAAAAAGATCAAAAGTACTTCAGCAGCTCAATATTCCTAGCTCTGACAGTATTCACAACCATTGTACTCCTATTTATTTTCTGCAAATCATTGTTTTTATCTATTACCCTTCCATTCACCCATTCTTTCTAACATGCACCACATTTCTAATATTCAAAAAATGCAACACAAACACAGTTTACTGAACAACTGACTATTCCCGATCTGACTGACTCTGATGATACAGTAGACAATCAGATCACTCGTCTTCGGTCAGCATCCAAATCTGTCTGACAGCTGAAATTCAGCGTGTCTTTCCACTCACCGATGTGACTGTCAATCTCTACAATCTTTTCAATGCTGTTGGGCTCCATCAGTGGAGAGGTGATCCTCTTCTCCACAGCCAGACACACCCCCTCTGATGTCTGGATACCGATGGCTGTGGAGCCCAACTGGCAAAGCCAGACCAAAGGAAACTCATCAGTATCAAGGTGGACACTTACATTCAAGTTTAGTATACAATTTATTTCTCAGGCTTAAATGATTCAGCATGTAATACTCACTTTTATGGCCTCTATGGCATATTCAACCTGGAACAATCTTCCTTCAGGAGAGAATGTGTTCACACCTCTAGAAAGCAGATGTGACAAATGATAATAATTAATAAATCAATTAAACATTTGTGGAAAACATATTTTGCTGCCAACAAATATAGCAATATGTTGGATAATGCTTAGTCAAAAGATGGTGTTTTATCTTCCTGTCTTAAGTGATTACACGATTAAACACCACATTTCTATCTAAATTATGTTTTCCTGGTAAAGTAAAGTTTACATAAAAACACAGAGCAACCGAAAGCGAAAGCTAACAGACTTGTTACGAAGTAACTAGCTAGCTGTTAGCTAACTGCACACAGCTACTGAGCTACAACAAGGGTTTGAAACAAAAGGACTTTCACATTTTGTGAAGCAGTGAAAATCAGAAAAAAAAACTGCCTCTTACAACTTCTCAACATAATCGCGCACTCTTAAGTTTCATCTGTGAAGCGCTCAATAAATGACAAAGCAGTTTGTGTTGCACCTACCTGTCATATTCCGATCTTGTCAGAAACATCTTTCAACGTTTAACAAAGGACCTGCAAAATCAGGAAACAAAAAAAAACGGTCAGACTCTTGCAATATGAACGAACAGTTAAAACAAGGGCAATCCTAGCTTTGAGTTCGCCGTGACACCGGGTGATTAGCTTGCTAAAGTTAGCCGCGATACCGAGCAGGCATGCTAGCTAACTGACGCAGCCAATCACTGAAACTGCTCGAAAAACGCTCACAGAGGTCTAACAATAATATTTCGATATTGTCATAATATTCATAGAAGATATATAAACAATCCAGCAACATTAATCTGAATTACTGCACTTGTTAGACTCATTTACCTCCAGTCACAAACCCTTGAATGAGTTCGCTTGTTTCAGAGGAAGCGTCTGAGGTGTAACATCCAAACACGCCGGTTGACAACAAATCGGAAACGAAAGTTCCGCGTGTGCAGAGCAGCCAGATTGCTTCCACGGTATCGTCACAACATTTTTAATTCGAGCTTGTCGGAGGAGTAATTATGTCAGTAATAATTAACTTGATGCTGATATTAAATAAAATATATAATACATTTAAATGTAGATAGGGCAGGTTATTTCGACTAAACAAACAATAAAAGAACACAGATTAAAATAAATATCCCTGTTTCCTTTTTCTTTTTAAGTATTTGTTGTAAATTAGTGTAGATACATCAAAATAATGTCAATCAATGCAGAATGTACCATTTGCTGTAGTAATTTTTAAGAAGGGACAGAGGTCCCATATGGTCTAGCGGTTAGGATTCCTGGTTTTCACCCAGGCGGCCCGGGTTCGACTCCCGGTATGGGAACATGATTTTAAGGTAAGAAAACAATGACGTGACTTCTATAAAAAAAAAAAAAACTCTATGAAGTCCAGTCTTCGGGACTTGAAATAAGTCTGTACCCGAATGAATCAATAATGAGTGAATTATTCAACATGTTCCTTTGAATTAAGAGACAGGTTGTAGAAATACGCACTACTGTCACAAGAAAGCCATGATGGCTGAACAACAATAATTGTTCATGTCATGACATGAAGGCAGCCACTGAGGGTCGTCTTAGAGCTGAATAAAGAGCGGATTCATTAGGAACAGTTGTATTCTGAGCTACTTTGCTGGATAAATAGGAAACTGTAACTATAATATGGTGCCACTTATATCTCATAAACAAAAGTTGGATATACAGTAACCACTTTGCCTTGCTCCATGAATATTATTATATTATATGTAGAGATGAAGCAGCAGTGGAAACATATTTCTACTTTTATATCCCACTTTACAAAAACCCCTTACAGAAGTACTGTCAAGTTTCCAAAGCAAAAGTTCTGCCTGTCTTATGATTTCACATTCATACACATGTTCACATAGTTATCTTTTAAAGTTTTCACCGCCTTTTAAACATTCTTTTAAGTAAACAAAATATACATGCATGAACTGTGCAGCAAGAAATGAAAATGAAACAATAATAAAAGAAAATAATAATATTAGCAAATCAAAAGAAATACAATATTTAGACTAGGGATAAATTATAAAATAATTATAATATACAAACAAAATGCTATGTCTAAGCTATAATAATGCTGTAATACTGTCCTGTAATAAGGTGTTGTGAGGAGAGGGGATGTCCCTGCAGGCCAGTCGGTGTCAGGTTTCATTTTCCGGGTGGGATCAGCTCAGTTCGGTCCTGTTTTGGTTCTGTGTTGAAGTCCTAACGTGGCGCTGCCTGTTAACTTCTTCAAACTCTGACCAAGTGAAGTCCTGCTGCTGCTGATGGTCGCAGAGGACCGGATTTCTTCCCTTCTGCAGGATCGTCTGCTAGGTCCACAGCCTTGAGCCTCTGCAACATCACAGCAATAATCAGCATGAAGCCTGAGAGGCAGGACATCATCCTCCAGGCTCTCCTCCTGATCCACAGTAAGTCTGCACTGTGCTTTTATTTCTCAGGTGCTGCAGACCTAATTGATCATCATTAATGTTTTAAAGCAGTCAGCAACGTTTACAGTTTGTTTTCCTTTGGTCATCTTCAATTATTTGCATTGACTTAAATTCTCCTTCTGAACTTTTCAGACACATAGAGATTTGTGGATGATATCATGCCTGGTAAAGGACAATAATAGAAATAATCATTGCAAATGGAGACTGAAGAATGGGCAAAAATAATAAGTTGCAGAAAAAAAAAAAAAACAATGCTCTATTAGGCCAAACATCTGTACTGAACCAGCACAGTAAATTAGATTAAAATGTGCATTTTCCTCGTAGTTTGCTATTTTTCAGGACGCTAAGCTTTATTTTTTACTTGCTGAGCTTAAAGTGTTAGAAAACATGTCATTCAGTTTGCTGACATCTAGAAACAGAACATTATTCATCTGTGTATTTTCAGGCTAATATTAAAACCAGACCTCCTGTCCACCTCAGGCTTCACACACATTCCTGTCAGATGACTTTTACTGACTCATTTGTTCAGAGCATCAGTGCACATTATGTATAGTAGCACCAAGAGTGCAGACTTTCCACTGTTATTTTCAATTAGACATGTTTAGTTTAGCTGCCATGGATTGTCTATTGCTTATCTTTGAATCATTTGATTAACTGAACCAACTTCAGCTGCAGTTTAGAGACCGTTCCAGCATGCAGGAGTTACATGTTAACACAACAAACAGTGGCACTCTGACAGCGCCTGTTTAAGAGATTATATCCCGTTCACTTTCCCCACTGTTTCTGTTTCAGTCCCAGTGGTCTGCCTCTTCACTGCAGGTGGGTTTCTCAGATATAATTCATAAAGCCGATGCTGGATGTGTCTGTGGTTTAACTCTGCACCCTCTCCGTCCCTCAGTGTCAGGCCAGGCAGACAGCAGCAGCAGTGTGGTGGTAGCTGGGTACAATGTGAGCGCCCCCGCTGGGTCCAGGGTCGTGCTGCAGTGTGTGAGCAGCCGCATGGTGTGGACCAGAGACAGGGTGAGGGACAGGCAGAGGGTAGTCCACTGGGACATGTACCGTGCCCGTCCAGACTACGTCATGGAGAGAGTGATGGACATGTTCTCCACCGGGGACCAGAGGATCTACAACTCCTACAACACGGGCAGGGTCGGCCTCAGTCCGAGAGCCTTCAAGGAGGGAAACTTCTCCCTGGTCATCAAAGGTCACACTCTCATGTCATGTCTAGCTGCTGGTGAACTCGTGACTGATATTATTTAGCCTTTTTCATCTAATTCATCCTTAACTGAACTCTTTAACAGCACCAAATTGCTTAAACTGAGATGATCCACTTTGAAATCCTCCAGCCAGCCGTCCTGTCAAGTTTCTCCTTCACACGCCTCTGTGCTTTAACCTGCTGGAAAAATATGGTCTTTGAGTGCAGATTAGAAAGAAACCGGCATGTCGGCCTGACGCTCCTCTTGACCTACAGTCTAACTCAATTTTTTGTGGAATGAGAGAGTATTTTGGTGTCTGTGTTTCCAGGAGAGCAAAGTCAAAAGATTGTTTCTTATATCAGTTATCCACTGTGACCATAACAATCACGCATTTATGGTTGAATTTGTGTTATTGTCACAGTAGTGCAGCTGAAAGGAAGGTTAAGGGCTCCTTCCTTCGCCTGATGGATATTTTCAGCCAACAGCGTAAACATCCCAGCTAAGGAGAATTTTATATCGACAGCCTACATAACAGTCGAACTTTTAATCTTTTATTTCACAAAAATGTGTAATTTTTACGAGGTGGTGTTTCTTATTCGTGGTCTTTGTTCCTGCTGAGGCAGAAAACATGGGTGCTGTTTTGAAAAGTTCATTCAAGTGCTGAAATGTGCTAAACATCTACACAGCAACACAACTGAGAGCTGACTCCAAAGCAGCTACAGCTTTGATTAAAGTGTTTGTTTCTTAACATCTGTGCTTGCTTGTTGCACATCTGCTATTGTTTAAACGGAGTAATGTGAAGTATAAAGGATTTATCATTTATAATCAACAGCAAAGCTCTGTTGTTTTTGTGGTTTTGCAGCTCACGTAATGATTATACCCAACATTAATCAACATGTTTGCATATTCTGTGTTTCTGCAGACGTGACGATGAATGACAGAGGCCTTTACTCTTGTAACCTCCACCACCTCTACTGCCACCTGTATGAGACCGTCAGAGTGCAGCTCAACGTCACTAAATCACGTACGTATCACACCGTATCGAGCGTCTTCAGCACGTATTGTCTGGAAAGCTGACTCGGTTTGTCTGTCTCCAGGTCGTAAACAGCAGCGTTTCTGGGATGGACAGAAGGCGGTGTACGTGGTGCTGCTCGGTAGCACCGTGGTGCTGCCGTGCATCAACCGGCGCAACGTGTGGACGGACTGGAGCAACGAGGAGGAGGACCAGCAGGTGTGTGGAGAGCATGAGCGTGTTCAGGTTTTCTCCAGACAGTCAATTTCAGTTGGAATCCAGTGGGATTTACTGAAAAATGTAACCCCCTCCCTGCCTCGGTGGCCTCCAGGTGGTCCACTGGGACCGGCAGTCCCCAGGAGTCCGCCATGACCTCGCTGACCGGCTGGTGGATCTGTACGCCTCTGGAGAGCAGCGTAGCTACGGGCCACTATTCCTCCAGAGGAAGATGAACATCAGCAATCAGGCCTTCTCAGAGGGAGACTTTTCACTTTCCATATCTGATCTGCAGGTGTGTATAACCTAAAACACCACATGGTTTCAAAATACTAATATAAGAGCTACACTTCCCCCTGGAGTGTGTGTGTGTGTGTGTGTGTGTGTGCAAGCCTACATGTGGCCTGTACAGTGTTTTCACAACACATGGAGCCTCCATTAGCAATGCAGCTCTTTATCGCTCCATTGAGAAAATGAGGTTGGCAGTAAGTTGAGCAACTACATCATTTTTTTTTTTAAAAACAACAACAGTAACATAACAAACAACACAAGGTCTGACCAGAAGGACTTCCTACCAAGTTCCCTCTGGTCCATTTGTGGTGACAGCGAGAAGAGAAACGCTTACGGTCACATTTCAGGGATCTCAAGGGTCCCAGTTTTCTGATAGAGCGCATAAATCACAACTTTTAGGTTAAATACAGGCTCAGCAGCCTGCAGGACTCAACAACCACTGTGGAGAACAAGGTCAGTTCTCCAGTCAGGCAATGACTGTCTGCTCTTGTTTTAGGTTGGAAATATAAAGTAAAATGACTAAAACAGTGATAGATAATTTCTCAAGTTTTCTGCTGTGTCAGATTCATATCAGAAGTGTTTTTAATATCTCATTTTCTCAAATGAACATTAGTTTCACAAGAGTATGTGGTGTGAAGCGTATGCAAAGAATAAAACACAGGCTAAACCAAGATGGTGAACATATTCAACAGTAAGCTCTTGAAATAGAGCAGAATGTTAGCATCACCAGCAGGGGCGTCACTAGGTTTTGAAAACAAGGGGGTTTAGCCCCCCCAGGTGAGGCTAATTGGCTATAGCAGGGACGAAAAGAAAGAAAAGGGCGTGTTTTTGCCTCCAAAGAAGACAATTTTAACATGCGTTTTTGCCTCCCAAGAGGGCATTTAGTATGCATTTTCAACAGTCACAAAGGGGGGCGACCGTAAGAATTATTATGAATAATGTAAGGTTATATGATTATTTATTTAAACTCATATTCTGGTGACTTTCGATTGAATTTGTGTTTTTTTTTTAATAAATAAATAAATAAACCAACACCAAATTTTTTAGGGGGGCATAAAAATATTTTATGGGGGCTTCAGCCCCCTCAAAATAGACCTAATGACGCCACTGATCACCAGTAAGCATGCTGTGGCTCAGTAGCCTTTAGTGACCTCAGTCTTATTGAAGAATAGACTATTCTAAAAATATATAACAATACACAAGAGATAATACTACTAAAATAAATAAATACTAAAATATACATGCAAGCAAAACTGTTTTCCAGCTATTATCAGACATACTTCAAATCCTTATTATTGCATATCCTTTATTTTGGCCGATCATTTTAGGTGTTCAAGGGTTAAATTAATGAACACACCTTTAATAACATAGCATTTTGTTGCTTTAGTGTTGTGTTTTTGTGCATTTTCAAGTCCATTCTGCTGTTTTTTTTTGTTTGGGTGTTTAATTTCATGGTGTTTCATGTTCGACCCACAGCCCACAGACCAGGGGATGTATTCCTGCCACCTCCACCACCATTACTGTGGTTTGCACGAGAGGAGAGAGTTTCAGGTGACAGTGGAGGTACCGGTGATCCCGACCACCCTGCCAGCCAAAGCCCTGCCCAGTGAAGACAAAGGTAGCGCACAATCTCATGTTATAGG
Organism: Synanceia verrucosa; assembly: GCA_029721515.1. NCBI lineage: Eukaryota > Metazoa > Chordata > Actinopteri > Perciformes > Synanceiidae > Synanceia > Synanceia verrucosa. Next base: position 5,708,072 of record CM056552.1, on the reverse strand, counting down.
GAGTCAGATGTTTTCTGACTTAGTGGATTTAAACTATCATGAGTATAATTAGTATAAAAACACACACATCTGTTCTTTCCCTTGCTCTTCCCCTCTTTTGTCCTAATTCTTCCTTGGCGTCTTCGTCTCAGACGTCAGGGGAAGAGGAGCTGAGAGGAGGAGGGCGAAGAAAAAAAAGCTCATATTTCTGGACTTTTCTGTTTGTTTCATGAGAGATTTCTTTCTTGCGTTGTCAGCTTGTCTGATGCCAGAGCCCTGAAACCACACACACTCCTTCATGTCCTCCAAACCTCACCCTCATTGCCTCTCACCTTCCCCTCACTCTTCCTTTTGTGTGTTTGTCTTTAGTGCATGACCTTACTTCTACAATGGCAGCTTATAATGTTTTATTTTCTTTTGCACTATTCTGTTCTATATGCACATTTTTCCCTACTTTGTATTGCAACTGTTGCACAGCAATTTGTACCTTATCCTAGCTTCCTTTTCTGCATGCTCTTCTCACAGTATTGTCATTTTTCAGTGCTTCGACCTTCTTTGAGTCCATATTAGAAAGAGGGAAAGAAAGGAGAGAAGAGGAGGTGGTTGACTTGTTGGCATCCCGGTTGCCTACCTCAAATTCTTGCAGAATGAGAGAACATTTTGGTGTCTGCTTTTCCAGGAGAGCAAAGTCGATAATGGCAGATGTATCAATGTGGGAAACTCATTGAGAGGTTTAGAAATGAGAAATGCCTGCGGTGGAGTCCATGTGCGATGGAGTCAAAGAGCGTGCCAAGTCCGATCTCATTTCTGTGGAATCTCAGTCTGTGGACGCAATTAATTGTTCACTTTCTGAGCTGTAATACAGTAGGACTGCAGGATTTTTACTTGTTAGAATCAAGATGCATCAATGCTTCGTCTCCAGTGCAGGAGTGAGTTTGCGTAGCTTCCTCCCCAGACGTTAGGGGCCAGCTGTGGTGTTTTAACATCTTATCTGCTCCTGTTTTGCCCTCTGGCTGTTGACTTTGGCTCTCGCCTCACATTCTGGAGAAGTTTCTCTTTTTTCTGTCCGGCCTTTTTCCCCCCTTTGAGGATCAAAGAAACTCTGTTTATTATCATCACACTTGCTTCACTTCACCCTTTTCCATCACTTTCTTTTTGCCGTGCCCTTTGAAAAAGGAGAACTGTTTTTCGAAGGTGACAAGAACAGGAAGTGTGGTTCATCTGCGCTGCAGCTGGTAAAGCAGGCGGACATAGAGAGGAATGAGGTATTTTTTAAGGGTGATACCCAAAGGGAGGGACGGGGCGAGGAGTCTGTTGATGAAATAAGAAGAGATGTGGTCAGCCTTCCCTCCCATCACAGTTATTTCTCAGTGCAGTTTGAGCACAAACACACACGTTCCCATCTGAGTCAGCACAAAACGGCTTTACACTAAATAGATGGATCACAGAGACTTGTACTGTTAATGAACATGTTGTTTTCATGTACTCTGCAGCTGGGTTTAGGATCAAGGTCTTTTCTACGTTCATTTTGTGAGTCAAACCCCTGGAGAAACATCTCGCTGTCCTTCCTCCACTCCTCTTCCTCTCCTCGCCTTTTGCTGTGTTTTATTGCCAGGAAAAGTAAATCACGGCATGAGTTTCTGTCTGGATCGAGTTTTTTTTGGCTCAGATATTTTCAGTCTGAGGTCCACAGCTGTTTCTTTTTTTTTTTTTTTATCGAGGCAAAACGAAACCAGGCCTTCCCTCTGCCTTCTGCGTCTCAGCACTTCACATAACCGCACATCTCACCTAATGCTGGATTATTCCTCACGGCCCTGCAAATGTGTTTCAATCACCAGGAAATCATTGCATGTAAAAAAAAAAACAAACTTAAAAATGTACAAAAAATACACACTCGCAGGCAGCTACATGCACAGACTGAAAATGATTTTTCGTTGGGTGTGGAGTCTCCTCACATTACATGTAGTGTGCCACTGCAAACACACATGACACAAACCACAGAATCCCCCAAAAACAGAGAGCAGATTAACATGATCCAGTCTTTTAGTGTGTTCAGTGTCCAAAACAAATTGGTAACAAAAATGAGGCTATGAAGAACAAACTGACAGTGGACACTGAAAATGGATTTATTATTCATACAGTGATTTCAGTCATTTCTTTGTTTATTAAAAGTTTATGTATTTGCATTTATGCTAACTTCTAGTCCTGACTGTACAACTAACACTATGCATCTATCTATCTATCTATCTATCTAGGTAGATAGATATACTATATATCTAGAATTTAGGAATAGGAGAAGCAAAGCACACAGAGAAAAGATTATCAAAAATCCAAACATAACTATTCAAAAAATATACATATTAATACAAAAATGCTAAATTCTAACACATACTAAAACAGTGCAAATGGAAAAATAGCGTGCTAATATGCAGAAATGTCCATTAATGTACCAAAAAGAACACAATCACTAAATGTAAAGTTCTGCTGAGGTAATAAGAAATAAGGCAGTTTTCATCCAAATTGGGGATATGAACACATGGTAGCTGAAAACCGTGGCCTGCTGGTGGCTCTAGAGGAAGAGTCAGGGTATTACCAGCTTCAGCAGGGTTTATCCTCCAGGTATCAAGTATAGCTGCACCAAATTTCACGATGAACCGACCAATAATTGTTGAGACATTTCAGCCTGGACCAAAGTGCTTGTGTGGCTAAAAACAGAGAATGTTTGACCTGTTGGTAGTCAAAGAGTCCACAAATAAAGCTCATTGGAAGGTCTGTTCCCCATGAGGCCTGCTCGGTGTACCGTCTGGTCTTGTTTATACATTTATAAACCTCACAATGACACACTGGTGCGTCAGTGAGAGAAGAGATGAAGAACAGAGGATCACTAAATGCTGACTGTCCTGATCTCTGGTTTACTCAGACACCATGAAGGCTGAATCACCACGAGTCATCAATGTTATCCTGCCCGACCAGAGGCACCACTTTCTCCTGCCGCTGGGCTACGTCCTCACCTCCTTCCTGCTCCTGGCATTCATCATCCTCATCATCATCCTCATCACACGCAGGCGGAGAACCAAAGGTCTGACCTGCAGCACTTCAGACTGACTGTAGATTTACATTTATACCAATCTCATCTAACCTTCTTCTTTTCAGAGTATTATCCGCATGCGTCCATGAGGTGAGATCACACAAAAATACACACAAATATTCACCGTCTTACCCTTAGACACACACTCAGGTGTCTATTTTTTACTGAAATAGGTCCAGCAGAAGTCACAGCAGTTCGGAGGAGTTTGAGATGGATGTCACTGAGGTGAACATGTCAGGAGTCGGTCAGGAGGAGAGAAGATTTGGTGAGTCAGAATAAAGAGAAATAAAGTGTGATTCGTCTGGGCTCTTACTGTGTTTTGACTTCCTGATGTGTGATTTTTTTTTGTTTTTAGACTACAAGAACAACCTGCTGAAGGAAAAAGAGCACATGAACATTCAGCCTAAAGTCATTGATCTTGACAAAGGTATAACACACACACAAACACACCAGTCAGCATCACAGATTGCGTCATTTCCGTCCTGCTCAAACTCAGTGTTGTTCTTTGCTTTTTTTTTTTTTTTTTGCAGAGATGCAAAAATTTTCCAAGTGAGGCAAAGACAAATAAAAAGTGAAAGCGAAGTCGCTGGCTGGTCCAGAGGCTGCGATCCAAACCGAACACCTCCACACCTCCTTCTGTCCAGGCAGGAGCGACAGCAAGAAAACCAGTGTTTTAGTTTTTTTTGTAGTTGATCAAACTGAAATAACTGGACTTGGGCCACTCTACGCGGCAAAATAACGCCACCCAGAGGTCTGGACTGTTAAATGAAAGAACAACGTGGACATAAAGGCCAGCTTTGATCCTTATTCCTCAAGTTTAAATAACTATTTTGACTTTGTTCTCCTCACATATCCATCTGGACTGAAGTGCTACCGTCAGTGTGTACTGCTTCCTGTATATGATTAAGTGTATGCTAGCTGACCAGTGTCTGTAAAAATGTTTTATTTTCATGCTCTGACTGCATTTTTTGTTGTTACATGTATTAAAATTCAGTGACTGACTGATTTTTAACCAAAGCTGGGTATTCAGGATTGAGACATTTTCTCCTTGTTTTTAAAAGTCTTTTATTAATAATAATATTAATGACGTCTCTGTTCTGTTTAAGTGTCTCTATAAACCATGATAGTGAACATTGCAGCTCTATGAAAGTCAGAGCAGCTAAATGGAGTTAAAATTAAGTCAATTTTCTATTAATACCTGTGCTTCTCCTACAGCGAAATAACAAATGTAGGCTTATATTATTCAGTGGTTCCCAAACCATTTTCATTCCTCATTTGTCAACAACAACAGCAACAACATTCTACTTAATCATGAGACCTTTGTGTCCTCATTTTTAGCACAAACCTGGCTCCTTTGCCTGCCTTTTCTGAATGTTCTGTGCTTTGTGGAGTGTTTCACAGACAGTCACGCCAAGTACGTTACGTACATAGTTCATTTATTCATTCCTTTGCCACAAACAATCCCTGAATTCAAGACGAATGGCTTTTTATACACTTTGTGAAGTGTGTTTTGTGTCATTTCTCTTAGAAAATATGTTACTGTGATATACTTTCAATTTAAAAACGGTAGAAAACCCTGTTGCACTGTTGGACAAATGTATCAAGGGACGCCCGCACACACACATTCATTCACAAACTCACCTGACAACATTTACAAAACTACAAAGGGTTATTTATCTCTTTCTCACATTCATTCACATTAACTCAGTCAAACAGACAGATTCATTCATTCAAACTCAGGAGGACTGGAGGACATTGAGACTGTGTTCATAATTGAAGGTAAGCTACAGGTGCTGTAGGGTGATGACCAGGACACTGGGTGGAGAAAGGTCTTAGGAAGGTTTTGGACGTGGAGGTGGCCTTGTGTTGTTGCGCTAAAATAAATTTTAAATGATCTGCTGTTGTTCATGAGCCATAGACACATAAAAAACAATGTTGTAGACGAGGAGACCAACCTGCGCAATAAGAGAATACACTCCAATAACAATCAACGGACAAGACTAGTATCTAAACATCATCAACAGAGCAGCGAATATCTTTGTCTTCATGTCCATTTTTAGGAAATTCTACCATGTATCAACCATGGTACGTCACTGTGCAGCTGAAGGAGCTGATGTACGTGTACTGTACAAACCGTCTTTGAAGAAGAGTCTGGCGTGTGCTCTGAGACTCAAACTGGACCAGCACTGTCTTTGTTTTTGCCAGCCGGTCACTCCTCATCCGACAGACCGGGTACACAGTGCTCGTGTTCAGGGGCAGGAACCATGGACCGTCTTCCTTTATCGAGTGTCAAGTGGTTCATGGTGCCGATCTTAAATACAAACTAAAACCCCGACTGGGGTTTATGAATAAAACAAGAAGAGAGGTATAATATTCATGGTCCAGTAAAGGCAGTCACTGACTGAGAAAATGCCCGTTTCTTTTGCCTCCTCCGTTCCTCAGAGCCTTGTTCAGCCTCAGACATAAAGCATAAGGACCCACGTCTCCAGGATTGGTCAGAAGAGATGCACGGTTGGAGTTGTTGAGGTTTCTGGCAGGACTGGTTGGCTGGCTGTGAGCAGGATGGTTCCTTGTTTTTGAGTCCAGGTCTCTCAAGTGTCCTCCTCAGGTCCGATGAAATCCTGCTGGGGGATCTCCAGAGGGGACGAGCTATCGGGGGAGGTTTGGTGAGGCGAGTGGGCGACGCCTGGGCCCGAGCTGCAACTCACACAACCCTGTGACACGCAGAGACACAGTGAAAATGTGCTCAGGTGAGCAGAAAGTTTAATGTTTGTGATAAGTGTGTGTGATCGTAGATCTCCACCTGTGTGTCGATCTCCTGAGGGATGGAGCGCTGCTGGATCCAGGGATGGACCTCCTCCAGCTCCTCTCTCTGCTCCTGGCTGAACCAGGGCTGGTGAGGTTGAAGCACCCGAAGCTTCTCCCTGTCCTCAGCCAACACCTCGTTCTGGTCCCTGAAGGAGAGAACAGACAAAACAACGAAGGGTTAAATGATGTCTAATAAGAACACAATTATGCTTCAAAAGGTGGGGCTGTGTTTACACCATCAAACCAGCAGAGGGCACCTGTAAAGCTCAATCACACAGCATGTTTAAGAGTTTGGGAGGCAGCTATAAAGCTGAGTCATCGATCAACTAGATGCTTTAAAGAGGACTGAAAAACACAAGTAAAAAATGTATGATAGCAAAGTTGTTACAGGGTTGAAATTTGAAATGTCAAATTTAATAATTTTAAGACCTCAACAAATATATTTTAATACCCAAAAATGTCATAACAATTTATTTGGTAGCAAATTTAGCAGGAAAAAAAATCTGATAACCAATTAATCTCCACAATATTTTTTTCAGATTTTTTTCAGCCCTTTAACACTTTCAACAATGATAAAAAATTGAAGGCTAAGTTTTTTCCACAAATTTAATTTCACAACTTTCGAGAACAAAGAAGTGAACTTTGTGAATAAAATAATGTGCCAAAATTGCAGTAAATCTCAGAATACTCTGTTTTCCTATTGGCCTTAAACGCACACCAGGAAATTTAATACCTACAGCAAATTTATGGTAAATTTAAGACAATTTAAGGCTTAAATTACAACACCATGTTAAAATCAGCATAAAATCTAAATACAGAGAAAGGGATTTCAAATTCAAAGCACATTGATGTTCATCTCAGTTTGAAATGCTGACACTTCATTGGTCATCATGAGTGAACCGTGTGTGTACCTGGTGTGGATCTGGTACGTCATCATGACATGCTCAGGCGTGTGCTGGATCATGCCCCACAGCGAGTTCTCAGCCCGAGCTTCGAAGCCATGTTGGTGTTCTGCTTGTGCCTCCTGGTTCTTCCGGGCTTTACGTGATGTGTCCGAAGAATCATTGCTGGCGAAGTATTTGCTGCTGTTGCTGCTGCCTGTATCCCAGGAAGTGCTCTGCATCAGTCACTTAAACTCTCTCTTCTGTCTTGTATTGGTTTGTATTACTTCATTCATGATAAACAAACTGTTTCAACTATGAAGGGGACAGAGCACATTGATATATGTGAGTGTTTTCCCTCTTACCAGTGTGTGAGGTGGAGGTTCCATTGGAGCCAGATCCAGATCCAGATCCCAGGGAACCTCCAGACTCCCCCGATCCAGACCCAGAGGCGTTGGAGCCGGTACCTGACCGGGCATCCTCCTGCAGCAGCAAGTCAAGCAACTCACTGGATGTAGACTGAGCATCATGGTTCCCAGACTCACTGGGGTTACCACCCTGATCAAGCCAAAAGGTATCAGTCAGAACTAAGTATGCATGCTGTTAATGTCATCAGAGAGTTATGCGCTGTATAGCAACGTACACCATAACATAATGGATGACGGACTGACCTGGCTGGCATGTTGTTCGTGGAGGCTCTCTGCAAGGTTGTGCCCGGTGCTGCTCTGCCCTTCACTTGGCTTTGGCAGCTCCTCCTGCAGCAAGTTCAGCTGAAGCGGAGAACTCGAGCGAGAGCTGGAGAATAAAGCCCGGGGCTCGGCTGCCTCCTCCTCTTCCCCGACAGAGGAGCTGGCTCTGGGTGAGCAAAGCAGAGGTCCCACGCAGTTAAGTGGGGGGCCAGGCTGGGCTTGGAACTGGGGCTGAGAGAAGGGGACGCTGCCAGGAGCGAAGCCCGTCATGGTGATGGGTGCCTGGGGCAGCATGGAAGGAGTGGACAGTGGGCAAATGGACGGGTAACCTGGAGCCAGTGTTGAGTAGCTGGGCAGGATGACAGCCATGACCGGAGTCATGTAAGGGTTGATGCCCTGGGCTGGAGCTATGGGCTGCAGGTTGGGAAAGTTCTGCATATTTTGCAGATTCTGAAAGGCCTCTATCTGAAAGGGCAGGCTCTGAGCAGATGGCATGATGTTAAAGTTGTAACTGAGCTGGGTTTGGTCAGGAGGCTGTGGCACCATGGGGGTTGATCCAGGCAACTGCTGCGGTTTGGGCTGTTGCTCCGGACACGGCTGGGCTGCCATCATGGGGAAGAATGGCGCCTGGAGCAGGGATGTAAGGCTGTAAGGCACCGCCATCTGGGGCTGAGAGGACTCTGAGGAGGGCCAGGAGGAGTCTGGGACACGGCGAGGAGGGTCAGCGGGGGAAGCGTAGCTGTCGGAGGAACCCTGGGGTTTGGGACGCTTGTGTCTGGGCTTTCCTCTCCGAGAGCGGTTCAACCCACCGGCACTGGCAGGACATAGGTAGTCACCTGTGGTGAGATGGACACAGAATAGGTTTGACTGGAGATGCAGAGGTGTTCCTTTTAACAGAATAGTATTATGTTTAGTGAACACATACCTGGGTGGTGGGAGTGAGCCATGGAGCTGTTGTCCAGCTGCAGGTAGGAGCTGTAAGGGCTCTGGAGGATGCGATGACGGAATCGATCCACATACTCCTGCTCCTCCTTCTGGGTGTGAGCTGACAGCACCTCCTTAGTGAGGCCGATGAACCTTCGCTCCTCTGCGGCAGGACTCGGTGTGGGACGGACAGGGGTCGGAGCAGCATCAGTAGGCTCACTCCCCATAGGGGCGTCCTCCAGTGCTGTGGCCTCTGTGGGTAAACATTGAGGAAAAAACAATTCAACTGACAGTTCACAGGCATTTCCTCTCTAGAAAATGTTAAAAGAGAATGATCCAACACATTCCTAAATAAAGATTTGACCCTGACGTGCAGCTGTGTTTGTTTATGTACCTGATTCAGGCTGTGGCACATGGACGATGGTGCTGCTGTACGAACACTGGCTCGTGACAGAAACTACGCTCATGGCCTTTGTGGACATTGTGATGTCCGTCAGAGGCGCTCCAACAACTGCTGCTGCTGTCGGGGCTACTGATGCTGCGCTGTCCAACACCACTGGAAAGTGAGGCAAGAATAATATTACAAAACATCACCCAAAAGATAAGCGAGTAGTGAACTGTGATGGTGTGTTTATACCATCTGAGCTGGCCTGAGCTGTGTCTGTGGCTTCAGCAGGCTTGTCGTCTTCTGAGGTAGATGATGAGGAAGAGGACGTGCCCAGGGAATGACAGTCACTCTTCCGCTTGAGGGCTGGGCCTGTGCAGCTTTCCAAATATCTGGAACACACACACACACACAATAACCAGTGTGAGGAGTTAGGTGCTTTAGCGCATAATGATCTGAAAACGATCCAGCATGAATGGTGCAACCACCACACACCTGATGATGTTGTCCACACAGTTGATCTGCTGATAGGATGGAATGTGCGTTTGCTTCCTGCCTTCTTCGTGATCTCTGACCTTAGGGTTGGATGCTGCAGGGGCCAGATGTGCTAAGGGATGTGAAAGGATTATTTTAGCCAATATTAAAATATTTGCATATTTTAAGACAGTATATTTTCTCTGTTTTTGTATCGGGTGAATCACCTGTGGCAGGTTTGCCAAGAGGAGTCATTTTGTTGGAATCCAGAGAAGCCTGCTGGCCCCAACTCTTCACTCTGTTCACATCAGCGCAGATCTGCTGCAAAGACATCTGCAATAACACACATATGATGCTTCAGCATGATTAACCTGGCAGCAGCATTACCACTGATAGGGCTGGGTACCGAACTTTGATACTTCTGTAGCACCTACCAAAAGCTCAGGTATCAAAACATTAATAATCTTTCAGTGCCAAATTCCGCTATGTAAGTGTCTGTGAACCATGCTCTCAGATGGTACTAGAAACGAGGGGACATGTCCCCTTCAGATTCATGGAGACACTGATCTGTCCCCCCACTTTCCAGCATAAGGATACAAACACTGCTGGTAAAACAGAGGATTAATGTCATTACAGCAGCACTGAGAGTCCAGTGTGCGTGTTTAGATTTATGGTTTAAGTTATACATGAATGTCGGAATTTCCAATCTCAAAATCAGAAATTAAATCAGAAGCCCCATGAATCTCACCAACCAGACAGAATTCATGCTATCTGGTACTGACGTAAACAGTAGCTACATGTTTTGTTCTAAGTCTGTAAGGCTGGAAGAGCTGGGAGCACTAAACTTTGAGGTTAAGATGATCTGAGCTCCAAGTTCTGACTTCAAGTGAACACACCATAAGGCAAACTCTCACTCCCTATGGTCCTAAAAAGGAACTGGTAGCAGCCTGTATCTGTTGATCATCATCAGACCATAAGTATGTCTACCATGCTAAAGCGAAAATTATACAAAAATAACCTTTTGAGTTGAAATCCTAAAATAATAAGAATAAGAATAAGAATACGAATAATAAATTAATACTGGTGATGACCATGATTAAAGCCCAAATCACACAAAAATTGCCATCGTAACAAAAACTTTTGAACAATACCCAGCCCTAACCACTAGTCTGTGACGTCACATTGATGTCTCACCGGCTCCCGGTGCGAGTCCTCCCACAGGTTACCATTGCTGTCACTGGAAGAAGCCACACTGATGTAGGGCTCATGTGAGCCGTTGCTCCCTAAACTGCCATAACCACTGGAGCCATTGTTATGAACCGGCTGTGGAGGAGACAAGGTGAGAAGGTTAAATTCTGACACACAAACCAAAAGAACAGATAAAGTAAGAGCTGCATGTGTGTGGTTTCTGTGTGTTTATGCAATGTGTGTTAGTATCTGTGCCCATGTGTGGTCCATCACTGCAACTTGCTTTCAATTAAGCCAAGCATATAAGCAATAACAATTGTTAGAAAAGATCGCTGTTATCAAATGATAACTTCTAAATGTTTGAATGAAATGACAAACTGAAATAATGACCTGCAGGAAAAGCTTATAGATCTTTGCTTGTAGATCTTTAATTTCCTCGCTGGTGACGGAGACGTCCTCCTTGGTCGGAGCAGCAAACACATCTTCATTTAGTGGGCTCCTGTTGATGAAAGACAACACAGTGATGTCACCTTTACTGTAATGGTATTTCATTTAATAATGTTCAGACTGCAAATAGAAAAACCCTCCAGCTCCACATATGCAAAGACTTTAGCACTGTAGTTACTTACGTTCTGACTTTGTGCCGTCCGATGATGAAGGCCACCTTGCGGCTCCAAGGGTTGATGAAGCTGGACCAGCTGGTGTCTAAGGTGATGTGGTCTCCATTCTGACAGCGCAGACGCACCGGTGAGTGCTCGAATGGAGACTGGCCCGCATACTTCAAAACTACACAGGAAATGGAGAGTTTGAGTTAAAAAAAACAACAAAAAAAACAGAGGAACAGAGCGGTGAAGATGTAAAAAACAAAAAAAAAAAAAAATGGAGGTGGACCATAAGTAAGGGGAACAACTAGTATTTGCGTTATCAGTTTTCTTATGACAAAATCAATGAGACATTCTTGTCTTGACATATTAATGATAAAGTCTATTTTTAAACTTCCAAGGATTACTCATACTTTTCCGGTGCATGGATAGCATGAGGGGGCGGTCATCTGGGTGGATGCAAGTCAGCAACGACGTCCCAATCAGATCCTGGGGAAGGTATCCTAGCAACGGCACGGCCCTGTAGATGGTGATCGTCAAATTAGCTTCTTCAAAAAGAATCACAGTCATTTTCAAAGTACCAAATCATCTATGATTTGCGTGCACTGACCTGTCATCCACTTCCAGGAACACACAGCCGGGTGAGTGCGTGGTGGTGAAGATGCGCTTGTCCATGGGGATCCGAGGTGCTGAATAAGATCAACGACAGGAAGATGTTGTCAAACGAGCTCAAAAAAAACCAACAAAAAAAAAACCCACCTTGATGCTTACTATTTATTGGGAAAGGCTGTTTTAGTTTGCGGTGCTAATAATTAGAATTATACCCTCATATCCAGAGATGATGCGCTCAGCCAGCACCAGACAGCACGGCTCCTCCACTTCTCCACTGCTTCCTGATCCCTGAACCATCAGCAGGTAGGGTGTAACCCGAAATGGGTTGTACCTCATTTCACCCTCACGGTCCTTCCCACCTCTAAAACACAAATTTATTTTTTTATTTGTACTGTGATTTATGAAGTAACCATGTGACATTGTACCTTTTTTAAAACTGGAGTATATTTTTAAAAAAATGCAGCTTTCTTCCACAAAATAAATCTGTTACAGCAACGTGACTTGATCTTTAACAGTCCAACAGCTGGATGTACGAGGAGCTAAAACTACTATGCTTGAAATATTTTGGTAAAGATTGGTGACTGTATGTCATTTAAAATTATCTGAAAAATTAAACTTGCTAAACAGATGGTTTCCCCAGAGAGATGCTTTTACTGTGAAAGATTTATACCTGATTCTGCAGAAGAACGACTTGACCTGGGCACAGTCGAACAGAACCCCAGCTGCAGAGAGAAAAGACAGAAAAGTTAGTTATCAGCCAGTAATTCATAACTACAATTATTAAGACAGAAAATACATTACAAACACTGTTGTAAACTATAAAGTGAAGTTAATAATATAAAACAACTAACTGATATTTGTAAATTTGACAAAAGTCTAAAGAAAACAAGTGCAAAGTAAAAGAAAATGGTTTTCAGGAAATATTGACTTGAATTTGGTTTGTGTTGTTAAGATTTGTTGTTTATTGTCATTTGAACAATGAAATACTTATTTTGCTATTAATAAATACTATAGCATCATGTAATATTTGGGTAGCTCAGTCTGTAGTGACTTGGGCTGGAAATCAGAGGGTCACCAGTTCAAGTCCAGGTCAGACCAAGTCTGGAGAGTGGACTGGTAGCTGGAGAGATGCCAGTTCCTCCTCCTGGGCACTGAACCCCCAACTGTTAGAGGGGCAGCCCCCTCACTCTGACACCTCTCCTCCAATGCATGTGCATATGTTTATTTCATAACGTGTGTCTGTAATGTGCAACAGAAAAATATATACTAACGAAGTGAAAATGTAATTTCTCTCATCCAGGGATCAAATAAAGGAATTCTTCTTCATATATTTATAGTATAATATATTCATAGCACATTTTTCTTATTTGTTAAAGACAAAATATGTTGAAATATGTTAGACCATACCTAGGCAAAGAATGTAATAAAACTTCTGCTGATGAATGAACTAAAGGAAAGTGTAAATAAATTAAATACATTTAAAAAAGAAAGCCCATTCTATGAGCAATGTGGTCCAAACAGACCTGTATGGGAGTTGCTCCAGGGTGGCAGATGTGGCTGAGCCGTGTGCGAGTAGAAGACATTCACATCTTTGTGGAAGAGCAGCTCCACGAACTTGGCCGACTCCAGGAACTTCCTCTTGCAGCAAAGGATGTTGGGAGCCTGCTCGGACGAGTACAGCACTCGACCGCTCGATAGCGAGAAAACCACCACGAAGGAGTCCTACACGCAAACACACATTCACTCACACACACGCCCGGACGTGAGGCAAATACAGACGTACATGTATGTATGTGACAGTGTGTTTATACCGTGTTTTTAAGGGTGTGTTCTGATGTGACTCTCTCCAGCTCTTCCAGGGTGCAAACGGTGGCTTCTCGCCTCTCATCTTGGCCATTTCGCATCAGCAGTTTGTAGTACTCGCTGTTGGCTGCAGAGGACGACACAAACATGTTTTTGTTGGAGGAGAAAACCTCAAAGAGAAAACAAATCAGTTCATAAGCGTAACAAAGGTTTACCTTGCACTTGTTTGACACAGTTCAGCGCGTAGTTTAAGGCCTCCACAGTGCTGGCTTTTCCACGGCTGCGTTTTTCTGATGGAATCCTCTTCTTCATCTCCGCCACTGTGACCATCACCTCTCTGTGGGCCTGCCCTCTGCTGCCATCTGTGTTCTCACTGCTGCACACATGTTCAGAGTTCAACTTCATAAGATGGAGTGCCAAAAGGAAAATGATTTCAGTCCAGATTTAAAAGAACTGTTTTTGTCCCTGGCGACGTTTCAAGCTTTATAAACTCACAGTGGCATAATGAGATAATTTCACTGACAGACTTTCTGGGTCAACTTCCTACTTGTTCATACTTGCTGTAGTCACGTGCACTCCTGGTTTCTCTGTGTAATCTACAACACTAAGGTGGCACTAACTTTGTTTTAATTGTAAGTAGTCTGGCAACTTGTTTGCAACCTGTATGATCATCTGATCCACTGGACTGCTTTTACTTGAGTGAGTAAAACATGACAAACAGAACCAAAGGCCAAAGTTTGAGAAAACTGTACAGGTGCCAACACATTCAGAAGGATGAAAATTGGTATTCACAGATCAAAAAGAGCAAAAAGAGTCAAGTTGAGTCTTTTTGCTCTTTTTGATTTACCTTGACCTGGATGACTAAGAATCTACAGACAAGATATTCACAGATGCAAATTGCAGTAATTTCTCTGGTATGCTGTGGTGCATTTTAATACTTGTTGTGAAGAGACGTGGCAGCAACCTGAGTCACCCTGGTGTGATTACATGCCAAGAAGTCAAGGTGCACGCAATCAGGCAAATACCTCTTGGTTGAAGCTGAGGTGGATCCTGTGACGCTACCAGGGCTGTGATTGGCCGAGGACGAGAGGTCATGCGATCCGCTCGTCATCTCCTCATCCTCCTGCCCCACTTCTCCACCTGAAGCTCTGCTCTCCTCCACCCTGAGGGGCTCTAACTGCGCCTCGCTGTCCTGCTGCCTTGACGACACCCTCGCCTCCTCTCCACCTCCTCCTCCTGTGGTGGACAGTAATGCAGGCTCCTCTCCATCTGGACTGCCGTCACCTCCTGGCATCTCCGTGCTTTGGTCACACATCATTAATAATGATTTGTCCAAGTACAGTGGTCTGTAGGGGTCTTCATATGTTCAAAAAGGGGAATCGGTTCCATGTGGTGACAATAAATCTACTGCTTATTCAATCAGTGTAGGATGTCACCATCGGTCTTCAGCACTGTGAGATACAGTAAATGAATAGAGATGATAAGAAATAGTATCAGAGCAACAGTTGAAATGGAAGGAATTACTAAGTTCTTTGAAAATGTCATCAGAAACAAATATCTGATAGGAGTGTTTCAAATATATTTTTTTTTCCAGGAACACAATTTCTCCTCTTAGAATCTGTATGTTATGTGAAGCTGGGAAAACAGCTACAACATAGATGAAGAAGTATCATTTCATAGCAGGAAAAGCATGGGTGTAATTAATACCGCTCATGATTGCTGCCTCTTGTTTACAGACGTTTCAAATGTGACTTTAACTGGGACACTGAATGAAGCTTAGCAACACCTGTGCACTCCTTCTATGACATGTCAAAATGTCTAATGAGGTCAGGAAAACCTTAATTAAAATGCCCAAAACGTGCCAAGTCTGGCAAAAGCTCCACATGTAAAAAGCAGCAATAAAAAAAAAAATGTAACCAAATATAACACAACACTTGTTTTCCATTTCTCAAACATTAACAAACACAGACTGCCATCTTATTTAACATCATCAGACTATCTGACTGACAAACTGGCTCACTGCTTTCTGACTCACTCCCATCATCTATGATTTGCATATAATGGGCACATTTCATCCACCAATACTGCCAACACCAGCCTGCAGGCACCACCAATAACACAATAACAATGTGACACTCTAAAGCATTAAATCCCATGCAGCCACATCTGATTTTGGTGCATTACTAATAGATAAAAGCTAAACGTAATGAAGCATTAGTGAGAAAACAGAGGTAAATCCAAATTCCCATATCAGTCAACTTTCAGCCTACATAATATCAGTTATTAGTAAACAAACAAAAACTGCAGCTACCACCAGAAAAACACAGAACAGTGAAATGAGATGAGCGAGACACAAAGAGGGAGACACAGCAAGAGATAAAAACAGAAGCCAGTGAAAATATCCTGCAACGTTCAACAGGTCGTCACTGCAGGATTATATAACCAGCTCGCTCAATTCAGAGCACATAAGCTATCCTCCTGTGACTTGAGACACTACATCTGTTCTATGTGCATACAATGCAAAGACTCATACCAGTGATTACTGCAGGGTAGGGATAAAGCTCTGGCCCTGCCTTAATTTACAGCACACCTGATAAGGCCAAGGTCAAGGTGCTGAGGCATGTTAGTAAGTAGTGGATGTGTGAGAATCTATTTTTTTTTTTGTTCAAAGTACACTGCGATCCAAATGTAAATAAAAGTTTAGTTGCACCACCACTAGTATCACTGATACTACACACTGACAATCCCAAATTGATTGCACAGTCATTTAAGGTGAGGATTAGCACAAGAGAAAGTTACACCTTCTTACTTCATGTTGATTTGTATAAATCAGTTATGTTTCAAGACACATGAGTAATATTCATAATTATTAATACTGCTAAATGCAGGTTAAAGAGCATCCATGAGACATGGAGTGTCTGTGCTCAGGTCATCTCAATTGTGTCTTCTGCGTGTCCTCTGACTCCAAATGTTTCTAAAATATTTGTTGGAAGTGTAGATAACACAATAACAAAGAAAAGGCTTTAATGAACCTGCGACTCTCAGACACACTGAACTCTCATGATCTCAGGTGGATAACTTCCTGCTCAACCACCACAGCAGCTCACACAATACCTCAGTAAAAGTAAACTGGCCACAGCATTTGGCTGTGCAGGCAGGAGCGGGTATAGTGAGTAAATCTATCTATATATAGGTCACCTCAAGCACAGGCTAACCACTACACTAGAGTAAACACAACATACACAGTTGATATGGAAGAGGGTTGTCATGTATACCTGAGATGTGTTCATGCATTAGAGAAGGAAAAGCTTTTACAACTGACCTGATCCCACTGAAAACAAACCTGACACTCTGACGGTTCACCACAACCCCCCTCCCCACATGAACCCAATAACCCCAACGAACCCAGTAACCACTACTGGCGTGACATCATCTACATTTTCAGGATTAAAGCAGGCAGAATGTGTACATTAGTAAATCCGAGCACTGGCGAGACAGTAATAGTGTATTGGTTAATATGATAGCTGCAGTTTGTAGTAAGTCACTCTGAACCCCCCATCTCCCCGACTTATGGCAGACATGTTATTTACTTAACGTACACACTTCACTGAGCTCTGCTTACAGTCGAGTCCCACTGTGATGTTTGAAGATGTTGGACAAGAAACTGGAGATGTAGATGTATCTAACCAAAACCACACGATACACACGTACAAGAATAGGCTGGGACCAACAATGATTAAATTTCATTTGTTTACATCCTCTGTTCTCACTGGTTACTGCCCCGGGCGAGGTGGCTAGCTTTAGCCTGTTTAGCTACATCGCTAACGACACCGCAAATCTTCGGTCCTGTGATGAATATTTACCTTTTCGACTCCACGTGTGATTCCGCTTTAATATCCGAGGGATGGAATTTTATCAAACTTGCCGAGCGGCATTACAGGTGTATTTTTAAAATTAACGTCCCCGTCACGTACACTAGCTAAGCCGAGATCCACTCGGTAAGCGCCTGACACATTTGTGCAACGTGAGGCCGGCGCACTGTGGCCCCGCCCACTCCACTATGATTGGACAGACGCATAAGGACGCTGTTTTTTGATTGGCCAATAGCACCTGGCAGTGGGCAGGTCTAGCACGGCGCGCTGTCAAGGCCTGCTGGTTCACGTGGATGTCAATGTTACACAACAGAGGGACGACAAGCCCACTGGGGGCTGAAAGAGAGCAGACCCACGTCAGGCCCACTGCGTCCATTCTGGGGATGCATCTATCACCGACTGAATGCACAGAGCCTTCACGATGCCGTTGACAATAGATTTAGACATTTTGTATATTATCTGTTAGTCTATTTTTTGCAAGATAAGATAAACCTTTATTCATCCCAACGATGGGGAAATTCACACTGTTGCAGTAGCAAGTGACAGTGCAACAACATAATAAGAACCTATATAATAATTAAGAAGCGGTGACATAAGACAAGTAGACAAAGCAGAAAAATAAATAAAATTAATAAAAATGAGTAGTTAAACAAGCAATAAGCAAGCAACATTGTCTTAGAGAAATTATGTCTGGCATAAATGTAATTACTGTACATAGAATACAGCCTAGAATACAATAGATTACAACACAATATTTTTATTGATCCCCCATTAGGAGAACTTGTTACAGCAGCATGAACAATTTATAAGTAAGAAAACAATATAACAACAAATGATGAAATAGTCAAAAAGGTAATAATAATAATAATACATGAATGAACAGTACAGTATGTACTAAAAAGACAAAATATATTTAAAACGACGACGAAAATATATAAAAACAACTTAATTATGAAGTATAAAACAGTGAAAAGTTGTAATTAGACATTAGACAGATGACAGTAATGAGTATAGTTGTGTTTCCATCAGCCATCAGTGATGCTGATGTTTTAGTCTTATGACCAATGGCTGGGGTGAAGTCCTTCTAGCAGGATGGGAGTCTTCAGCTGAAGAAGCTGCTTAAAGCCTCCACAGTGCCAGAGGGTGAGAGGGCAAAGGAATACCAAAGGAAGCACATCAATGCCAGTAGTCCTCCTGTAGTCGGTTTAATATATAAAGGAGAAAACTACACTGAGGTCAACAGGTGGTGCTGGTGATAATAGACTACAACCTGTTTTTCTCTGGAAAGTTCTTAGCAATAAAGTTGTTCTTTTTCCTTTTTAGTCTTCCTGGTGTCAGTGACAGCCAGATGATGGCCGGTGAGATGCTCAGCTGCACTGATCCACCTACTGGATCAATGCGTTACTGAATAAGTTTGGTTATTTCCGGCTCCAACGGAGGAAACAACGAAGAGAGATATCTATAAAGCTGGACCAACATGTGTTGAGAGGCATCATTTATTCTGTCACAAATCAGAGACAAAAGACAGAGGAGGCTTTGACATTTAAGTTAAATCTGTTTTATTAAGGTAAAAGGCATTTAGGGCCAAAGAGTAGAATTGCACTTATTTCAAATGCATTCCCAGTACATACATAAGCAGAGGTTGGAAGTTACCAGAGCTCACATTTCTGGAGTAGACATGAGAGGATGATGACAACTCCACACATCTGTGATCAACGCCTGGTCTGCAAAAAGCATTTTCCCTGGCCTTTGGAAATATTACAGATATACTTTATTTATATACTCTTAAAAAAGAGCCCATCCTTGTATTAGTGTTCATTTTGATTACCAATTTATCATGCATGCACTGTGAAGGCCGAACAAAAGTCTTAAAAACTACTGAAAAATGCAAAATATGCAAAATAAACAGCTGTTCTTGCAGTAATGAAATTCAAGACAGAGTGAAGGTAGGAATGAATCCCAAATTGTTTATCTCATTAAAATGTATTTTAATGGAGGCAACAACAAGGAAAGCAGTCATCCAGTGTTGGTATACTGTTTAACACACTCAATCACACACGATGCTCAGCAGCACAAAGCCCCTATAGACACAAAATACTAAACAGTCTCCCTAAGGTTAGTTCTACATATAATAGATTGCAAAAAAAGCTATTTTTAAAGGCATAATAAATCTAAAATATCACACAAATGAATAACCTGGCATTGATCAGCTGGTATAACTGCCAGTGTGACAAACAGAGGATTTTATTAAAGGTTAATAAGCTCAGCTAAATAAGCAAGCAGCACAGCATCTATGTGGACAGTTCAGAAGGCACAAATCTTTATTTATGATCAGTAAGGCCTGGCTGTATTTTGGCTGCTCTCCATTGGAGAAACCTGCTACGGCATCTGACTAGTCTACATTTTACTTTTTTGTGCCTGAATATATAACAAAGGCAAACTTTCTGGCACATCCTTGACAGCTCCTGATTGAGACAACTTGTCACGTTCAACCCAGTGTGGCACTTGTGGCAGTTTCTTGTCCATCTCTGAGGCTCTAGATCTTGACATGGAGGCACTAACTTAAGTCCCACCCGGAAGGAAGGTGGACAGGTAGGATCAGGTGGTAAAACAGTGTGTTACAGGTTAGCTTATTTATTAAAACCTTACACAGAGAAATAGAGTAGCACTTAACTGTGGTAATAAGTGAAATGATGCATCAGAGCCCACAGGTGCCTGGTTATTGTAACCATTTAACTAAAATGGAAGGAGTCACTGCCAGTATGCATGGGTATATGTATATGTGTGTGTGTGTGTGTGTGTGTGTGTGTGCGTGTGTGTGTGTGCGTGTATGAACTTAGTACATTATTTTTGCATTCCTGAGGACCCGTGGAGGTGCAATATCAAGTGCAAGCTCTTCATTTTTATGGGACATATTTATTGGTGGTGTGCTGTGTATCCACACTGTGTTGTGTGTTGAAAGGTGAGTTGCACTGCAGTGTAGCATGCTGGGTACAGCCCATTTTTTGCTGATGTTCGTGTGCCTTTCCACCCAAATGGCGTGTTTACTTCAGCTATGTCATGGCAGGTGCATTGCTCAGGCTATCTTTTTTTTCTTTTTTTTAAATGAGGAGAAAAAACAATCTAAATATTGGCATCTGAAAAGTACTTTGATGTATGTGATGGAAAGGGGCATCTCTTCAATGATAGGGTTACTGTTAGAATCTAAACTAACAGAACAGCATATCCATAAAGGCACATGTCTTAGCCTGGCACAGAAAATCAATGGCTATTAATAAAACATAAAAAAGTAAATATAAGTTGAGGAGAGTTTACAACAACATTCTTCACTTCTAGTCCTGAGGATGCAGTACAGTATGTGTGTGCTTTGTTAAACATCTGAAGATGATTCAGCTGTTCTTCTAATAGGTTTTGGTTGAGTTTGATTATCAACCTGTTTCTGTTTTCTTTGGCAATGTGGGAACTCTAATACAAGTCTAAAGATGTCTGGTGTGGTGCGGTAACTCATCAGGTATCACGCACGCACACACACTCTTAAGTTAAATAAGGACAAGGAATGAAGACCCCCTGCGAGGACAGAAATGTTGTGGAGCTCAGTAGCCAGTAATCACATGACATCTTCCTCTGAGGCGTTGATTATGTACATTGCTCCTCTCCTCTTCTTCATCGTTTCCTCCACTCCTCCTCCTGTTGCTGTTGTGCTTTAAGAGTAACTCCAAACTGTGAATGAAGTAGGTAGACATAGACATTTTACATGACATACTTATATGTACTATTTAGTTGTACTAAGAATGTCTTAACAAACAAAAGTGCGTCTAATTTAAGTACACTGAATATCAGTAACTGTAGCAGTAGCTCCTTGGAAATGATAAGAGATTGGTTCACTCATTTGAAGAAACACAATGAACAACAACTGTTGATGAGAAGCTTCTGTGTCCACATACTGATACTCACTAATAATGATGATGATGATGATGATTATGACGGCTATCAGGATGGCCCACATCTGCAAGGTCGAACAGTTTGAGAATTCAGAGCCACACACTTACTGAATTAAAATTAAATTACTAACTGGACTTTGTAAGAAGCTTGTTTAACAGTATAATGTTGGAATATGTTTGTTTCAATATCATATGTGGTACATAATGTATAATATATGATGTGTAGGCAAATTTTACTGATCTGGTGAACATGACTCACCTTGCAGTTCTTCCACCAGTACTTCCTTTTCAGCTTAGCAGCACTGGTCTCAAACTGGGAGGCTCCAGCCTGCAGCGCGTCTGCTCTGTCATCCAGTTCAGACAGCTTCTGGTCACGTTCCAGCACTTTGTCCACATTCACACGCATAATATCCACCACCTAGTCACACAGATACACAAACAAGAACAAAACACTTGGTTAAATGTCTGTGCTTTTCAACTGACTGTACCCTAGTGTAGGGGTGTGCAAAGGACCAATATTCTTAGAAAAAAAAAAAAAAACTGTTTAATATCCATCATTATTCCTGGGGGGGTGGGCTAAAAAAAAAAAAACCCAAAACACCTATTATTTTGAAAATATTTCAAGGTCCGGTAGTATTAGGTCCACAGACTGGTACCGGTCCAGGGACGGTGTACTGGATCTGAATACTGAGTAATAACTAAGATAAGATAAACCTTTATTCATTCCATAGTAGGGAAATTTACAGAATCACAAAGGTAAAGGTAAAGTGAAAGAACAATTAAAAACTAAATAAATAATAAATAAATAAAAACAACTTAAGAACAACAACAGTGGAATAAAGTCAATATCAATATATTCAATAAAGTAAAATAAAAACATACATAGAATAAAATAAAAAATGTAAACAAAAAAATTGTCATAAAGTGCTCATTGTCAATAAAAATAAAGTGAAATGAAATCTAATGAATACATTATTTAGGACAAACCAAACAGTTTCTGAGGAATTTAATCAATTCTAATTTAATTAATAGAATTTGGAAATGCACCCATATACAGTGCAGATTGACGACATTAATGTTCAGTAATCTCTACCAAGGTGATCGAACAAATCCACAAATGCAGAGAGACCACACTTTATTATACAAAGTAAAAAGAGCAATTCACACTTCTTATTAATGACAGAGTCCACCTAAAATCAGGCATAAATGAGCGTACGCACAGTATCACAGACTACACATAACCCATATGTTCCACTGATCCACAAACCTCTCAATAGCCCCTCCTCTCAGAGAGTGGCAGGGTGGAGAGAAGTGTGTAGAGCCATGCACGTCTTACATAACCATGGAGGCATTGATTACATAAACCTCTGGCAGCCAATTGGAGGCTTTGTGTGACAAGCTATGGTTAAAAATCTATGTAGGAGGAGCTAACCTCAAGAGAGCAACGGCAAAGAACGGTAAAGAAGATTAAGAACAAAACCACAGGAGGAGTGAGACTTAGCAGACATTTCTTTCCCGGTGGCCTCACTGACATTGTTTTTGGCGATATAATTCTTTTTCTCTGGCATGTGAGCCGGCATGTGGAGAGGACAGCATGATATACCTATTCCACATTGTGGTGACTCATGACACTGCTGCCAAGGATTATGCAAGAGTCTGCTACAGGAGGATGGGAGACACACAGTGGCTAAAAGAGAGAGGGGGGTTAATGTGAGCTGGTGTTCAATAAGAAGACAAGCTACATGAGACAAAGGACACAATGGGAGCTGGAATGTGATTTGATTCTGACATTAGGAATAGTTTAATAGTCTCTAATATGAGACCTTTCTTTGAAAAAATAATACACTGAAATTACTACAACAGAGCTGTATTATAAATGTATTTTTCGCAATAATCATCAGCATTAACCGGTGTGAAAACATACATTTGGGGCTTTATCTGACCCTCATAAGCTTCATATCAGACTGGCATCATACCTCATCCACCTGGGCCTGGGTCTGCTGCAAGCGCTTGTTGCCTGACGCTGCGCCAGAACCTTCTGGACCGCCTGCTGACCTGATGAAACAATGACAATTCAGTGCAGATATTAGCCCTCTGTGAGACATAGTGTATGACCAATAATAATCACAGCCAACACCAAAAATATTGTAAAACTGTAAATAAATAAACTGATTATTATACACCTGTACATATACATATACATACACACACACACACACACACACACACTGCTTATTATTCCACCTCCCAATGTAAGGTTGTTTGTTTGTCGCCTCTGCAATAAATTAACAGTATTGCTGATTACCAATTTTTTTTTTAAATTTCTCAGTAATGGTTAATTCACCAGTATGTGCAAGCTCTTTAATCAAAATATCTTTATTGCTAAAATATTGTTGTTATCCTTTTTTCAAAAGTATTGTTTTACAATAAAAGCAGAGAAAAACAGCAAAGCACATTATTATTTTTTGAGATGCCAAATTCCAGTTATTTCCTATCATTCCTGAACAGAAAGAAATGTTTTTTAGTGGTTGTATGTTATTCTTGATTAATTTCTGACTTCTCAGAAAATTCCAGTGTTCTGGCTCAAATTTGGGAATAAAAAGTGAAATGAAATCAAGCACAGTGAACTCACTGATAAAGAAAGAGTCCCAATTAAAGCTTCATGATGCTGGATGGTCTTTGAGACAAATAGGGCAGGTGGTCTAAGAAATTTAGTAAGCACTGTGTATATATAACTGACAGGGAAAAATAAATCATATCTTTTTTTATATATATTTTTAATCTGTCCCATTGCCAATAATCCAATAATCACAATCGTTAATCGTATCGTACTTTACAATACTACCCGCAGTTACTTTCTTCTCCGAACTTGAGCAGCAGCTGAATGGAAAATAAAAAGTCTTCCTCACAGAGTGTAAGAAATAAAGTGAATGGGATGCCTTAAGAGTGGTGACAGGATTAATGCTTCATAACAGCTGTGCGATTTGGACATGACGTCATGCAGCCTATCTCAAGCTGCAAGCATTTTTTGTGGATTCATATTTTCTTAAGCTTGTTTTTTTCATAACAATTTGGGGAGATTGATTCTAAACAAGGGCAGACATATAAACAATGGAAAACGGAAGACAGAAATTATACCGTTAATTTGAATTATTTTAAACATTTAATTATGGTTTCTATTCGATTTGCATCGTTGACTCTGCAGCCGATATTTTACAGCGGCTACTGCCACCCACTGACATCAGACGGCATCTCCCTGTGATGACCACACTTGAGAAAGACAACAGATGTCTGAGAGTGGGAGGATAGCATGAAGGCATTTACAGCAAACTGTGGGGAATATAACATTTATCATGACACTGTAAAACAGAACCAGTGTGGCCGGTGCACGTGTCATTCACAGACCACATCAAAAGACAGCCAAGGCAGCTGGAGGTGGCTCACTCCTTTGTGTGACATGCAAACCAGCTATTGCAAGTAGACAAGCCCACGCATACTGAAATACACTAAAACCTCACAACATTTAAAAACATCCCTTAGCATCCCCTGTGGCAAACAAAACAATAAGTTGCATAATCCTTTGTACAGCTCAGACATTGACTTCACTATGCCTTTTTGATAAACATGTTCATCAGATTAATCAGATTAAATCAAGGTATAAAGCAAAAGAGGGCCAAAGCTCCTGGTGGCGAGCAGCACAAACTGATCACAAACTGAACATTTCAGCTACAGATTAGCCCTGCTCTGCACCAGCTCTCACATGTGGCTGACAAACCAAATCATCACCACCTACACTGACCTTCTGACCAGGACACTGACAGACCCAAACCCTCACAGCACAGTTTCAAGATTACACCAATAAATGTGTTGACATGAGTATGAAGAAGCAGAGATCCTCAATGTGTTGAATATAAATTCTTCTATTTACCCTTTACTCAGCAGACAGAATTGCCACATCACAAACAGCACAGGTGCAATTAACATGACATGAAAGATGACCATTTAAATGTTCTAGTACATCATGCCAGAGGAGTCAGCATGCTCAAAAACAGAGGTTGAAACAGGCCGACATTAATCCAGTCACACCTTCTGCTCTATTGACATGTCAGAATGTCTACCAGGTAAAATGCCTGCCACTTTTGTTCCAGTGATTGTACTTTTTGTATTTTGTTTTATTATTTATTTGTTCTTGCAAATGCCAAATGGATAGGTTCAAAAGGATCTGTGCTTATATGTCATGCATCAGTCTTTACACTATGACATCCAAACTGTGACTTAACAACCAATAACTTCCTGAAACAGGGGAGCAGCTCATTTAGAAACAGTAAAAAAACAAAAAAAAAACAAAAAAAAAACAAAACTAATGTTATTATTTGATGTGCCTATTTTGCTGAAATCCTTCATTTAATATTACCTGCTTTCCCATAACACTGTAAAAGATTACGCAGTCGCTTTGAGGCTTTTCTCACATTACTCTTCACATTTGCACATTTTATGCATTTCTCAAAACAATTAGTGCAAACTGCAAAACCTAGTGAATAACCAGCAAAAGCATGTCACTTGCTCAAAATGGATAGTTCATTCCTCAAAAGCAAGTAGGCTATTGTGTCAGTGTCATCAAGATGAAAAGACCTGACACCATTGTTTATGAACAGGATGGTCAAATGGCTTTGTCATGTTTTCATTATGACAGCAGAAAAAAAGTCAGATCTTGGTGACACTATCTGAAAATGGTCAAGACAGCACTACAGATTATTGACACAGTAAAGTTACACATTACTGTATTTAGTGAGGTAACTGAGTACAAGACACTGAATATTTTATGTTTCACATTTTTACTGCATGTGCTCTTTGCAATTCTAAAAGAATAAAATCACCCTTAATTACAAAAAACATGAAATCCCTTTGGGTAGAGTTGTGCACAACTGTAAACAATACTGCAGTACATATTGGAACTGAACATACAACATATACAGTACTGTAAATCATTCATGCACATCCAGAAGTTCCTGTCTGTCTAACCACATACAGTATTTTCATCTACAACCAAAAATGTTTGAATAATTGAATTTACAGTGGTTCTCCCACCATTATCTGCACCCTTTGATCAGCCTCAGCCATTGTGAATCTTCCTCTCCCTCTCCACATCCTCATCCATCTTCCACGAGGCTGACCTTCAATTTCTGTGTCACATTATTGTAGAAATGGTAAACACTATGTCCTGCTTGGTTCATATATGCTTGTAAAGTGGGGTTCATGGGACTCAGCTCTGAGCTTATCATTACTTCAACTAATGTTTCACACAGTCCTTCTCATCAGTGAAAGCTGAGGTCCATCTGAGAGAAAGTGCTGAATTTAGAAGACATTTTCATGAAAAAAGCATAAAAATAAAAAAAAATATAGTATCAGCTTGACAGATTTTGACAACTAGTTCAACATTTCTGTATGGAATGACTCAAGCAATGAAATGAGGACGATCAGTTTTACAGGGAATGACTTTTCAACATTAACAAGTACAGTTAATTTCGACTGACATGACAGAAGCATATGATAATGTTATAGAACACCAGAGAGTTTTATGAAAGCAACTGATGCGTAATCCAAAGCATTCAAAATTTGTTGGAAGGAATGAGAAACTGCTACTATGATGTGCACACATGACTAAATGTTGTGGAGGTTGAACTAACTTTTGTGCAAATGTAAAGAGTGATGTGAGAAATGCACCAAAGCGGCTGAGAAAAACTGTAATATATGTAGCTTGAAAACTTGACTAGGGTATTTAACCCACATTGTTTGAGCAGATCTTACATAATCCAAAGACAACATATTAAGACCTGAATTTTGCAACACTTCTGATTCTCTTCTGCATTTTCGTGAAGAAAAGTACTGTAAAGCATACACAAATTAGATATTTATGCTCATATTTTGTGTGATTTGAATCAGTAACATTATAACATAATTTAAATCTTGTGGCGTGACTGCATTGCCGAAAAGGCTGAGCAATGTCCAACATTTTGAAAAAGATGACAGGCAACATAAATTATTCATGCACCTCTGATATCCTTACAGTCAAGTATGAAACACTGGACATAACTGATTTAATTAAAACACCACTTCTATTTCAAATTCAATGTAAAATCTGGTTAGTAAGTAAGTGAGAAAATCTGGATTAATATCACCTTAACTAATGAAATGTGGATACATTTTTACAGGGCTGCAATTTCACTTTTTAAGGTCATCGGGTTGCACTTCTACATTTGAACTGACGCGACATCCATATCATTCACACAGATTTCCTGTGTAGGGTTGTAGATAGAAGTAGGGTGGGGGAGGTTAGTGGCAAATAAGGAAACAATGGGATTCATGCTGTATTTCTTTTGCGACTGACAAACACTGAATGATCACAATAAAACATCACGCAGTCATCACTTTAACGTTACAAACAAGAAGTTTACCATCAATACATTTCCTGTTTTGGGATGACATGTTGACACTACTTGTGACGTTGCTTTACTCGAATTAATAGTGGCCCCGAACGGTTGCTGCAATATTTAATGTTTTCCGCTTGTTTTTAACTAAACGTATGTCTACTTAAATACAGTCTGTGATTTATACACGTAGGCAACTAGGTCAACCAAAATGAAGGACCCAACCCGGAGGAAAGGCTAAGCTAGCATAACGCTCATTGTCCTACATGTATATGCTGCGGACGTTAAACAAGTCTGACATCTGTTTCACATGTAACTGCTTAATAAGTGGGCAATTAATTACGTTGACAGAGTTGGTGTGGTGCAAAGCTGCGAAGCTCCAATCTAACGCTACAAGGCTTAGCTAGCTCTGAAAAAACATACAACAGTCCTAGCACTTGTTGCGTGCTAACGTTAGTTCCAAAGTTTTGGGCGTTGCTTTTTCCTGGTATCCTGTTTCACCAAATTATCCGGTCGGTCGGTATATTATGAACGTAGTGAAAAAGTACATTTAAAAAAGAAACTTTGGTAGAAACACGATAGACTTACATTGTGAAATGAGATTTCTTTGAACGACACCGACGCTGTTTCTTGCCTCTAAGCTAAAGCTAGAGTGTCAAGCCGTAACAGTTACTGTCGTCGGTTATTATGCTGCCTTCAGGTTCAGCCAGGAATGGAGGAAAATGTGAAGCATGCATACCACAGACGACTAATATACCAAATAAAAAAGTAAAGTTGGTTTTAATTTTTTATTCGATGTACCAAGATGTGATATGAATGAATATTGAAATACTAGTGTGCATATAATAACAGTAAACACATTCAATACATAAAACAAAAAAATCAAAGCCTATATCTTTATTTGTAATATGTATTATTCAGTGTGATCATGCCCAAAGTAACTCTGTGCTTCTTAATTTTCAAAAAAAATATCGTCCACTAACCGATTAGTTACTCCTGGCACACGTTGTCACTGGAGAAGAAAGTATTTATGTATTATTTTAGAAGTGGGATCTTACGAGGAGAACTTGAAGGCAGCATTAAAGAGGCAGCAGCCTTTTGCCCCCTGTGCATAGCTACAATTATTAACGCATAATTTGATTATAACATTAAAGCCAACTTTATTTGAAAATAAAGCAAGATAGAAGATTAGTCATTAAAATGGGAGAGTAACGCCTCAAATCATTCTATTTTCACCCTCCATTCATTCTATTGGTCAACTGTCCAGATGTGAGAGAAGGCGACCATCAAAGCCCGTGATCAGCATGTGACACACATTTCTCAGCTGCCATAGACAAAATCAAGTCACCATTTGTTATCATTTCATCAGTAGTCCACATGCACCCAAGCATGATTTAGTAGATTTAGCCCAACATATTATGAAAATGTTTATGACAGACTTAGATTGAGAGTGGTTAAGTTGTACATACAATTCATTGTAGCTCAAATATGTTTTATATTTTACCATTTAGTTATAATCCATCCATCCATCCATTATCTACCGCTTATCCTCATAGGGTCGTGGGGGGGCTGGAGCCTATCCCAGCTGTCTTAGGGCGGAAGGCAGGGTACACCCTGGACAAGTCTCCCCCTCATCGCAGGGCTGAGTTATAATCATTCTACAAAATTAACATTCATGTACTTTTCAAACTCATGAACAAATTGGACTGAATGTGTATTTAAACAGTGTTTACAAGACATTCACAATTGAATTTCTAACATACAGTAATAAGTCAAAGCTACTGAGCTGTATCAAATACTTATACAGGGGTAACAAATAAATGTTCTTTATCACTGTTATTATGTAATATTTTAATGAAAGGAAACTAAGCATGCAAATAATCATTTAACTTATTGTAGTTATATAAATCCAGAAGTTGTTCAGGTCATATTAATGATGATACTTTATTGAGTTAAAATGTTTTTCACTGATTTTACAATTACTCAAAAGTTGTCCTTAGTACCAGGGAAGCCTTTGGACAACAGTCGTCTTGCATTCTTCCTCTTGGCTACATCCCAGATCCTTCATTCACCACTTCCCCTCCAGGAGTCTTCTGTGAGACAAAAGTGTTTTAGGCTTTGCTGTAATGACTTTATTCATTAAGTTGTTAATTATTTAAAAACAACATGGTGGCATTAAGATTAAAATCTAAACAACTTACAGAGTTTATTTCTTTCTGAGCATCACCTCCATTATGCAGCACACTGGAACTCTCCTCCTATAAATAAGATAACATAAGTATTGCACAAGTTGAGAAGTAAAAAACGGTGATATTGCAAGTTGTTATGTTTTTCCAAAAGCACAATTATACAAGGGTGTGTTTGCTACATGTGAGGTCTACCTCACAAACAATAAGCTTTACGACATGACTTCATGTGAAACAAAAAAGTACCAAAAAACAACTACCTAAATGTCCTGCAACATAACAGAAATCCTAGTTGATCACATTCCACCTCTCTGGAGGCTTTTATGCTGGTCACCTGATATTTGCAGCAGGTGCACTAAGTAACAAAGTCAGTGTTAATGGCTTGCCTTCACGTTCAGTTCAGTCCTCTCATTGCAAGTCTGGTATGTAGGAACACACAGTAATGGTAAACACCTCAGTGACTTGCTTGATTGAGTTACACCTTATCCCTGTCGAACAGAGGAGTGCTTCTCAGCCCTCAAGTGCAGGCTCTGGAAGTGGTCTTTATTCTTACTTTCATGTCTATAGTCTCTCCTCCTGTGCAGAGACCCAAAGTGATAGCCTGCTTTTAATTGTAACCTTCCTGTTGACCTCGTCTATAGTTACGGACATCTACACTTGTTTTGAAAAATGAGAAACTGCAAAGAGTAATTCTGCATGAGGATTTCGAATCTGAATACAAATTAACTTGCGCTTTGAAATGTATTTAGGACACACCACAACTGAACATGTGAAAAATCACCAGTTCATCGCAAACAACCATTCACACTCACGGTCAATTTAAATTAGCCAATTAACCTAATCCCCATGAATGTTTTTGAATGGTGGGAGGAAGCCGGAGTACCTGGAGAGAACCCACACAGACACGGGGAGAACATGCAAACTCCACACAGAAGGGATTCGAACCCGGTACCTTCTTGCTACAAGGCGATTTTTTTTTTTATTTGTCAACATAAAAATGTTGTCAATAAGACCTTGAACTAATAGAAAGAATAACTTAAGAGCTATATTATTAAGACATAATTTGTTAACATGTATTTCTCAAAAGAATAATAATAGAAAAATAAAAAATAAGACCAATGTGATGTAATAATCGATGTGTTGGCATTAAATGTAAAAGAAATTACAATTTTGCAGAGAACTTACAGATCCGACATCTTCTACGTCCATTATTTCTTCAGTCTCGCTGACCTCTATGCTGCTGCAGCCTCCAGCCTGACAATCAGAGTCACGCTTCTCTCTTATTTTTTGAAGGAAGTCCGTCGCTGTGGATTTTCTCAGCATTGCTATCACATAAACAGGTGCATTAATTTCCCAGATAATAGCTGAGATGTTAATTTTTCTCTTGAATTATCAGTCAAACTGTGTCATGAAAAAGCATCTCACCTCCTTCACAGATGTAAGGGATGATGAGCATCACAGTCAACAGTGTTGCAGCCATGTCCTCATGCAGACTCTTCATCTCCAATGCTGATACCCCTTGCAGCTCCTGGCACTTTGTATTTGACACCTGAGAAATCCCCACGCCCACCACCCTCCCAAAGGAACAACAGCCATGGGATGGATGTACACTGAGAAGCAGGGAGGGACCAAACATGTCAGTGTGGAGAACATATAACTACAGTGTTTTGAACTCCTTGTGAAAGTGATGACAAAGATGTTTGTGTCTGTGTTTTGCAAAAGTACTCAAAATAGATTTTGGTCTGGAAAAAATTTAAAAAAATGTTGAAGGTCAATTTATAGTGTAGAAACTCAGAATTTGCTGTGGTGATTTTTCTTGTCCCGCGACCCTATGAGCATAAGCAGTAGAAAATGGATGGATGGATTTTTCTTGCTGCACAGTACTTGTTGTGATTCACTAACAAGGCTTTGGATGGTAGAGGGAAAGCTATAACATAAAGATATGCAGTTTTAAACAATTATATTATGTTGATTTTGAAATAATAAAATGTGAAAGGATTAGCAACAACATTAGAGACCAACTGCCGTTTGATGCATTAAGACCTTGATAATGCTGCCACCTAGAGGTTTATCTATTTTATATCTATGACCAGTCGTCACCCTATCTGCACTTCATGACATTTATTGTAGTATTCAAAACTCAATGTGCTGCGTTGTTCAGTGAGTCAGGTAATATCAACTAGATAGTCGTATCGCGTACAGGCACACTTGTTGTCTGGCATTAAGACATATCTTCACATGAAAATACAGTAAAATACAAAATAAAAGCGTAGTTACATATCTGCTTGCTGGTGAAGATTTGATTTTTTCCAACTTCTGCTAGCTTAAGCTAGCTAGGTTAACAACATGGAAGCTACGAACCGGAAGCAAACTTCAGCGCTGTCAAGGATACAACATTCTCATGATTAGCATGCTAGTCTATAATTACTGTATTTGGTTATATGAGCAGTCGCCTGTTTACCGTAATCCCATTAGTTAATTGGCAGTTAACTTTTGAGAAAGTCATAAAACGGCAGACTGACTGTGATTTTAAGTAGTTTTACTATAGTGTGGTGATTATATAGCTTTTGCGGAGCATCTCTAAGGCTATCTCATTGATTTCATGTTGGATTCAGTTACCCAAGTCAAAAATAAGTAATATGCCATATGATGTATTTAGTAGTTGTGTTGAAAAATGCATATTTGCTTGCTGGTAAAGATTTGAAATTTGTTCTCAACCTTTGCTAGTTTAAGCTAGCTAGGTTGACAATATGCAAGTTACGAACCCGAAGCTAACTTCAGCGTTGTCATGGAAACAACGTTCTCATAATTAGCATGCTAACATGCTAGTCTGTAATTACTGTCTTGGTTCCATAAACAGTCGCCTATTTACTGCAATCCTATCAGTTTACTTTTGGGAAAGTCATATAACGTCATGTTGGATTCAGTAACCCAAGTCAAAATTAAGTAAAATGCCATATGATGTATTTGGTAGTTGTTTTGAAAATGCATGATTACTATGAGAACTATGTGTGCTGTATCCTCGATGCACAACGTTAATGAGTTCGAAAAGTCGAGCCAGCCAGGAGTCGAACCTAGAATCTTCTGATCCGTAGTCAGACGCGTTATCCATTGCGCCACTGGCCCCGCGACGTAGCGTCAGCCTGCAATCCTTTTTACCTGTGTAGTGACTTCCAGGCGCTTGTCTGGTTTTTATTAGAGTCAACATACAAACCTACCGCTTACAATCCATATCTAAGCACCAAATGGACATAATGGGACAGCAGGTTTTTAGTTTTTATTGTCCATATAGAGTCCAATGTACGGAACCAACGCTTACTCTGCCTGTCAAGTCACAAGGAAAGCAAAACCCCACGGCACACGCTTCTGTTATTTTTTGAAAGAAGTCCGTCGCAGATTTTGTTAGCATTGCTATCACATAAACAGGTGCGTTAATTTCCCAGATAATAGCTGAGATGTTAATTTTTCTCTTGACTTATCAGTCAAACCGTGTTATGAAAAAGCATCTCACCTCCTTCGCAGATGTAAGGTACGATGAGCGTCACAGTCAGCAGTGTAGCAGCCATGTCCTCATGCAGACTCTTCATCTCCAATGTTGATACCCTCTTGCAGCTCCTGGTACTTCGTATTTGACACCTGAGAAATTCCCACGCCCACCACCCTCCCAGGGATCAAACATGTAAGAGTGGAGAACATATACGTAACTACAGTATTTTGAACTCCTTGTGAAAGTGATGAGAAAGATGTTTGTGTCTGTGTTTTGCAAAAGTACTCAAAATAGATTTTAGTCTGGAAAGAATTAAATAAAAAAGTTAAAGGTCAATTTATAGTGTAGAAACTCAGAATTTTCTGTGGTGACTTTTCTTGCTGTACAGTACTTGTTGTGATTCACTAACAAGGCTTTGGGCGGTAGAGGGAAAGCTATAACATAAAGTAATGTAGTTTTAAACAATTATATTATTTTGATTTTAATGAAATCATTATCAGAAAACCCTCAGGTGTAATGTAATCTGTACTCACTGCATGTGCTACTACTTGACAAATGTTGTGCAAATCATGCTTTCTATTTGAAAGATCAGCTAAGCAAAATAATTACATTTGAAAGGATTAGCAACAACATTAGAGACCAACTACTGTTTGATGCATTAAGCCCTTGATAATGCTGCCACCTAGAGGTATCGCGTACAGCCGCACTTGTTGTCTGGCATTAAGACATGATATCTTAACATGAAAATAAAGTAAAAATACAAAATAAAAGCGTAGTTACATATCTGCTTGCTGGTGAAGATTTGAAATTTGTTCTCAACCTCTGCTAGCTTAAGCTAGCTAGGTTGACAATATGGAAGTCGCGAACACGAAGCCAACGTCAGGGTTGTCATGGAAACAACGTTCTCATAGTTAGCATGCTAACATGCTAGTCTGTAAGTACAGTATTTGGTTCCATAAACAGTCGCCTATTTACTGCAATCCCATCAATAATCGGCAGTTAACTTTTGGGAAAGTCATATAAGGTCATGTTGGATTCAGTAACCCAAGTCAAAATTAAATAATATGCCACATGATGTATTAGGTAGTTGTGTTGCACGATTACTATGAGAACTATGATTTACGTACGAATCCTCGATGTACAACGTTTATACTGAGTTTGAAAAGTCGAGCCAGCCAGGAGTCGAACCTAGAATCTTCTGATCCGTAGTCAGACGCGTTATCCATTGCGCCACTGGCCCTACGAGACGCCACCACCTGTGCAACCGTTTTTACCTGTGTAGTGACTTCCAGGCGCTTGTCTGGTTTTTGTTAGAGTCAACAACATACAAACCTGCGGCTTACGATCATATCTAAGCATCAAATTGACATAATGGGACAGCAGGTTTTTAGTTTTGAGTCTGAGGGAGTTTTCCAAAGTACGGACCAACGCTTACGCTGCCTGTCAAATTGAAAGGAAAGCAAAACCCCACGGCACACTCTTCGCTCTTATTTTTTGAAGGACCGCTCACACTGTGTCAATACTACCACTAGAGGGCGCCATTGATTTGATTTAAACTGATTTGCTGCAGAGCCTTAAAGTCGGTCTTTTGTTGCATTAAATGCCACCTTTTCTCACAAATTTAAAATCGGAGTATTAGTTGCACATTTTCAAATAGAAAAAAAATCACATGCTGCCACACTATTTATCTGGTCTCATTTCAAAGGTCAGACAGAGGCACGCGTGTTTTGTTTTTGCAGGGGATGCTGGTGTGAAATGTGAATGGGCTGATCCACTGGTCACAGGTATTGTGGCTGTATGGAGGAGGGAGCAAGGACCACAGAGAGCAGAGAACTAACCAACTATCTGGGACTATTTTTTGTATGTTAAACATTTGTTTAAATTGACTTACATGTGGATATCAGATTGAATCAACACCGGTGGAAGTATGTGCATGGCGTGAAAGCTCAGGAGTTTTTTTTGTCTTGTCTTCATCCATCAGCAGCATCGTCGGTGCGCCTCTCTGACCCGCAGTCGTCTCATCTCCGTCGGATCATCATGTGGATTATTCTGGCCTTTATTATAGCTGCGGCGGGTCCTGATGGGAGCTGGGGATGTCAGCTGCCCCGGGACTGGAGACCACAGACAGAAGCGTGCCGAGCCGAGCTGGCTCAGATCATAGTCTTTGCCAAAGTGTTAGCACTGCACAAGGAGTCTTACAATGTGTACAATAACTACCTGCCTGTGCAGCCGTCCGACAACGAGCTGCTTTTCTCCGCCGAGATCGAGCTACTGTGCGACCAGGCGTGGGGCAGCATGCTGGAGGTCCCTGCCGGCTCCAGGTTCAATGTCACCGGCCTGGGCTACTTCACCTGCTTCTCCTACAGTGTCACCAAAAACAACAACTACTACTTCTTTCTAAGGTGAGAAACACGGACAATCCCTATTGCATCCATCTGATGCATTAGAATGAATGGAGAGACTCTATGCATCATATAAAAGATTAAACTTTTTTCAATTTAGCTTTGTCCCAGAAATGTAAAGTTATGCTAAGGTTTCAAGAACATGAATAGGCTACAGTTTTATTGTAAGAAAGCGTGACATGGATGACCCACTTGCATCATCTTTTACAGTTTGTGTTTGCCATTCACATTTTCTGTTAAAAAAAGATAACACTTGAGAAAATGTTGCTTGGAAATCAGGCATCTGCTTTGCCAAGTGTTGTGAAGACAGTTTATTGTATTCCAGTCAGCAAAAATACCAGGACTGCCTCCCTTTTTTCTGTCTTGCGTTCATGATGAACTGAATCAATGATGATAATAACCAACTGTGAAAGGAAACTACATGCTATATTTCAAAACTAAATGATGATTTCACATACAGGCAGTTTTTCCTGTGTTTTTCCTTTTAGAAATTATAAAAGAAAATACAAGGGAGGACAGAGGGGGTTTACACTAAATTGAACTGGTGTGTTGAGGCAGTATATTGTAATAAGGCTAATCCACCTAAGTTATGTATTTTCTATGGTTGTGATATAAATGGATCCATGGATTGAACCTCACCTTCTCTCTCTCCAATGTAAACCAGCAGCTATTACAGACCAGTGCAGAAATCTGTCAAAGGAGACTCTCTGTGGATTCAATCAATCATCAGCCAGTAAAGAAAGCAGAGGATTGGCACCATCCTCACATATTCTCCTTTGATCAGCATCTGTCCATGTGGTGCCATATTGATTTCAGGTTACTAATACATATAATAACCTGCCAAACATTTCCACTCAGACTTCAGAAAAGTGTGTGTGGCAGGTTGATTCTTAAATGTCTGTGTTGGACAGAAACAACACTGTTACTCAGGAAACGTCTATTGCATTCCAGCCGGCATAATTACAGAGCCAGACATTTCCCAAAAGCTTGAAGGTAAACCCGGTCGGTATAGGACCACCTTTTGTTCTGCTGAAACACACCAGTTTGCAGCTCGATGAAGGCAACGTGTGCTGACAGGCCGTACTGATATTTCTCTCTGCTTTTTCTCTCAAACAGATGAAGAGATATTCATGGGGGGCACTGAAAAGCATTCCTCAAGTTTAATGTTTGGGCACACGAGGGTCTGCAGCAGCGCCAACTACAATAGTATTCGCATCATTTGCACAGGAGCACACTCACATTGTGTGGCCATGCAAAATACTGGGTCTAGTTAATTACACCTCCAGGGATGACTTTGCTGTCCCCTGTTGGGATGGTGAAAACATCCGGACGTTATCCCTGCAATCAGCCAGGTGACCACCATCAGAAACTCCCCGAAGCTAAAGTCACAACAGAGTTGTGTTTAAGTGCAGACCTGATGATGATTAAGAAGCAATGATTGCTCCAGTAAACCGAAGCTGTGGTCTCTTGCCAGTTTTCCCAGAGATATAACGGAGAAAGCAACTCCCCAAAGAAATTCTCATGCGCATTTTCCTCGGCAGCAGACTTTAGGTAATGTGCATCTGAGGTGATGGAGACTAATTTTGTTACCTCTGGTCTGACCTAGGCCAGCTGTGTCCCCAGTTTGCAATCATGCTAAGCTAAGCTAATTGTCTGTTGGATTATAGCTTCATATGTAGGCTAACTTAACATGTTGCCTTCACATGTCCCACTCTGTGGCATTTTCGCTAATGTGAGACTCCCTGTCATAAACCTAAAACAGATCAGTGGGGAGTTTCAAAGGAGTATTGTGGCAGCTCAGCAATACTGAGTCCCAGACACTGTGTGAGCAAGCCAAAACTGAAAAGTTCTCATCGCAGTCTCTGGTGGACATCTATTTCCTGTTGCAAAAGTCCTAACAACACTTATCTCAGACCAAAAATAGCCTTCCCAATCAATCATGAGTAGAATCTCCCAGAGGAGGACAAATCTTAGTCTAGCTTGGAGAAAAATGTGACTCAGGATCTCCCTCCGGACCTTTAAATAAAACAGGCCGACTCTAGTTTGCTGTAAAAACACGCCTATACTTCCCTACTTACATAAACCGCCACTCACAGACACATTTTTATAGTGTCTTTTGTGCATGTGCTGAGTATGCACTTTCTAGAATACGTTGTAAGAAAGTTTTCTGTCATTATGTTGTTGAGAAGTGTTTCCATCATTATAGAGTTCAGACAAGCTCTTTCTGACCTCCTGGTCACTGTGTTTACACCTGACCTTTGACCTCTTCTGTTGAAGCAAAACATTAGCTTTCTTTTTGCTCTTTCAACACACACACACACACACACACACACACACACAGTTTCTGAGGGACAACCGAACTTTCTATGTCCCTTGAGGGATGCTAGATGGAATCCAGATGTATGGAGACACGCTGCTTCAAGACTTCCTCCCTCACACTTCACAGATATGAAACATGCCCTGTAAATCTCTCTGGCTTGTAGTTTGTTGGCTTCGCTCATCCACATCATGCTTAAATTTGCATAAAGATAGACCAGCATCTGCACATAATTCTGCATACGTGTTTTTTCTTGTTTTATTATTGACGTGTGTCAGTTGTCTGTCAACTTTATAACACAAATATGTAAAACGTCAGTTTGATTTAAAGTGAAAACCTCATGACATCTATGACCTATCCTTGTTGATCGTAACTTCTGTTTGTGTGCACAGTTTTATGTTCACTTTTGCCCTGGTTCACAACTGAAGCTATACAATCCCTTTTCTGCAACGCAGGATGGATGAGGACTATAATATCATTCCTCATGGAGTGAACTTCCAGGACCCCATCTTCCCCGACACTGCAGAGAACCACCGCACATTCGCCAGCCTTTTCCAGTTTGCCAACTGCACGTCTGGTACTCAAGTCCACAGCTACTCCCCGGAGTGGGAGGCCCAGGAGGACAGCCGGGTACGTAGCCCATCAGAACCACCACCATTAACTGGCTCCTTGTGCTATTTGCCTCTTTTGAAGATGAGAAATTAGCGATAAGGACATGTATTTTGAGTCAGTTGTTGTATATTAATGAGTGCTACGCAGATGGTTTGAAAGAAAGAGTGGAGTTAGCCATGCAAAGTACTGCGGTTCACTCATAAAAGGATTCATTATTCCATCCTGTTGTTTCAAAGGAATACTATGAAGAAGCTGGCGAGTTAGATATGCTCTTAATGGATGGGAAACCAAACACACATTTCCTGAGGTTTTGGCTAGACACAGAGCTCACTGTGTTTAAAGGAAAAATCTACTTTAAGCAACATTGTTCTTGCCAGCTCTTTGGCAAACCCACATTGTTGTTTAATGGATTATTTTCTTTTGCCCAAAGGCGGCAGCTCTAACTCAACAGTAAGTGGCATCATGTGGAGACATGTCCAGAGCAACTACAATGGTCTTTGATAGCTCACAAAACACTGAAGTCAGGTGTGGTTGCCTAAATTCTGCTTTTTTATGTGAATATTTCACAGTTGAGCAAGTTGAAATTCATCACAGGCGTTTGTCGACTAGAACTCAAGTGTAGCCACGAGGAATGATGAATATTCAGAAAAGAGGATTAACTCTTTGAGTGCCATTGGCGTATTTTGACGTCATTTAAAATCCCACGCTCGAGTGCCATCGACGCAATAATACCTCAAAGTGTTTTTTTGGGGGTGGGCTGCTCATAGAGGTCTCCTGCAGCCTGTGAATAATGTTGGGGCTTCTGGGAGATGTAGTCGGAAAATAAAGAGATGGTATACGCCACAGAGATCAAAACAGGAAGTGGAGGCAATCGAGATTAGAGAGCAAAACGGAAGGATTCTGGACAAAAAGTGGTGATTTTGGTGGGAGTGGCTTCTACTCTACCTCTGATAAAACAAGAATGGAACAAGGTAAAAACAAACATTTTTTTCATGATGAAATAGAGAGTCTCTTCTTTCATTTGAGCTATTCAGTGTTTTCAGAGACATAGTACAAAATATTCTGTGGGTCTTGAAATATGACTCAAAATGGGCAAAAACGCTGGCACAGGCACTTTTCACTTAAACTTCTGGCACTCAATGAGTTTGAATCACATGGAAAATAACAACTCTTTATATAAAGAGTGCAACAATATGCTGTCCATCCTCTGGGGATATGGAAAAGAGTTATGGAAATAGAGATAATCATGAACATAATTAAAACCAGGGAAAGGCAGTGAATCACAGAATATCTTTGGATTACAGAGGATGATGTAGACTGATGACAATGTGAGTGTATCTAAATTTTTTAATGCTTGTAGCAACCTGAATCAATAAGCTTCAGCTCCACTGTTAATTGATGCAAGCTCATTTTTTTTTTTTACCTAAACACCATTTTGGCAAACGCTAACACCTGGTGCTCCTTGACTCTGTACGTTTCCTGCATCTCTTCCCAGAGTCCATGTGTTGGTATATAAATGGTTTCCAGTCACTCAACACTGCTTTATCCCCTTTAATGAATCTAAACCTTTGGCCTAATCCCCTTGATTGAGGCCAGTCTTCTTCTGTCTGTTTCCAATTTTGCTGACTATAAAAGCAAAAATCCACCATGGGTAAAGGGAACGAAAACATGGTTTGTATTTCCATTAAGTGCAAAGTTTTGGGCCAGACTTGTAATTACAATTACAGAGAACCATTCAGATATCACTGCTGCTCTCTTACATCATTGTCGTGATTAGATTTCCTTCTATGGCAACATAAAAAGGAGACTCTGTTTTTACTGGTACTGCGCAACCATTGTTTGGACATCTGACCTGAACTGACATTAGAACAGACCATGCCGTACGCGTCACAGGATCCAGTGTGAACCAGAAAGTAAATCAGATAGCATGAAGTCATCGTGAGATTTAACATCAAACAGTATCAGCAACAAAAATATTATTTTAAGCGCTTTCCCACAGTTTTGTGGTCCCGATACTAACGCAGAAATATTAGCTGTGAAGAGCCACAAACACTTTCCTGACTTGATACAAAAATTTCAGTTTCGGGTAACGTGGTCCAACTAAAATGCGTCTGGTTTTCCTCACATGTCAGTCACGCCTCCTCTGAGATGGGAACTGACTCTTAGATGGGCATAAAGTGTAAACCCTTTTGTTTTTTTAATGTTTGGGACATCAGAAAGAATGAAATCCTCCTGGTACTGTGGAGGTGCCACATGGATCCACTGTCAAAGACTGGGGATCTTAAGTTTGAAAGATCATTTACCAGGTGGGGAAGGTTGCATTAGAGGGGAAATAAAGGACTCAGTGTCTTGCTGGTTTTTAGAGCTCCAACCATACTCTGCTGTGTTTGATAATTCATCTCTATGCCATGAGGTAAGATTTTACAATATATGTCTGATTAAGTCCAGTCAGCCATTAGAGGAGCAGTGTGTAACATTTAGCAGAGTCTATCAGCAGAAATGGAATATCCATCCATCCATTTTCTACCGCTTCTCCACATAGGGTCGCGGGGGACTGGAGCCTATCCCAGCTGTCTTAGGGCAGAAGGCAGGGTACACCCTGGACAAGTCTCCACCTCATCACAGGACACATAGAGACAAACAACCATTCACACTCACATTCACACCTACGGACAATTTAAATTAGCCAGTTAACCTAATCCCCATGCATGTTTTTGGATGGTGGGAGGAAGCCGGAGTACCCGGAGAGAACCCACGCAGACACGTAGAGAACATGCAAACTCCACACAGAAAGGCCCCGGGCCGGGATTTGAACCCGGTACCTTCTTGCTGTGAGGCGACAATGCTAACCACTACACCACCACCACAAAAATCAATTTTGTTGTATGCACTGTTATACAATGACAATAAAAGATTTTGATTCTGTGATGTTTTCATTTTCATTAGATTAGACAACGATAGAATTGTTGTTTAATGATGAAAGGCAATTTAGCAGAAATGAAATAGGCATTACATAGCATGTAAAATACAATAAAAATAGATCAAATCAGTGTCTAATACGTAACACCATTTGATATTGGATATTCACACTAATATTAAAGTATAATATTTATTTCAATATTGAGAGAAAGCCAACATTTTTGCAAATTGCCATTTAAATGTCACATAGAAAATGTCACATTGGAAACCATGACCTTGACTTTTTGAAACAAAACAATTAATTATTATACATATACTGTATAGATATGATCAATGGATATGTAACTGCATCCTTTTAAAAGCCTCTTCAAAGACTCTTTTGAAACTGTCTCCCTTATGTTTATGCCTGGAGGTTATTTAAATACTGATCAATACATTTGATGTGATAAATCAGATTGCTTTGCCTTCCCTTATTGAGAGATGTAAATGCCACTGGTCTATATTTATCTACAAAACCATTTGTGGAAACATAGTCATGTCATATCTTTACTGCTCTGGAGCTCTGGCCCATATTTACGCTGTCTGATGATTGATTAATGCTTGTGAAACAATATATCACCACTACAGAAAGGAGTGTTCTCCCTGTTAGTACAGTGATAGTCTGCATAAGTGCTGTATCTTCTTTACCAGCTATTATTCTGCTGTCCTGTTTAGGGCTCTGTTATTAGTCTGTTTCTCTTCTGTAATTAATTCTGTAATGATGACAGTATTTGTCCACGCTGCAGCACTGACACGATAAATGACGATGTAGGAACCGACTGAAGGCGTCTTATGTTCAAGTCAAACCATTGACATGTGAGCTGCACTTCCTGCTCTGCATAACTAGATTGTTCTGCTTCTGAACTCAATTTTTTGCATTATAAAGTTTCATACACTTTCATATCCCTTATGGGACATGAGTAAGTGCTCATGGGAAAAAAAAATCCACATCTAATATTACAGGGAGTAATGGACGAAGCAGTGATGTGGGCTGGCAGCCAGCAGCAGCACATTTTTAACATTTCCTCAAAACCCTCAGTGGTTGTTATCTGATGGCAGGGAATATACATCAGTGTTTCACGCTGGCCCTGTGTGGAAGCTTTAGGATCTGTAGAGGAAATCTACACTCAGGCAGTGGAAGGCAGCTGGAGCTCGTTTTTTCACCTAGAAAAAGGTCCGGGCCTTTTGGATCACAAGTTCGCAGGCATGTTGGGTTTCATCTCGCAGCAGTGTTCGGCTGCAACAGAGAGTGTTGTGTAACCATTTCTCCTCAGAGTAACTTTACTTGAAGCAACAATGTGTGTTGTCGTTGGCCGTCTGAGGCAAATTTGCAATTTGTGATACTGGGCTACAGTGGCGTCACTAGGCCTATTTCAGGGGGGCTTCAGCCCTCCTCAAAAATTCTTAAGCCCCCCCCCCAAATAATTTGGTGTTGCTTTATTTTTTCTTTTTACAAAAAATGCAGACAAATTCAATATAAAATGGCCAGAATATGAGTTTATATAAATAATCATAACCTTGCATTATTCATAAATATAT
Source organism: Synanceia verrucosa (assembly GCA_029721515.1). Classification (NCBI taxonomy): domain Eukaryota; kingdom Metazoa; phylum Chordata; class Actinopteri; order Perciformes; family Synanceiidae; genus Synanceia; species Synanceia verrucosa. The sequence goes on along the minus strand of CM056552.1, from coordinate 5,664,897 downwards.
ATAACATATATATAATTGGCCTCACCTGCCAAGGTGCCCCCCATCCTTAAAACCTAGTGACGCCCCTGCGCGAGACAAATAAAATTGACTTGGCTTGGTTTATATAAATTGCCTGGTACATAAAGATCAGGGCATACATTACATGGTAGGTCTTTATATATGTTTCCATGAATTATCCCATGATTAATAATTCATTTCTTGTCTTTTCACCTTCCATTTTCTTTCTTTTTAGGCTTCAAGCAGCCTAAAAAATGTTCTTTCACTTTCTTTGTCTCGCTCGAACACAAACAGTAGAATATGCTGAAAGACTTACGAGCTGTTGGCGCTGGTTGTCAGCCCAAAGAGCGTGCCAGATGTGTTCTCTTATGTGACTTATCCAAAGGAAATCCTGCATCAAAACAGCAGATCTGTCAGGTGCTACGTCATAAATGTTACAGAAACACACTAAATCTGACACCAGTGTTTAGTTATGGGATCAAACTCTGTATATGATTTCATTCAAAAGGCAGAGCCAGATGAAAATCTGCTGGAAATATAAACTGATGCTGAAAGTAATTGGTCAATAATTTGACTGTTCAGTGTTCAAATGGGTCACAGTTGATCTTGTTTGATTTTGTACATTTTCCTGATATTTCATACGCAGTTATTCTATGGCAAACCCTAATAATCAAATGGTTTCTCTTCTCTCCAGCTGTTGTGCTCGGCGGTGCAGAAGGCTCTGTTCGAGGAGGAGGAGCGGGTCTATACTCTTTCCCAGAAGGTGCGCTCCTTGGAGAAAGCCAACGACCACCTGAGGGAAAAGGTGAAGACCATGAAGCGCCTCCTACGCCAGGCTCAACGAGGGACAACCAAGGATCAGCAGACCCTCAGCCTCAAACAGCTCTACGGGTCAAAGACGCCCCAGACTCACCCGGATCAGGACACGACCCAGGACCAGAGGGACCAGCCGCTAAAGAAGGTCCTCTCTAGGACGCTAAAAAACTAGGTCGATTAATTTGGGGCAACACAAATTCATTACAATGCCTTCAGTTCGAGTTAACTCATTGAGTGCCAGCTGTTTTATAAAACAGAAAGTGCCTTGTGCCAGCATTTTTGTCCATTTTGAATCATATTTCAAGACCCACAGAATATTTTGTACTATGACTCTAAAAACACTGAATATCTCTCGATTTCATCATGAAAATATCTTGTTTTATCAGACTTAGAGTAGAAGCCTCTTTCACCAAAATCACCACTTTTTGTCCAGATTCTGTTTGTTTTGCTCTCTAATCTCGATCATCTCCACCTCCTGCTTTGACCTTTGTGGTGTATACCGTCCCTTTATGCTCCAACTACGTCCCACAGGCTGTGGGAGAGTGCGATCAGCGACCCGCTGCTGAAAAAAACACTTTGACGTTGAAATACGCCAATGGCACTCAAAGAGTTAATATCCTTATATCAAAAGAAACACGTTTCATTTCAACTCGACCTGCACAAGGTCAGTTGAGACCGTTGCTTACAAAGAGAGCATTCATGCCTATTTACACCCTTATCCGTATACTTCTTTCAGTACTCCGTCTCTCTGTGTGTGTTAACTTGACCTATTCTGAGTCCCCAGGTGAACTAAAGTGAGGGATTAACTGCCTCTGAGACAAAGGAGTAAAAGAGCTTCATCTAAAGCTCCTCAACTCGTATTTCACCCCGTTAGCATAATATGATCGCTCCGTTCGTTTTGTCACAAACGTCACACAGAGCTCTGAGCAGATGCACTGCTGAACATTGAAAACTGAATGCCTTGTTTCTTTCTGTGCTGGACACATTTTGCATTGTACAGATATTAGAATTAGTTTCTTACTTCAGAAACGCTGTCATCAAAACGCTCCACATCACTGCACTCTTGGGCGAGGTGATATGAACACGTCTCGTCTTACACGTGAGTGGGTAGTTAATGAGGAGCAGCTGTGCCAAATTTAAAAAATCAGCAAGACCTAATATTACGTCAATTTTTCTCTTTTCTACCATTGCCTGCTTTTCATCAACTTGTATCTATTTATACCTAAGAAACTGTCCTGGAGCGTGTGAGTCTTTCAATCAAAATTCAGTGAATTATTTCCCAGGATTTCCCTGTTTTTAACCCAAGCTCTTCCTGTATGCAGGTCTGTTCATACATATTGTACTGAATGAAAGTTTTGTAGTAAATTGTAGTATTTGAAAGTGCTGAGCACTCATAAAGTCCAGCCAGTGAGCCTGGCATGGTACAGGATTGGCTTTTTCTGTGTCAGAAATTAAAGATTTGCATTTATTATACATTATATAGGCTGTTTGCTTTTGTTATTGTGTTATTGTGTTTGCTTTCCTTAAACTACATCTGGTTTGCTTTGCCAACAGCATAATCATTTGTGTAACAGTTTTTGTATTTTTTTTTTTTTTTTATAAATAAACGTTTACAAAACGTCCCATGTGGTTGTTTTTATTTGTCACGTCGTCTTAATAACATAATGTAGATGTACAAAATGTTACCCTTCGGGTGGAGGAATAAATAAGCAACTATTTTAATATAAACTTAATATATAAACTACATGGAAAAGGGATGACACACTGTTGTAGTTGATTGTAGTCTGGGTGAGTTAAATTCTTCTGTCTTTTGCCTGTTTGTCTTTTCCAGTTTCATGCCTGCAACATATTTTATAATTAGCCTGTCTAGACAAGCACCAGAACAAGGTAATGAATTCAAGTAAACCTTTCTAACTTCAATTGTCATGTTTCCTGTTTTCCATGTATTCAATCAGAAATGATAAATGTCTTTTGGCATGCTCAACGTGTTTAATGTGAGTCTGGGCTGATAAATCAAAAGTTCTCAAAGAACTGGTGCAACATGAACCCTAAAGATGAACTGGCCCTGGTCTGACCTCTCTGGAGTCCAGCTTTATGTCCGGTGCACGTTCAGAGGGAACACAGGTCCGTTTGAGAGGCCAAATCATCCTGGCAGAAGAAATTTTCAACACGATTTCAAGGAGCGCTGAAGCAAATTTCTTCCATATGGCGGTGTCGCATAAAAACCGAGGGAATGAGAGGCAGGGTTTGCATGGCAAGAGGAGTGGCAGGAAAAAAAAATGGACACATTTCAAACACGTTTTGTGTCAAAGAACTCAGGATTGTTCTGCTGTAAACCTGGACATTTACAAGCATTCCTCTTGCGCAAAGACAGAAAGTGTTGCACAGAGCAGCTTCTCGTCTTGTCTCCTCATTGGCTCTTTCTTCTCCTTTCGCATCACACAACCTCGCCTGCAGCCAACTGTCAAAACCCCATGGACCTGAGCCAAAGATGATATACATACACTGCTTTCCCAACGTAAACCACCACACAGCCAAGCTGCAAAACAGATGTTAGGCAATAGGACGGCGCAGTGGTGGTCCCCTCCAGAGGAACCTGGCTATCTGCGGACATGGTTTATTTATCTAGCCTGCTTTTAGGTTTTCAAATGCTGTAACTTTCTCTGGATGCTCTGGTTTCATTTATATTTAGTACTGATAATCACAGAGCATCTACCCCCTTTCATGTTTTCAGCTATGCTGTCATTTGTCTCTCTGCATGAGGATATCCAAAAACCATTGAGCTCTCTAACCTGCCATTGCTTTGTTGTTTCTGTCGATAATTACTTAGGTCTGCCAGTGTTTTTTTTTTTAAGAAAAGAAGATGTGCTCTTTGTGTTTTCAATTAGTCACCCCCTTACATAAAAAAGACTCTATAGTGTCTTTGTAAGGCTGCACAGTGGTGCTTTGAGCTAAATGTTAACATGTCAGATACTTTCTTCTCCATTTTTTTTAAGAGAAAGCTCATTCTGCTCTGATTGATCAGAAAAATGTATTCAGCCTCCACTCCAGCTAGCTTTGTCTGAGGGCTTACCAGTCGTAAAACGTGTTACTTGGTGACATCACTACGTTACGGAGAAAAATATGAGCCTTCGATCAAGGTGCTTCAGGAAGTTCAGGAGCAGTATTTTCTATGAGGGGAGTGGCATGAAATTTGAAATGGAAGACATATACACTGCCTGGCCAAAAAAAAAAGTCGCCACCAAAAAAAAGGTCACACACTCTAATATTTCGTTGGACCGCCTTTAGCTTTGATTACGCGCTGTGGCATTGTTTTGATAAGCTTCTGCAATGTCACAAGATTTATTTCCATCCAGCGCTGCATTCATTTTTCACCAAGATCTTGCGTTGATGATGGTAGAGTCTGACCGCTGCACGAAGCCTTCTCCAGCACATCCCAGAGATTCTCAGTGGGGTTAAGGTCTGGACTCACTGGTGAAAATGATGCGTCATGCTCCCTGCCTGAACCACTCTTTCACTATTTGAGCCCGATGAATCCTGGCATTGTCATCTTGGAATATGCCCGTGCCATCAGGAAAGAAAAAAAATCCATCGATGGAATAACCTGGTCATTCAGTATATTCAGGTAGACAGCTGACCTCATTCTTTGAGCACATATTGTTGCTGAACTTGCAGTCCAATAGGAGGCTCGTACCTATTTGCTTAGTCAAATCCAGGTGGCGACTTTTTTTTTGGCCAGGCAGTGTAGAAACTATAAAATAAAGTATAGAAAAAAGCACCATAGATCCCCTTTAAAAGTTTATATTTTGCATTTCTGACCTTAAATATCATTCTGCTGATGGTGTTAAAGTCATCAGGATTCATCCTCTGGGGAGACACGCAGGAAAAATCTCCAGATTTTTTGTGATTCATATCAAATATTATGAGAAATGTGATATCAAGTCGTCAGTTTGCACTTTCCTCCTGTCATTCAGTCTTCACAAAGTCAACATTACCCAGAACATCCGTGAACATGGCTTCGATACGAGTGGAAACGCTTCCTCATCGTCTCTTCACACTCGACCAGCCGTACTCTGGCGAGGAGGAGGTGATTTTTCATTGTTGCTTGTCCACGTCTGTTTCAATAAGGATGACTGATGTTCTTTGTGGAGCCAAAAAGAGTGAGCTCAGTTCACTTGAGAATTTGGTTTTCACTGTTGTCTTTTCACCCTGGGTCTAAAGACTGAAATCTCTTCAGGAGCACTGAGTGTGTGGATTAATTCTTCTGACATAAAGACAAACTGCTGTTTTTATGCTCATGAACAACCTTCTTCTTTCCCCCCTTCATCCTCCTCTTCCCTTCTCCTCTTTCTATCTCCCTCCATCCTTCTCTTGTAATTATTTTCTTCATCTGGGCTCCACAAGAGAAGGAATTTGACTTCATGTGTTTGTTGTTAGTACTGCCAGGCTGTTTTTTTTTTATATATCTAATGGTTAGACTGGTTTATGTTGCTGTATTTTCCACCCTGAATGTTTAGAGCGTTCTGAGTGATTGTTCAGGATTTGAGTTTTTTGTAAGTATTTGCGTAGTTTTGAGGTAATAATATCCTGCTGCGGGGTGACTGCTGTTCTTTGTGAATCCACCAGATGTATAGATTACTGGTGATTGATGTTGCAATTTTGATAAACACTGGTGTTGCATGCATCCCAGATGTGAGAATACATGAGTCGGTCAGCTACATCATTGGTATCACTGCAGAGACAAAGCTGATGGTGGTGATCATCGTCATCATCATTGTAGCATCAGATGGAAACAGAGATGACGTTCACAGAGTAAAAGGGTTGTAAAATATGCATCAAAGGTGAATCTGTTCTCAAAAAGTCTGCAGGTACGGTATCAGTTAGCTGGTCGACAGTTAAGCAAAGGTAAATTATTTCCATGTGAAGCAGAAACACTTTTTAGACAACAAGATGATAAAAAGTAGAAGAAGAAGAACTACTTATTTATTGATCACTCAATGGGGAAATTACAGTTTTCGCTCTATTTTCAGTTGCACATGATACACAAATTTTGAAACACATGCTAATGCATAAGAGGAGAGGTGTCAAAGCAAAGGGGCTGCTCTGTATCCAGGCACCCTGACCAATCAGGGTTTGGTGCCTTGCTAAAGGGCACCTTGGCAGTGCTCAGGAGGAAGAATTGGCTTCCAGTGACCCACCACTTCCCAGCCCAAGCCACTACAGCCTGAGCTAAGCACCCCTGGCTGTAGTATGCAGATCGGGGCGTGCCTCAATGTGGGCGGTGTCAAATGTTTACCTCCACCCACACTGAGCCCACCCATTGGCTCGTGTTAGGGTTAGGGGATCACATTGGGTAAGGCATAACACATCTGATACTCAACGTTGAGCCACTCTCTGGTCTGCAGGCTGCAGCCAGAGGCTACTCGACTGAGCTACTGACTCCCCCAAGTAGATAGTAGATATTCCACAAGTTGATAGATTGCACAGTAATTTTTAACAGATTATAAGAATAATTAATTGTGAAAAACACCCTTTTATTTATACCTTAACTCTTTGAGTGCGAGCCATTTTATAAAACAGAAAGTGCCTTGTTCCAGCGTTTTTGCCCATTTTGAGTCATATTTTTTTGACCCACAGAATATTTTGTACTATGTCTCTGAAAACACTGAAGAGCTCAAATGAAAGAAGAGACTCTGTTTCATCATGAAAAAAAAAAGCTTGTTTTTTCCTTGTTCCATTCTTGTTTTATCAGAGGTAGAGTAGAGGACACTTTCACCAAAAAAGCCACTTTTTGTCCAGATCCTTCCGTTTTGCTCTCTAATCTCAATCGTCTCCACTTCCTGCTTTAATCTCTGTGGTGTATACCATCTCTTTATGTCCTGACTACATCTCCCAGAATCCCCAAAATTACTGACAAAAAAGGGGGTTTTAATTGATTGAATCAGTTTGACATGAGTTATTAGGAGTGTTCAAGCAGATGTGCGGCTCTGTTGATCAGTGGCACTCTCTGCTCCTTAGTACAAACATCCATCCTGTCAAATGAGCCTGAACATATTATTTAAACACTAATGACTGCTTGAGAAAATGTTTCAAAAAGCACAGAGCTGCACTCTGAATATGTGTGTGTTTCTTAGTAAAGGGCTGGCAGATGGGACTTAAGTTTCTCAAGCTGGTTTTGTTGAGAAAGAGAACAGGAGGAATTTGTTTTGCGGCAAAATTGAAAGAATAGCTCTAATTTCCAAACTCCCGTAAGATGAAAAATAGGGTTGAGAGTCCAACACATTAAAAAGGGGTAATTTAAAGCTTTCAGCGTTTAAAGAAACAGAAACAGAACTGGTGACCTGGTAAGGCTGCATGAATGAATGAGTGAACACAGCTTTTTAGGAAGTTTTTCACATGGACACACACTTCACGTTTCACACATTTCTCTGTCGCCATCCCCAAAAACTACGACCCAGTGTGACCTGAGACAACCCAGAATACCACCCCATGATCCCTGCTTTGAAATCTCATTCTAGATGTACAAAGATGTGGAATTTGCTCTTTTCATGTTTTCTTCTCGTCCATATGTTTCTTTTTCATCTGTAGTGTCGTCAGACGGACGCAGGCCCGTATCAGATGTATTATTAATGCAAGTAACATGGACGTCAAGATTCTGCCGACGTTTGACCCTAATTGCAGGCTGAATTTTCCCAAAAGTGGAAAATTAGTGGTTCTCCTCATACTGCCAGACACTCCCCATCCCGCTCTCCATCCTGTTTATTATTACCAACTGTGGTTTCCGCAGTCATGCAGGACTTTGAGGGTCTGCAACTTTTCATAAATTGCAGCGCTTTGGCTCCAGGAGCAGAGTTCAGTTCATGCGTTTCGGAAAGGAAACCCCAAACATCTCTTCGGATTTGAACAAACTCTGAAGAATTTTGTAGAAAAGCACTTTCACATCGTCTTTCCCACTCAGATCTGCTAAAATGAGTCATTCACAGCGAGTGAACTGTTCACAAACGGCACGTCACTCATCTCCAGAGCATGAAGTGATCTCACTGTGTAGTTAAGCCTCTCTCCCTCCGCTGTGCTCCAGCACCTCAGGGACTTTGACTCGCTCAAACTCAAACAACCTGGTTTTACTCCTAAAACAATGTGAGGCCAAAAGGCCGAGGGGAAATGGAAGTGGAAAATCTTTTTACATTAATGATTTTTGTCTGTTTTGCCGGGTTTCGGTCCACAAAAAATATTTGGCCAAGATGCTCTGAGCTATCTGACACTGCATCCAAAACAAATGCACAACCAAGGAAAAGATCTCAGTGATTACAGAAGGAAATATGAGCATTTATTTTAGATTTTACTCATAAAACCACTGTAAAGCTGTTTTGTAGACTATTTGTTAATTAACCTCTCAAGGTGGATGCTGTTGACCTGTTACTGTCTTGTTAAAATGATTTTTTAAAAAATTATTTCATAATAAAAAACACAATGTTATAAAACAGGCTGTTGATGCAACATCTGCATGATGGGATTAAACTTTGGACGTCCTCCTGTGTTATATAAAAATCAACTAGAAATGGCGTGTCATTGAATTTGTTGTTACCTCCAGAAGTTTATGTTTTCATTTATTTATTCGTCTGTTTCCACTCAATTTGATTAAGTTTGCTGTTGAGTCCAGCCAGTTTGACTTTGACGCACATGCTTTATGAATAAATTGTAATGCAGATTAAAAATGATCAAGTTTCCAATGTAACCCGTACACATTTAGCATATTTACTTAAATAACTTCTGACTGGGAAAGTTATTAGTGCTGCCTACGAAGGACAACATGAATATAAAAGCATAAACCTCCTGAGAGCTCTGACAGACAGAAGCACAATAGGCTCCTGTTGACAGACAGGAGACACACCACACATTTCATTTCAAAGCTTAACTCAACACGTTGACATAAGGTGAAACAGGTAACCTTGAACAAAGAAAGTTTCATAAAGAGATTTTTGAGAATCCCTTAGAGATGTTATTATAAACTCACATACAACTAGACCAACAGTATCAGGTATCTTCATAATTATTGGAGTATAAATGTATGTTCTGTAACAGTAGGTCACCTTGGAAAAGCCTCCACTACTACATTTGATGCATTGACATGAAATTTTGGCATTGAGACATTTGATCATTTTGGACTTTGGTGATCCTCTCTAACTTTCCCTAAAGCTCCATGAAGGTGATTTTAAAGGTAGGGTTGGTTGTACATTTTTGTTATATTATTACCTCCGTCAAGGAGGTTATGTGATCGCCAGGGTTTGCTTTTGTTTATGTGATGCTTTGCAAAATAAGTCAAAAAGTTATGGACAGATTTTGACGAAATTTTCAGGATTGGTCAGAAGTGGCCTAACTTAAACTTGATTAATTTTTGGTGGTGATTGGATCTGATTCAAGGTCATGAAGGTCAAATGAAAAGTCATACCATAGTAATGTATGGGATATTTTGCATATATCTGAACACTCCAGGGTGTACAATTTGTCAGCCAATCATCACCTAATAGAGTCACACACTCAGCTTGGTCAAGATCAGTAAAAGGTCAAGGTCACCAAGGTCAAGTATATTAACCATAACTTCATGTAGGAAGGAGCTAGAACAATGCTGATCTCAAAATATCCAGAAAACCATTCTCAATTTATAATCTTAGAAATTCTTATAGTCAAATATTAATGTTTTCTGCGATAATCGTGAAAATCTGCGCACAGAGGTCAAAATCGCAGCAGAATGCTGCCTTGGCGGAGGTCTGCGCTCTTTGAGTGCTTTTCTTGTTGAAACTGTCATTAGGTCACAACAGCAATTACTGAATCATAATAATAATAGTGGGAGGGAGAGCTGAGCTGATGAGCTGTGCTTGTTTCTTGCCAGATTGAGGGATTTTTGGAGCTAGTGGAAAAGAGTTGGCACTGAGTTGGGTTTTCTCAGTTGGACCATTTCTGAAATCTCAGCATTACTGACTCCACCTTTAAGTGAAATCTCTTGACAACTGTTGATGGACTGCCATGACATTTGGTACAGAAGTTCATGTCCACCTCAAAATGAATTACAACCCTGGCGACCCCCTGCCGCTGCCATCAGGCCAAAATTCCAGCTTGTTCAACCCTTTAAGTTTATGACCAAAACCTGCAAAGTTCATGAGATTCCCAACAGCAGCAACAGCTACAGTTTGCTGCTAATTAGCAGATGCATGCTATCAGACTGAACTGAGAGAGATGGGGAACGAGGCAAACATTACTTAGCATCGGCGTTAGCATTTCGTTTCAAACACTGGTGAGTGGAGAGCAGCAGATCCAGCAGAGACCGGCTGCAGAAGCAGAGTTTATGAAGAGGAGCTTGATTGATTGCTGGGCAGGTGTGCTGATTTCAGACAACATCCAGGTGAGAAGTGAGGAGAAAAAAAGAGAGGATGAGAGGGGGCAAAACCAGTGGCATCATTAGGCCTATTTAGGGGGGCTGAAGCCCTCATAAAATACTTTTGAGCCCCCCTAAATTTGGTGTTGGTTTATTTTTTACAAAAAATGCACGCAAATTCAATATTAAGTCGTCAGAATATGAGTTTAAATAAATAATAAGTCTTACGGTCACCCTCCCTCGTGGCCCTTTTGTTGAGAAACGTGCACTAAATTGTCCTCTTTTGATGCAAAAACATGCACTAAATTGCCCACTTTTGAGGCAAAAACGTGTACTAAATTGCTCTCTTTTGAGGCAAAAATGCACCCTTTTTTTCTTTTTGTTACTGCTCTTCAAAAAGTTTTGCATGCCATTATATATATTGCCAATTAGCCTCACCTGGGGGCTAAGCCCCCGTGTTTTTCAAACCTAGTGACACCCTTGGGTAAAACAGACAAAAGTAAAAGGGAGAAAAATAATAAAAACACTGACAGATATCTGCCAATAAAAAATAGTCAACCGTATGCTGTGGATTTTATGCCTTCATCTGAAAGGAGCCAAGTCAGGAATCTGCTTACTGTGGTGGTTAAGAAGACGGTTTGAATTGCCGACACTGTTCAGATAAATCAACCATGCAGATGATGAAGTTGTGAATCAGTCGGAGTTGGCTTACATTGCATACAGTCTATTTCACATTCCCAGCAAGCATGGGCGACAGAGATGGGAGGAGGACGTGGAGTTATATCTTCATCGTTTGCTGCTGCTCTCATATCTTAGCAGAAGTTGAACCATGAAGATATCTGCGTTAGCTTTAAAATCATCCTCTCGTCTCATCCTTGATTTAGTTATGCTCTTCTACACGGTGCCAAGTTTCACTCTTGGCCACATTTCCCTTCATTTTTTCCTCCACTTTTCCACATCTAAACACCGCCTGCATCTTTCAGCACTCTCTACCCTCATGTGATCCAAGCAATTTCTCCTCCATTATTTTGAATCAGCCCCTTGTTCCTGGTTTTACCGCATCATTTTTACTCTGTCTACTGTCTCCTCAATGAGGTCGACCATCAGACTCTGGCTCGTCTCCTCGCTCCAAAGAACCAGACCGCAGGCCTCAATTACCCAGCATTCCTGGTGGAGGCCTCATCTAGCCGAGTATGAAATTAACATTCATGACAAACCGCTCAAGCCACAAAACTGTTTCATGAGCGCAACAGTTGCAGAATTTCACCATTGTGAAAAGTATCACCCCTATTGTAGCCTATTATTATTCTAATGAGGGTTAGAGTGACTCTAAAAGCCCTGTCATGATACCTACTACTCTGCAGACATTTATTTTACGATATGAAAATATTTATATTACATATGAATATGTCATTTTAAAGGAAACAGCATGGTATATGTCCGGCTGAATTAAGAACTAGCTAGGAGCTAGCTACAACTAGCTAGAGCCATTGACTTTCCTCCTCTGCTATGATTCAAATATATATTTTGTTGAAACAATATCTTGGTTAATTGGTTTAAATAACAAGTCGGCAGCAAAATTGTCATGAAAAATAAAAACTGGTGAGCTAGTCCTGCTAACAATGTAGCCTAGCAGCAGCTCTTAAACTCCTTTTGAATTACATATGTTTTAAAAGTGTCAAATTTGTTCTTTGTTCCTTTTTTTGATTTGTTTAAAGGCAATAATCAGTGTTTAAATGATTCTGATGATGATGATTCAGTTTTTTTCAAAAGGTCAAATACTTTTTGTTGACAAATACTAAATTAACAGGATATTAATGAATAAAGACAGACATGATTGTCAGGACAGTATTGTTTGCATTTGTCCTGCTTTGCAAAATAATTAATAATTATTTTACAGAAGTAATGACATGTTGGTATCTGGTGTTAAAATATAGTGCTTAACAAGTTGTGAATGAGGAATTTAATCTGAATTCACTTTTTTATGTGCTTTTTCTGCTTTTTTGTAAAACAGTAAATTTACGGATAACAGCAATAATTATATTTTAGCATTAAATGCATCATTTTGATTAAAGAGCTTGATGGATTAACCATTACAGAAATATTAAAGCAAATAAATTTTGTCAAAAATGTGCAGAACAGTCAGCGTTATTTTTCTTTAACAGAAGGACTCAGACAGATTCACAATGCATAGATGGGGATTTTAATGTATGTCATCACTTACATTTTCAAGCATGAGTCACTGGCTTTCACTGAGCAGTATAGTCACTTTTCAACAACCCATGATGCATCGCACCTATGTATGTATGTATACAGTATGTACTGTAGCCCAAAACAGCATTTCATAAAAGGCAACATATTTATGGTACAAATACTCACACAACAAATCTTGCCACACATTCTCTACAAGCGGTTAATGAGCGATCAAAGGAGAAACCTTCATGCAAATCATCTTTTTTCCTTCAGGCCGGTGCACTTTAAAATCCAGGAATGAAATGTATGCGTGTCATATCACCCCTGCTATTTTCCTACCAAGGTGGTTGAGTGGTGAGGTAATGGGCTACTCGCCTACTTGGTTATGTATTTTATCGTCACTTGTTTCATTGCATCGGAATGTCAAAATCTTCAGTTTCCAGGGTCTTTGCCTCCACAAACATTCAGAGGTTTGTTTATTCAATCCTCACTCACTGCACGCAATTCAACAAACTCTTCTTTTACCATACATTTCCAGATTTTTTCCATGAAATGTATTTTTCATTTAGAGTTTGTGTGGAAACCAAAAGGAGTAGGAGTTTGTGAAAAAAAAGTATGGCAATAAAATAAAATTCATCATCAACAGTTACAAATTACAGAAGCTAATTTAGACCTTAGGAGATTAATGACAGTGTTTGAGGCTATGCGTCAAAGCAGAGTATCAGGAGATTAACTGAGATACTGTCAATCTGCCAGTAATAATAAGACTTTCCTGTGCCGGATTGGGTCTTCCTCTGTCACAGTAATTCATGAAGTACGAACAATTCACACTGAAAATCCCAGAGAAATAAATCACTCTTGACAACGCTTTACAGTTTGGAGTCACCAGTTACATTACTGTCCAAATACACAACAACGCCTATCCCGTAGGAATGCAGAATAAAGCTCAAAAGTTTTGAAGCAGCACACTGACTTTGCTTTGACCTGTTGAGACACAGTTAACACAACGTTAACTTCTCTCTACACGTCTGCATGACAAACTTCTGAAGAGAAACTTGTTAAAACAGTAAAATCTCTCCTTTTCAAAGTGCTCACCTCATGGCAACTGTTATTTCATCACAAGTGGTGCACATACTGTTCATTGTTGATCATGGTATTACAAATTTTAAAAACCACATCATGCAAATCACATCAGTACCAAATGTGTATATTTTTTTTTTATCAGAAAGAGTGTGAAATGCTTAAAAATGACAGGATGGAGTGATCAGAGGGTGGATGAAGCTCATGTCGGTGGAAGATTTCAGCATCACTTTCACAGCTTTAATGCAGATCTGTGAGCCATGAGGGACGGCTGCCACAAAATGAAGCTCCTCTACTTCTGACACCAGTCTCCTCTCAATAAGTAAAAGAGTTGACACTGCTATAAGTTTGTCTGTGCATGTTTTTAAGAGTAGGATGAATGAAAAATGAAAGCAGAGTCTGTCCACTTTGTCCACACGCAAACACAAAAAGCACGGATGAAATGAAGGTACAGTAAAGATGAAGTGAGTCATGCTGATGCATATTCACATTCTTTAATTCAGGTTTCCTTCTGCATTTGAAGGAAATGTGCCTGCAAAAGAATGTAAGAAGAAAAAGACGGTATGATTACACAACATGGTGACAGACGCATATCAAATTTTGGTTGCAGTTTTTTTTTTTGCATTTACAAAACCTACTTATTCCAACTAAGTCAGCCTAGTCTTGAGTATGGCTGAGCTCACTGATCAGTGATTTTTAGTTTTTTTTTGCACAAAATGTACTGTAGGATTTGTATTGAAATACACAAATATGATTCTTCTATATGTATCATTGAGGGAGGTGGCAAAATACTAATAATTCTGATTTATTGTTTTAAATAAATGAAGCTCTGGTCAAGCTCGAAAATGTTTTAACAATATTATTGTTTCACATCATAACATAGATTTTTTTTTTCTCCTCCCTTCTGAGATTACAGTACTTAACTTTGACTCAAAAAGGATCAAACTGCATTTAAAGCTTAAAATGTGATACATACAAAAGTCTGTGCTGCGAGAAACAGACAAAACATTTCAGAAGCTACCCAAAAAATAAAGTCATCATCCTAAAGGCACCTTAGACAGATATATCCCTGTGCTCGAGTGGTTAAAGGGGTTCAGGGTCGGAAAAAAAAAAAAACAGAAGGGAAATCCTCTAGCTGTCAAAAAGCCTAACCGCTGCATGGAAACAATATATATCGCCACAAGATAGGCTACATAGTAGATAGACAGAGTTTTCTTTGCATAAACGCTTTTCTTACTGATTGTCTAAAATTGTAACTTAAATACACAGGATGCAGATCAAATTACGAGATTTGACCCAATTTCATTTCAAATACTGCAACATATCAAAATGCTCCATGCCTTTCCACCTTAAAACAACTCTCTGTCATTTGCATCTGTGCTGACATACTGCATTTGTGCAACAGGGAATATTTCTAAGATAACAAAACATGCATGCGGGGGGGGGAAAACTTTCTCCTGATCATGCAGATATTGTCTCTGGATTTACACTCCACAGTGGGAGGTTAAAAAGACAACACAAAAATATATAAAACGATAAAACAAAGAGACAGGTTGAATTTAAACTCATGAGTAAAAACAGTGTCCAACAAACTCTGTCCTGCTTCGGTAAAAACAACCCCCCGACACGCTGCTGGAAGAGGTTATCTTCCCCTTCTTCCTGTGTATCCTCTCCCCTACTGAACTCATCCCAAACTACCAGCCCAGTCTGTAAAAGTAATCCTCCGGTGCATTATCTTCATTATCTTCATCATCATCATCAAGTCTCCCTACTCCTCCTTTCATCCCATTTTAGGTCTTCCTTCTCAGGCTGGACAGGCTTGCTCCCCCTGCAGGCCTGAGGTTGGAATGACACTGTATTCCTAACCAGATAAGCAGGGAGATGGTGCCTCCGGTTCCACCAAGGGGGTTAAAATTGGAAAGTCACTGGGATTAATCAGGCAAGTAAGTGGAGCAGGTGCAGGGCTCACACCCTGCTGGTCGGGTGGCAGCGGTAGGTGCAGTTGGACAGAGAGCCGGCTCCGCTGTCGACGTTCGGGGAGCACCCTCCCTCGCAACAAGCCTCTGAGAGAGAAAGAGGACGTGCTGTCGTTACTGTCTGATATGTTACACCAGGTCCATAACTTTAGTTCAGTGAGTGTCAAACAAACAAATAACTAAGGGAAGGGAAGTGAATCTAGAAACTAAACCACAGGTGGTACCTGCATCTTCCTCTGGCAGAGTGAGGCTGGATCCCTCGTGACTGGTGCCCAGCTGGAGACGCCTCATGTGACGGACCACCGCTGTGGCGTTGAAAGCTTGCTGCAGAGGAAAAAGACACACGTGCAGTACAACCCGGAAAACCACAGACTCTCATTCATCTGAAACAGGAAGTCGACCAGCCTAAATCAGCATCATGTCCTTCGCTTGATAGAGGTCATTTTACGACACACCATTGTGCAACAAAATGCAGTTTTAGTCCTTTTATGCTACATAAAATACAGCTTTTCATGGTGGAGTGAAGAGGATGAGTTGATGAGCGCGAGGAGATAATCCTGGCTAGGTTTTTTTTTTTTGTCTTTTCCTTGTCCTCTGGACTCTTCCAAGGCACCTCTTCTCACCAACATCACAAAGCTTGGTAGATGGATACCACTCGTGCATCGCCTCAAAACAGGGTGCATGTCTGAGTTGTGAGCAGTTTGTTTAAAGAATGATTTTTACCTTCTCGGAGTGTTTCAGATTAGTGCAATCAGTGTCCTATTGAGAATCACTCATTCAAACAACTTCACACTCTGCATTGCACTTCCTTGAGTCCTCAGGAACACACTAACTGAGTGTGAGGTCCATCAGATGGACATTCATCTCCTGACCCTTGATGGAGCCTAAAAATGTGTCCCAAATATTTAACAATTCTAACATTATATATATATCATCCAAAATTTAATTGTACTTTGGAATGATTCAGATCAAGATTGTTTTTTTCTGTATTCTCTCGTTGCACACTAAAAGGCAAAACACATGTGGCATACATCAAGCAAATATGAAAATCACAGTGCTTCCAAGATAAACAGGAAGTCAGACCTACCCTCCATTTGCTCTTAGCAAAATTCTTCTTGATCTGAGCGCTGACGGACTCGTGGATGTTCTTCTCCAGAGCAGTATCTCCGGCAATCCTGACAAACAAACACCAAGGTTTATATAATATTCTCCATCTGGATTAGTTAAAACATGTAATCACTGAAGCTAAAGCATGTGTGATAGAGGAGTACAGGACTAGTACCAGGGGTGCTGCAGGGCCTGGTCACAGGTGTAACGTACGTTGGGGTCTTTCTCCATCAGGTGGACTATAAAGTCTTTAGCTATTATGAAAAAAATATTACAAAAGTCAAATGTTGCATTGATGTTGTACTGTTTTTGAGCTGTAAACAAGAGAGACAAATCTTGAAATAATTCCCATATGCCTGAACATTGGCTGCTGCACCAATTGTATAATTCGTTCGAAATGTTGACGAGATCCTCGCCCAGAGCAGGGAAACAAGGACCGAGTCCAAGAGCCAGGACTGAGGAAAAAAACAACAATATGGGATCACTGCCTTGGCTCCTGGACTCAACGTCTGTGGGGTGAAAGGTAGGACTGGATAATATTTACTGTCTGAGAAAACTTGACAGATGTTTGTGCTATTTAACTCTTTGAGTGCCATTGACGTATTTCGACATCATTTAAAATCTGACACTTGAGTGCCATCGACGTAATAATACGTCAAAGTGGTTTTTCGGCAGCAGGTCACCGATCGCGGTCTCCCGCAGCCTGTGAGCAATTTTGGGGCCTCTGGGAGATGTAGCCTGAGCATAAAGAGATGGTATACACCACAGAGATCAAAACAGGAAGTGGAGACGATTGAGATTAGACAGTAAAACGGACGGATTCTGGACAAAAAGTGGTGATTTTGGTGAAAGTGTCCTCTACTCTACCTCTGATAAAACAAGAATGGAACAACATAAAAACAAACATTTTTTTCATGATGAAATATAGAGTCTCTTCTTTCATTTAAGCTATTCAGTGTTGGCAGAGTTAAAATTTAATGTAATTTTCATGTTTTCATGACTGGAAGCAAAGTAAAGACAATAAAGTTGTTTTTTTTATGACGTGTGGGATAAAAAGTCTATATACTGTACATGACAAGTCACCAAATAAATAACTTGATAGATTCTGTACCTGAATCAGAGATATCATCCCAGTAAGGAGAGTCAAACTCGTATTCTGCCTTCAGGATCTGTTCAAATAGTTTGGCGTCATTCTCATCGTAGAACGGAGGATAACCGCACAACCTGAGACACACAGGAAGCCACAGATGTCATGTTTTTAGAAAAGCAGCCAGCATGTGAAACAAGGTGATGGTAATAAATGTGTTTATCCCATGTTACTCACAGAATATAGGCAATGACACCAATAGACCAGCAGTCCACTGCTTTACTGTAGGGTTTCTGAGCCAACACTTCAGGGGCTGAAACAAATACATGAGCAACACTGTCCAACACTACTGATGATTTCAAAATTCAATATAATCATTTGTTCATTCCTTTTTCAAAACAAACCTGAAACTAAAAAAAATAAACAATGACTCAATATTTGTTCCCAAACCCAAAATGAAAAAAAAGGCTAACGACTATTTCTTCTGATTTCCAATTTTGGGCACAAATGGAAAATACAAAAAATGGATACCCAGGGTTTCATCCAATTTGGATTTTCATTTACCGCAAGTTGCATACTGCAGTCCAGCAGTCAGCTGCCTCTCGCAAATTCAAATGAGGTTAAATGAGCCACTTGTCATTTTCCAGTGAGCACATGACAGACGAACAGGCATGTTTTTGCTCTCTGCAAGAGACTGAAAACAATTACTTTAAAAAATACACAGTAAAAATACGTCTTAATATTTTTGGTAATATTCAAACATGTAGTAAGTCCAAAAAAAAAAAACAGTTTCATACAGGAGTTATGGCAAAAGTCCATCTTCAAAGATAGCAGAAGAGGCTTTGTTATTGTGTTTTGGAAGGCAATATGGCCATAAATTTAAAAATATTGTCACTGATATTTACAGTAAAGTACAGAAAAAATGCCAGGGACGTTTACTTTATCCCACAAGTTCAATAAATGAAGTTCTTTAATAAACCTTGTGGAAAAGGAAAAGCTCCTGTCAGCCTCAGAGGCGTTTCAGTGATCACTGTAAAAACGCGACCATTTGCGCTCTAGAAAACGACGAGCGGCTCATTTCTTAACCAGGAATTAAGGAGAGGAGGCTGACTGGACAGCGGTACCCAACAGTGCCCGTGATCCGTTTTTCCATTTTCCATTTGTGCCCAAAATCAGAAATCAGACAAATGACCGGTTATCAGTTTTTCTGGTTGAAAAACGAATGAACACGGATTCAATATCTATATGAGCCACTAAATTTCCTAAGCATTAAAATACCATAATGGCATTGTTGTGCAGATATTGCATGATACAGCATTCACTGATTTATTTATCTTTCCTTACCAACATATCCAGGTGTTCCACACGCTGTCGACATCACGCTGCCTGAGCCCTCGATTTTAGACAGACCAAAGTCACTGATCATGATCTTGGAGTCTTCATCCAAGCTGTAGTAGAGCAGATTCTCAGGCTGCCAGGAGGAGGGACAAAACCAAAACAAGAAGTAAGTCCATAAATATACCATCACACCAATGCAAACACACGTTAAACACTCTCAGTGACGCTCATTTGCAGGCTAACTTTTTAATCCCATCCCATCTCTGGCTTCACACTGACCTTGAGGTCACGGTGCACGATGCCCATATTGTGGAGGTATTTGACAGCATCCAGAATCTGCTGAATGAGCTTACTGGCATCCTTCTCCGTGTAGAAACCCTTCTCTATGATACGATCGAAGAGCTCCCCGCCAGACACCCTGGACACAGAGAGAGAGGTTCAATCATTAAAGCAAAGTGAAGCAGTATGGAGACAACAACCAAAAAAAAAAAACAGACTGGTAACAATGGATGGAGCCCACTGTCTGGTGGACATAAATAAAAAACTTTATTGTTGGTGTTGCAATAGAGGAATAAAGAGTAAAGTCTGAATTATATATACACATTTTAAACATAGTTGTGAACAAATCGAGTTTGAGAGAGTAAAGGCACAAGTGAAACGTAAAATAGTAATTTTGTTAAAGAAATTCCCACTAATCCGATCAGTATTTAGGATCTTGTTTGTTTGTCTGTGGTTATACATATTAAAAATAATAGCTATAATCAAATCAAATCAAATCAAATCAAAAGCCTTTATTGTCATTATATGACAGTGCATACAACGAAATTAGGAGCACTGCTCCAGTTGGTGCTAAGTTAAACGTAACAAAAAGTTAAGTTTAGAGAAAATAAAATAGAAAAGACATGAATAAAATTTGTAAGAAATAAGGTAATATGAACAATAGTAAGGCGCAGGCATTGCTACAAATAAGATTATTGCACACTGCAGAATTTATTATTGCACATAAAGGTAGCATGTATTTGTATTATATAATATATAACATATATGACAATATAATGTTATATAATAATACAGTACATTCAATTTAGTCACAGATGCATATCAGATGTGCAATATTAGATGATTAATTATTATCTAATACATATTAGATAACACTCCTTATTAAAGGTGCTTCAGTTTGATGTCTCCAGCAAACAAATGCATAGAAAGACAAAAAGCCTTTTATTATGTGAGACAAAAATGTCCATGGTGGTGTGACGAAGTCTGCTTGATATTAGACATGTACGCCACTAGATGGAGACCTCTCCCTCTCTAATATTAACACCTACAGACACACCTTGAGCAGGCAAGATGGAAAGATGAAGAGGAAAAAGAAAGGAGCATGAGAACCGTAGGAGGCTGTTTTAAACTGTTAGATCAGATCTATCCCTGCTGGGAAACACAGGTGAGGAGAGAAGACAAAACTTATTTTCAGGAAATCCGATTATGAGGAAACAGATTTATTTTCGGGTAATGGGGAAGTACTTAAGAATTTCCCACTCATCCTTTCCTTGGTATACCCTCCCTCTCTGCCTCTGCCTTTTATGTCTCTGATTTGCAGTTCGCTGTGATTAACGCATAAATGATTTATACCCTCTGGAGCCTCACAGTTAACAGTGTGTCTGATCCCGATCTGTCCTTTCCCTCCTTCTCTCTGACATTTCGGTGGTTGAGGTGGGCGGGAGGCTGACAGGCTGCAGGTGTGACGGCGAACTCCCCACTGGTGTTCATGAGTAGGCACAGCGCAGAGTGTGTGTGTGTGTGTTACACGCTGCAATTAAATGGCGTGTGTGTCGTGCAGTGTGTGGGAGACTGAGAGACACACATCACACAAACCCACACACGTAAATACTCACAGTTGCATGACAAGGTAGAGGTGTGATTTACTTTCAAATATCTCCTCCAGAGATACGATGTTGGCGTGTTTAATCCTGTGAAGGCAAGAAGAGAATATAAGACATTAAATTAAATTCAGTATTTGATGGGCTTTGTTCAGACAGTCAGTGTGTGAATCCTTCCAGCAGTCACATGTGCTGCCCTGTGTGGAGACATCCAGCTCCCTAATTGGCTGAACTCTGTGGTCTTCAGACCCGTGGGTGAAGAGATGACTCACAGATTGGTGTGATAACAGCGTGTATCATACCTGTGTTACACTCAGTGGCCACTTTATTAGGTACAGCCATGTCATTTAATACAATACAGCTGCTCTGCCATAAATTTGACTGTACAAAGGCTGTAAAACTGAGCTCGACAGGAACCATGAGAGTGGACTTTTGAAGCGTACTGGACGGCATCAGCATGTACAGACGTACCTAATAAAGGAGCCACTGAGTTTATGTCAAACTTCGTCTCACACACTCATTAGAAATATGCTAAATCTTAAGGTGTGAGAACTAGACACAACTCCCCCACCTTCATAAATTCAGTGGTTTATGTTGATTTATTTTTACAATCATTAGAGCTACTCTAGTAACATTTTCAAGGATTCAAAGTGTTTATTGTCATATGAACAGTGAGGAAACATGTTTCTCTGTACAATGAAATACTTCCTTTGCTATCCACATTGAATACTGAGCAATAAAGTGTAAAAATAGATAAAAAAAAAATAAAAAAAATAGATAAATAAAAGCAGCTTAAAGAAAATAAGGCAACAATGTGCACTTATTTGTGCAATGTATACTTAATACTTTGCATACTTATGTTTACATATCTATGCTCTTTAATTTTGTAGATTTTTGTATATGTTGTATTGTTTAGAGTGTTTGTTGTTTGCATTTTTGCATTATTCTGCACTGTACACATTTTTTTAAAAAACAAAGCTTAAATCTCCTCACTTTTTCCGACTGTGTATGGCAACTGTTGTATAAGAATTTCCTTCGGGATGATTAAAGTTTTATCTTATGTGATAAAAATATGTAATATATTCAGTAAAAAAAAAAAACAGGCTGTACTAAATGAAGGTTTGGGTATTAAATGTCTCTCACTGTGTTCAAAAACATCATGGCATGAATATAAAAAAATATCCAATGACACGCAGCCCTAGAAATGTGAAACCTTGCTGTCTCATAGAGCATCTGCAAATATTTTGTTATAATATTTGTGTGTAATTTACCTCTGTATCTGGACTATGAGCGTGTGACTTGAGGTATAGCGGGA
The DNA here is from genome assembly GCA_029721515.1 of Synanceia verrucosa. Lineage (NCBI taxonomy): Eukaryota > Metazoa > Chordata > Actinopteri > Perciformes > Synanceiidae > Synanceia > Synanceia verrucosa. Next base: position 5,642,735 of record CM056552.1, on the reverse strand, counting down.
CAAACACGACACGAACCTACGTGTCTGAGCTGTACTGAAGGTAACCGTGTACAGTATGAGTCAGCATGAGCTCACGCTGGATTACGGCGATGACTCTTATCCAGATTGTAACAATACATGGACACCTTCATTCATCTGCTTAGCTCAGTGTGGAAGGAGAGATGGACCCAGTGGAGGATGAATGATGGATTAAACCTGCAGAGTGAGCTCAAGCATGCACTTTCACACACAATTACTGAAGGTCAAAGACATGCAGTAAAGGTGCATTTAATTGGTGTTTCTGCGCAGGTGTGTGGGTGATGAATTCATGGAGGAAACAGTCACTGGCGATTGTCAGAGAGTCGACTATTGAGGGCTGGTGAGTCATCTGAACATAGAAGCTTGCAACGACTGCGATCTGACATCTGGGTAAAAGTGGCAGATCTGCTGATTCTTTAAAGCATATTTTGTTCAAATAATTAAACAGTTGATTCATATATTTAAGAGTATTAAATATAACGGTATTAAAAATCTTCTTCTTTTAGGTGTTTATTTTGTTTTTTTAGCTGTGACACAAATGATATTTGGTTTCCAGAGAGCCGGCCATGAATGAATGAATGCTTCTTACAAAATCTGTAGCGTCTTTAAGCTCCTGTGGTATCTTTTCAATAAGTTTGTGGTCAGAAAAACTAAATTATCTGGAGTCTACCAGTAATTGACATCGACCCACTTGACATTTCTAAATTCAGGTATGCTATACAGCCATTAATAAGTCTTTCTTCCTCAGCATCTTTACACCGACTCCTCTGACTGGCACGACTACAAGTTAGCGCAGTGCGATTTGTCACTGTTTGAGTAAATATTTGGTTGAGATAAAATGGGAAGATGATAAACAGCCAGCTAACCATTGTGATGATATCATATGGCTACATTAGCAGTAGATCATACTAGCAGTAGACTGGGAGACCATCTAGCAAACAGTAATCAGAGCATGGATGAAGCTCATCTGGCTGCCTCAACACAAACCGACCATTAGACACTATATTAACAATAAACTAACTTCTTTTCATATTCAAATCAAAACACTGTCACAGGCGCTTTACGCAGGCTGGAAACATTAAATAAACATCAATAAATTACAGCTGGAGACATAACAGAGGTCGTAAGAGAAAAGTCAGGATGACGGGTTTGGCTCATCACAGGAAGGAGGAGCAGAGATAGCGTGGGCCGTATAACGTTCTGCCACCCTTTCAGCCTCAGCATGTTTATCACAGAATAATATTTTGCGTGCCGACTGTGGTCGAACACGAGGGAGCAGGTTCACTTCACTGTAAATACTCAGTGTTGTGGGGAGGGACAGGGAAGTAGACAATAAGTAGTGTAAGTGATCCAAAGGGAGGAAGTTAAGATATTCTGCTCACAATCACACCTTTTCAAAGTGTCAGAAGACATCTGCTGCTGGAAATAATAAGACTGATGCTGAATCTAAACAGTAGCGCTGCGAAACGTAAAAACAATGATCTGAAAGACCGCAGAGCTGACGGTGACTTCAGCGTCAGGTTATAAATCTCTTCAGCTTCATGCCTTTCACGTTACGCGCTCATTTGATCCATTGCTAATATAAAAATACTGATTAATGCAGCTTTGTTGTGAGGATATTTAGCTTAACTTGTTAGAATGAGTGGTGAAACCAGTCTCCACAAGCTTCAGACAAAGCAGACGAGCCATGATTTTCAGGCCAAGTTTACCTCAGTTTACTCCATCTGACAAAACTGTAACTGCTAACTAAACCCCGCCGCTCTCATTCCTCCAGCCTCACCTCAGGAGGCATCATAGCTGTATACTGGCGAGAGTTGTGTCTCCTGTAACCCAGGCAACAAGAGCTCTAAAAATAACTTGGGACCCAATGTAGATCAGCCATTTTCACCATGGCCTGTAATTCCCCACATCTGAGGAGAGGTACCTTTGAATTACAAGGAGCGATACTATCACTCGTCTTTGTCTTTATATAATAAAACATCTCTCTTGCACAGGTGGAGAGAAAGCTTGTGCATGGGCTGAGTGAGGCGTATTGACGAGAGGTAGATTTTGCAGGTGTGAACCAGGTCTGAAAAGTGAAGCCAATGCAGAAATACCTTAAATTTGCACTCTTTCTAACAGCAAGCAGGAGGCTACTCCTCTGATTGTATAGAAGTCTATGAGAAAAAATGACCCTACTCACTTGATTTACCACCTCACTAAATATTGCAAACATGAGTTAATGGTCTCAGTCTCTAGTTTCCAATCTTCTCCATTGCATGATGTTCAATAAGTAAATTATGGTCCCATTTAGCATCAAATAACTGATAAAGCAGGGTTAGGGTTAGGGTTAGTCAACTCAAAACTTCTCAATCAGGGTTTGGCTGTACTCAGATCCACTCTCTTGTGTTTCCTCCTGGTTTCCTGGTTGCAAAAAAAAAAGATGGCCACGGCCAAAACACAGAACTTGACTCTGTCCTCTTTATACACAGCCTAAGCTAGAATCAAGGGTTATGGTGTTTTCACGTGTTTTGGCAGATTATACTTAAGAAGTTGACTGTATTGCTTTTATTGTGAGGGCTTAAGTTAAAGTTTTGCAAATATTTACAGTTTCAATGACAAAAAAAATTGTCACCCCTATACGTGGGAGGAGAATATTGTTGTGTTGAAGGTAATAAAGATTACAACATTGAAATGTTACTCAAAAAAGAAAAACAGCTGCTGTATCTTGTTTTTTTCAGAAGCTGCTGATCAGGTCAGTTCACAGGATATGTGGTCAACAGGTGTTTGGTTTTTCCAGATTAACCAGGAAATTATCTCTTGAAATACAAGCTGGAGTTGAGGAATTTTCCACCTGGATGGCTCCAGGCCAAAATAAGTCAGAGAGGTTTCCTTTTCAGTAATGTGAGTGGCCCTCTGGGCTGAATGTATGGATCTCAGCTCAATATGGTGCATATTACGTGCATCATATTACTGCAGGATATATCATATGTGACATATGTGATATCTAGTAATGTGATATAACTCACATGATGCAGTAATGGAGATACAATGATGAAAAATTTACCAACTTGAACCTTGTGGCTAGTATTTCAGATGCTACATGTCGCTAAGGTTCGTGGTACGACACAGGCATGCATGTTGTCATTATGCATCATGTTATATTGACTAATAAAGAAATATGACTGCTATTTAGTTCACTTACTTGTGCAGGACTGCTATCTCATTCTCAATGCTGTTTTCCTTTCCCTCTAAAGCCTTCTTGGGGATACACTTGATGGCCACCAACTTCTGAGTCCTCTTCTCCTCAGCCAGGACCACCTCAGAGAAAGCTCCCCTGAAACACAAACACAAAGGTCCGTCAGAGCTCAGTTCATTCATCTTCAGCTGTTAAAGTCAGAGCTCTTCAAGTGCCTCTGTGACAGGAAAAAAAAGGAAACTCCTGCTTTCATGTTAAACTGTCCAAACTTTCACTTTTCAACTTGGCTTCTTACATCTAAGAGCTGGTAGAAATTCAAGCACACTGATGCCAGATTGTGTTTATTTTTAAATTCATCCGCCTCCTGAAGTCTTTGGGTTGCTGCTGAGTCAAGTTCTGGATGAACGACAACTTGGTGGGACGATTTGGAAGCACCAATATCAGTTTTATCTTGGTGACAAATTCTGATACAAGCCCAAAACGGTTTTAAAGTTAAGATTTAAAGTGATGCCCATCAATCAACTGGATGGCCACATTGTCATTCTGTGAAAGGTAACAGGCGTCTTTATTTCTTTCAGCATGTTTCACTGATATTAATAATAATATTAATACTGATGTGAAATAACTATGTGGAATACTGACCCACAATTACAGGAAGTTTACACTAAGACACGGTACAGGAAGGGAAGAAACCTTCTGGGAGGAATAATGATTTAGTCAAGCATGAGCAAAGTGTGTGACAAATGCTGTAGCATAACATCCTAGCAACATCCAGGCAGTTAATATAATTTAATTAGGAAATAATGCCTACAGTGGTATGTATGAAATCCCTGGAGGATTAGGCAACAGTTTCAGTGCGTTGAAAATAACCCACAAGTTGTCTTTTGATCACAATCACAAAAATACTACTAATGTTTATGTGTTAATAAAGCTCAATATGCATTAATAATAAACCTAAATATGCAGCTTTTCCGTGATGCAATATAGTGAAAGGGTGAAAATGGGGCATGTTTATTGTGAAATAAGAATGCCTTTCTTGATTTCTCGGTGCCATTTGTATGCCATGTACGGTTTTGTACACATCTGTGTCATGTTGTGCATCTTCCCGAGAGACTCAAATGCAAAACTTGTGTATCCTAGAAACAAGACCGTACACTGCATACAAGTCTTATGGGATGGATTGCAGAGACAGGATAGATGCGTACTGTACCACTTGTGAGCATTCAGCACACAAGACTGTTGTGTGACTGCAGAGTCTTTTTTTGGTTTAATTAAGATGAATTCACAGTTACGCCTAGTGATGTGAATGTGCGGCACTGTATATATGCATTTAAAGACCTGAGGAGTTCAAAGTAACATCGACAACTCAAACCTCATCTGAAAAAGGGGTGAGAGTGGTTGCATTTTTACAGGCAAGTTTGCATCAGACCTTGCTCACACTTCCTCTTATGTGTTGCTACCACACAGCCACTGACTCCACATCAACACACGGTGAACAAATGCATGTTTGTTTTGGAACGGACGATTACCTAATCAGCATCAGTGCTGCCAATAAGTGTTGGCAGTACCAGCATCTGCAGTCTCGTTTCTGTCCCATCAGTGTGATAGGAAGGTTGACGGAAAGGAATCATACAAAGATGCTAAGACAAGACAACCTTACACTTATTGGTGCACCAACTGTAGAAATATCTCCTGAAGTCATGTCATTAAAACATAACGTGTTCCTGTGAGTGAGGAGTGAATGTCAGCTGTCTAACAGTATCACTTCAGCCACATTTAGCTTTATGTGTGGGCAGAGAGGAACCACAGTCATCCAGTCACCAGGTTTGCAGATACTTTATCAGCCTTACAAACAAGGAAGGACTGCATGGTTCCATGCCAGACCAGAAAAGAAAGTGCATGACCTAGAGAGCACAGCTCCCCTATGAACAACACCCTCAACTGCTGTCCGGAGAGAAGAACATCCTGTGGGCCAACATTCAGTGTATGTTGATGCTTTTCTTTTTCCATGCAGCATAGGAACCAGAATCATTATTGATGTTTCGATGCAGACACATCTGAACTTACGTACAAATCTGATCCACTGAACCAACAAATTTGTCTGGTGCTGCAGAACTCTGAGCAGCAACAACATCCAGGAAATGCTGCATATTTGGCAAATGTCCCATGACCCCAGCCGCATGTCAAGAGATCCCACAAGGGGGCTCCACTCCAAGATTGAGAAACTATTACTTACACTATTCAAAATATATATTCAGTATCTAGTTCCTAATTTAATTTATCCAGAGTACCTGACATAAGACTTCTCCAGTGTTGTTAACCTCAAAGCCACCAGAACACTGAACCCATTTCCTGATCAAAGGAACAATTATCCCAGGAGCGAGGCCTTGCGGTCACATCTCAACAAGAAAGTAAAACTGTCACAGAAAGGCCATTAGCTTTGGCAGGAATCCAGCTGTGTGGAGGAGGCTGTCAGGGCTGCAAATTCCTCTGCAGCATCTGGAGGATTTAGTTGACATTCTCCATGCTCCAACTGAGGGGCTCTGGGGAAGTTTCAAACAGAGGTTCACACAAACATTAGGAAAATCTGAGAACACTGATGAGTCTTTGACTGTTTGCAATCAAGCCCCTTCCAGTGGCACATATTTGTCTTGTGAAGTAATGAAATAAGTTTCCCCAAACTGCAGCCAGTGAAACAACTTCAGTCCTTTACCTCGACTTCCTGTCAGAAAATGACACTGACAGTGTTTTTTCATGTTGTCCCAGAATAGACTTCCTTCTTTCTGAACATCAGTGAAATGCAGGGTGACAGTTCCGTTGCTTTAAAACAGGTTAATTCTTCTTATTGTTGACCACTTTGATTATGTTTACTCTGGGCATGATAGCAATAAATATATTAAACTATTGGCTGACAGTGGTCTGCTGGTTCTTAGAAGGATTTTCATTAGCAATGATGAGGAGGAGGCGAAAAGAATCATACTATGTTTTATGACGTGTGGGGAAAAAAACACATCTAAAGAACATCTTAACTTAGGAAAATTATAGAGAACTTAAAGAGGATCGTGTCTAGAGGCACAAATTACAAAACTCTAATGAGATGGTTAGGGTTAGGCAATGTTTTGGTTAGGCTAGGTCATTGAGCAGGTCTCACAATTTTTCGCAATTTACTGGTTATCTAGATAGAGAGTACAGATAAGTTTGATTTTCAGTTCGGTTCCCTGTTAGAAAGAGCTGTCAGACAGCAAAGACTGAAAACACTCCAAATATAGTGTACACTTAAAATGGATATTGATTTTTAAAATACATTTTGCAGCTGGCCCCGTCCACAGCGCTTTCTCGCTTTACTTTGTTTCTCCGTACGGGGAGTGCATACAGTCACCTACTGTAATTAATACACAGCTTATAGATAGATATGCCACACAAGCCCACTTCAAAACACCCTAACTATCCCTTTAACTCTGTCCCATCTCTCACTGACTCATCCCAGTGCCTTTGTACAGATTATGTTGAAGAGCCATAATAATAAACCATAAATAAGTTAACTAGTGGTTAGTTTGTACTATATTTTTGTTTTCTATTGGATTTATTGGGATTATTTTTCAGTGTCTTCTTATGTTTTTGTTTTATTCAATTGAAAAATATTCTTAAGTTTAAGGTTAAAACTGATGTAACCCATTGGTTATTAATAAATGGGTCAGTTTTTCTCAGACCTACTGTTGCTGACTATTGTTTTCTCTTTCAGTAATATCACTTGATCAAGCCTTTTCTATTATTCCATGCCATAAAAAATAAATAAGCCATAAAAGTCTGTATGATTCATGCTGATATTCAAGGTTGAATACTCAAGGTTGCAGTATCGGTATCGTATCGGAAGTAAAAGGTTGTATCGAGACAGCCCTAGCTATAATATTACAGCAGAGTGGGTAAACTTTAATATGGGTTAAATGCAGTATATGTAATAAAGTCATTCTTCTTCTTCATTAAACTCTAAGGTCTGTGTCCAGCTGTGGGACGGATGTTTCCTTAACCTTGGTTGATTAGAGAAAAATTACCTTCTAATGGAGGAAAAAAAAAGACCACTCAAAGGTCAATTTCTACTCTGCTCCAGAGAGTCTGATGAACATAAATGTGATGAATATTTGATGCTGAGTGCGGAGTAGAGTGGTGAGTTTGCTGAGAACTTAATCCCAGCCAAGGTTCCGTCTGGATTATGAAGTAAACAACTGTGTTTGCTGAGCTGTTCCTGTTCCTAACAGGACATTCTTATCACATGTGTCCAGGAAGAAGAGAGACACGCGCACACACACACACACACACACACACACACACACACACACCACTAAACCCTAAATAAACAGACGCTTACTGACACTATCCAAACAGCAGGGCGTGTTCTCACAAATTCACTGTTCAAATATGTTACACAAGAGTTTAAATATAGATAGGCAGGCAGCGACAAAATGTAAATGTCTGGAGCTTCCAACAGAGCAAATATTTACAAGCCACTGAAACAACATATATTCCAGTGATGGACACGGTGCTATTGTGCTCTAATGCCGTATCCAAACACTTTGTATCCTGCACAAACAGAGGATATGAAGTGGATTTCACTGCTCTTAAAGTTCAAATGTGAACACAGTTATCTCACTCTGCGCTTTATTACATCACTCTTTTGTCTCTGAGTAAGCGGCTTGCTTAAAATACAGGCTTGGCGTTGCTGCGTTTCCGTCGCAACAGGCAACCTTTTCATGTGTGCATCCCGCGATGCCTCACCTGGTGCATCAAAGGAGTTCAAAACCAAGGAATTAGGATCTCACAGGCTATCATGCACACATTTGTGCTCAGTCACGTATCCAAATACAGAATATTAATGTAAAAATATAGCATAATTATAAGAGGCTGTGGTTACATCCACACAGATAAAACCAGCCGAGCTCTGATGATTTATGACAAAAACTGTACACACGTTATGACTGACACACTTTTACATGTAATTATCACAAGACAAGTGAGGCCCAGTCTCTGTGTGCCCTTACAGTCTCAGTGTTTGTCCTTTGTTACCATCTGCCATGTCACATTGTCTGTGCCAATGTGGACATAAACAGCTCACACGCTGTGCTAAAGTAAACTCAAATATTACAGATAATTCATTCATAATAAAGTAAATAAAGAAGCTTCCCTCATGTGTTGCTATGCTGTTTTGAGAATACAGAGATGACTAGACGATGTGTTTTTCCCCCTAAAAATCCCACATTTCTCCAGCTCCAACCTTTTTGTGCCATCTGTCCTGCTGAGAATATGGTCAAGAAGGTATGAAAGCAGATGACAAAATGGTAACTGTGGAAAGGTCAGAGCGACATAGGGAAGGACCATCTGGTCCAATCAGAGCTGAGAGACACCCAACTGTGATTCTGGCCCTGAAACATAAAAAGACCAGCTTTGCTTTGTGGGCCCTCCAAACACAGATCTGCAAAACCAAATATAACAGTCTGAGAGTTAACACAATGCATAAGGACTCAGTGTAAGTAAGCACTGTGAGCTACTTTTAATTTTACTCTCTATTGCAAAACAGTGCTTCAAAAATGTATTCTCCTCCACTCAGTGTAAGGTGTTTAGCACTGCTGCCCTAAATTTACAGTATTGACGATTACCACAATATATTTTATGTGCCTGTAATCCATCAGTATGTGCAACCTCTCTAACCAAAATTATATATTTAATGCTAATATATAATTCTTGTTGTTAACCATGGATTTTAAGATTTACTGTTTAAAAAAAAAACAGAAAAATAACATAGTACATTTTTTTGATTGAGATGCCAAATCGCAGTTATTTCCTGTCATTCCTGAACAGAAAAATGTGTTTCAGCGATTGTATGTTATTCTTCATTATTTATGACTTCTCAGAGAATTCCAGGGTTCTGGCTCAAATTTGGGTATAAAAGGTGCATTTAGTTCAAAATAGTGAAGAGTAGGAAACGCAATGAGAAAGAACAAGTCTGAATTAAAGCTCTTCATGATGTTGGAGGCTCTTTGAGACAAATAAGAAATAGGATAGTCCAATAAATGTGTGGAAAACTGTATTTAAGAGGGAGACATACAAGTTTATGAGGATAACATAACAATTCTGTTTGGATGTTGGTAAAGAGCTGAGACTTTAACGCTGCTAGAATCAATACTGTTATGTCAACAATGGATTAAATGACTTATTATAAACCACAGAGATTTATCACTCCATGACTTTCACATACACAACCTGCTGGGCCACACATCCAGTCACTGTTACTGAAGCACTTTGAACTTGGATCCTGTGTTTTCCTCTGAGTAAAGTTACATATGTGCAAAAAAAAACCCTGCAATTGCAATAAAAGAGGGATATATTTGGCATACTTTGATAACAAATAATCTGCTGGTACCGTCTTGTTTCACTAACTCTCATCCTAATAAGCTCTTAATACCAGTTGCCATGGTGATGGTATGTTTTACTCACTGCCAGTAACTGTGGCTTTTGGCTTCTCTAAAAACTATGGCTCACCAAGAGGGCCATATTAAGAAATAGAAAATATAAATATTATGTCTTGACATTAGTTGCAGTATGCTGATGTCGACATCCTCCGTTCCTCCCCAAATACTTTCTGTACATCTGTAAACATCAATGTGGGAATGACTAACTATTTACATTTGGACATCTGGTGTTAACATTAGATACTGTGACACATTAAAAAGACACATTTTATAAAGTGTTTAACATTTGTAAATGAGTAAAAAGCAGACAACTGTAAATGTGGGTACACATAATAATGTTTTGACTTTGTTAATAGCCGGCATGTGATGTGCATCATGGTTGTGCAATGGGATCTTATACATTGCAATGCAAAATATACATTTTGTGCCCAGATCACAGGACCGAGAATAGTTTTATTAGGAACTATTTCATAATTAGAAGGAGGCTCTTGTATACAGAGAATAATCCATTATGCATCTCTCTGCACTGACTCTTTCAGCTCATTGTTTTTGGTTTATATATTTGTGCATTTAGTAGGTCTGTCCAAAAGTTCTCAACAATTCATTTTCCAGCAGAGGTATGGGACTCTCTGACAACCCCCACCTGACACCAAAGACCAACCAACTTAGCAAGTACCTGCTAAAGAATGACAAACATCTAGCGAGTGAAACAGAAATGTTTACTTAAAAAGACTCAAAAATGCAGCTAAAAGCAGAGAGCATGTGCCAGACTTAAAACACTCCAAGCAGCAGGCATCCGGAAACATGACTCTGAAGGAAGTGGGGAGTAAGGTAATAGTGTGCTTACACTATTAGCCGTTTAGTGGCTCAATTAATGCCACTTAATTCCACTTACTGAAAGGAACTGCTTTGAAACACACACACACACACACACACACACACACACACACACACACAGGAAAAACAATATCACTATCCAAATCGTATAGTGGATTGTAATTAGGCTGCAAAGCTGAGATCTTGCCTCCCTGAGGATTTCTAGGACCAGAGATAAAAAGCATAGGGAAAGTCTTCTCAAGCCAGCTTGCTGATATTGGACAGCTTGTAACGTGGAGAGTACGGGCAATAAGGGATTATAGGAATTATGGAAGACTGTGGGAAGATGTACATGACAAGCCCGCAAGAGTACTTAAAATTGTTAGAGGGGATATATTGCTGTGAGCAGATGGAGACGTATAAGTGGGCCAGACAGTGGGCATGGATGTGTGTGCGTATTCCAGGAACTGCAGGCTATGCCATGCTGAGCTGTGCCGTGCTGAGACGCAGGCTTCTGTTCGAATTAGGTCAGGGCGAGGCTGAAGGGCTGAGGGTGCCATAAGCGGGGATGGATTTTCAGGATTGGGTTGGGAATTGTTCCAAGTTGCCATTTTATTTCCAAAACAAAGGCTAAACTGTGCTAAAGTGCTACGAGTGCTGGCGTGTCAGAATGAACAGGATTCAGTCTCAGTGGCTGAATTGATTTTATGTTCCTGTAACGTAGCCATAGTCTTAACAACTTCTGACCACTGAATCAAAAAGATGCAGCAGCGACTAACAAGCCTTACTCATAACTCCTGAGACTGAATTACCAGGGTGGACATGGTGACATGTTGTCCTGCATGTGCTCTGTGGCAACTGCGTGAACCTCCTCCTCTTTAACAGAGGAAGGTCTTAGCTCTATCTCATCCTACAGCTTAGACTCCATCAAACCTTGTAACAAAAGACAAGCTAAGCACAGCAAATGATAGTCATTGAATCTTTTACAAAGGTGTGCATGTGGTGCACCCTTTGTGGAGAAACAGACGTGATTAAGGGAAGATAAAGACAAAGGGATAAGGGATATCACAGTAATAAAATGAGATACATGTAAAATGTACAAATACATATAACATAAAGAGAGGAAGAGTTAGGAGACAGAAAATGAGAAGCACAGAGAGAGACAGAGATGAAAAATAGATGAAGTGGGACAGCTCTCACGCTGGGAGACTCACCTGCTCTATAAAGGTGGCCGTTTCCTTTTGTCGGAACCACTTTGTTAATCATCATTTTGAATTCCTTTGATTCTGACTCGGCACACCAACACTGAATAATGAAGGAGAAACAAAAATAGTACGCAAAAAGAAGTTGGGGTGGACTCAAATTCTCTCAAACCCCATTTCTGGGCTCCTCGCCATGTCTGCACCTGAAAACATGGTGACAGATGGATGGGTGGTCACCGGCTGCTTTGACTACTAACAATCTGGACATCAGGAATATAGACGTCACTGTAATGAAGCAAAATTTAACAGGGATTCATATATATATAAAGTAAAAGTGGCACATCTTATTGGCATCAGGCAATAGTTAAAATACATTAATATGTGTCAACATGTTTGTGTTATTGGTGTTTAGACTGATTCAAAAGGATGCACTACACTAAGTAGGTATTCATTTTGTTTCTGTTTAAATGTGACAATAGCTACATTCTGGATGGACAACATTCACAATCCTCATTCTCTTTTTGTGATTCTGTCGTATTAAACTTCCTGGAACATCTTTTTCAGACTTTAACTAAAAATTCAGACATCCGGCTGACATCACTCCTCCTCCTTCTACTACTTCGTTAGCACAGCTGTTGTGATGATCACTGGGCTCTGCTGCTGGATAGAAGAGCTGGAGTGGAGTCTGGAACGGACTGATGGTATTGGAGTGTTTTATCAGAGATTTTAGATGCAGGCTGATATAATCTAATACTCGTTTTTTTGCTGATATAGAGCCGATATCCGAGCCTAGAAATCTAGACTAGCGGCAAAAAATATTTTTGCCTTGCAGGATGGGCTAGTGGCGCACCATAGGAGATAATCCTGGCTCAGACAAGAATCCGGTTGGCCAATCACAACGCTCTATCTGCGTAGTGAGTCTTTGGGGCGAGCGTAGCACGATGACGACACAGCTACGTGACGCTGGAGACGAACTGGCTGGCTAACGAACAGCGGCCGTTTGAATCGGCTCTGTCATCGATTTAAGAAGAGTTAGACTTGGGCTTTTCTTTGAAAGTTGAGCAGAAAGAAGCACTCAAGTCATCTGTTTTAAAGAAGGATATATTTGCTGTTTTGCCGACTGACTACTATGCCGACCGGTTACGGCTAAAGTCTAATATACCAGCTGGCTCCACCGGTAGCTAAAAGGAATACGTCACATTGTCCATTGATCTGATTGGTCAGAGCGCTGGCCTGTTACAGTTTGAACGACAACGGGTAGTCCGACCCACAGGCTTCAACTCCGCCTATGGACTGCCCACAGACTACACATTTGATGTTATAGTCTGGCTTGCCAGGCTACCGATATCCCATATTAATATCGGATCGGGACACCATAGTTACATTAGGTAACTCGCTGTGTATGCTATTGTGTCTTGCACTTTTCTAACAGTAAAATCAATCATCTGACTGTTTGTGTCATATTTTATTAAAGCTCATGAGCTTCATAAACATAAATACTCAGCTCTTTCTGTACTAATGAATTGTTTCATACATAGTTCCAAAGTTAAAAGAAAAAAAAAATAAACCTCTGACATTTGCATTGAGTATCTGCATTCATTTTTCCATGAGTTAATTTAAGTGCATTTGACATTAAGCCAGAGTCAAAGCCTTGCCTCTTGTCACACTATACATAGTCTCCCAGTGATGTCTCTGCAAGTACAAGTGCACACACAAACACTTGTGCATGCAGACACAAACACAGACACACATCCCAATGGTTGTTGAATTATTGAGCCTTTCCACTCAGAAACAGAAAGCATTCAGCCCGAGTTGTAAGTCAGCGTTAAAACCTATGTAATGTAGCCGAGAGGCACCAGTGTGAGGGCACAAGTGGAGCAAACGATTCCTCTTTTGTCCCAGCTCAGACTGCATTTATCTGTGAATCAACAGAATGTGAAACATCAGCATACTTGTCAAATGAAAATGCGGAGCGCCAAAATCACTGGTCTTTAATCTTTGTGGTCTCAAAAGGCAATGAAGGAGATGAGCTGAAGTCGTGATGCACAAAAATGCCTGAGAAAGGTTTTAATGAGATATCTGCAGTCTGTCAAATCAGAAATAACAGTATGTGGGCGAGAGGGCTCCTTGATTTGTAAAAAAAAAAAAAAAAATAAAAAAAAAAAAAAATGAGAAGACGTGTGACGAGTGGGTGCTTCGTGTTCATTCAGAGAGAGACGGGAACACTGGAGGCAAAGGTCATCAAGAAGAAAAAAAACACAGAGATGAGACATACAGAACATCTATGATCTAATTACAAACATATGCACTCAAAAAAACAGACGCACAACTATAACCAAACAAGTGCTGTTTCTCTCTCACCCACACAAACTACTCTTCCAAAATCAATTCTTGCCAATAAGCCGATCATACGGCCAGCGAGCGCAGGGGCTGCTGGGTCAGCGTTCAACATGAGTGACAGAAACAGGCGGGGGCCAATCCATCAGGCCAAACGATTTTAGATGATTACACCACGCTCATCTACCCTCCACTTCCTCCCATACCCCGTCCCTCCATCCCCTCTGTGTTTAGCGATGTATTATGGGGCTGAAAATACTGAGAATTTCCCCTTGTTGCTCTCGGCATTCATTCAAATGTCAGGAAAGGAAACATGGCCCACTTGTGCAGTTTGTCATCAGCAAAGCCGGCAGCACAGTGTGGGAACGTTGAAATAAAACAACAACAAAACACAAAGCTGATGTTGAAACATCTCCTTGATATCATACTCTGCAGTATTAGACGTCAATATTACAGGACATACATGTTTATTCTGAATGACCACATCAGAGTTGATCGAGAAAGCAGAATTGATGCTAAAAATGCTGAGATACAGAGTTACAGCAAAATACAAATAATATCAATATCCATTTTCCAAATACGTGACCTGTTAATCTATAAACAGGAGGTTTGAATGATGACATACTGAACAATGTATGCTACAGAGAGCAGGGTCAATATTTGAAATAAAGCCAAAGGGAGCGCCGGGGAAGCCAAACTTTCTAAACAAAGTCTGGATGGATGGGTGCGTGTATGACATGCTATGAAAAGGGTTTTATTTTTGTAATTTTTTTGAGCAAAAAGCCAGCAGAAATTTAACTGTAAGAGTAGATTATACTATTTCTTACTGACAATAACTCAGAAGGGATCAATAGCTTGGCCTTATGCTTAGCTTCATGTCCTGATCCCGGTATAGTGAAAGCTTAAAAATGGAGCTGAGGTGGTTTTTAGACTGGACTGGACCGAGAAAGAAAACAAACAGTTCCACAATCTTGATTTTATGAATTGTGCCTTTTTCTATTTAAAGGGAAGTGTTTTTTTTTTTACAAATTGGACATTATTTCTGGGATAAAATACTACCATTTACTCACCCATTTCACTTTGGAGTCAGTTGGAGTATTTCCAATGATGTTGGATTTGACAATATCCATTTAACAGGAGTGAATGGGGCACTGAAATGCAGCCAGTAAATGACACAAACTTGACCATTTCTCAAATAGCAGACATTTAATAAGATGGGCTACACTGTTAATATTCTCATTTGAGTCAGGAGTTGTCCGTAACTTGAGAAAATTCAATCTGTGAACAGACTCTACTTCCTGTGTGTTATAGTTTACTAAGGACCCCTAGTGCCCACCTACGTGTCCTTCACAGTGCCTGAACTAAAATACTTATTTGTAATGTTGTCACATACGCATACATGCTTTGTTTTAGTTCAGTTTACAGATTGAATTTTGTTTTTGAGAATTAAAAAAAAACAAAAAAAGGCACCTCCCCTTTAATCTCATTATTATTTGACACTTTGGTGATACTGTCTTTGTCAATAAAGCACTGAATTGAACTGAGAGTGTGACAGAGTGGAGAGAGAGAGTGGCCAGGACAGATTAACGTATGCAAGAGAAATGAGAAAAGAAGGAAGGCAAAAGGGGATTTGAGTTGATTGCAGTGACAGTGCCGCTGCCTGTGTGTGCATTATTAATTCCCATCTGTTTTGATTACAAAAACATGTGGCAGCAGATGGGGATTCCAGTGCCACTGACATCTGGATTTAAGTCCCTGTATCATTACTATTTATATCACTTAAGTCAGACATTTGAAAGAAATACTCAAACGTCACAACAATTTGTTTGTAATTACATATGAGAACATCATTTGAAGTATTTTTCTGTTGCACGGTCAACATATCAGAGAGAAACATGAGCGCATTCATGGACAAACATCTGCATGTGTGTCAATTTTTCTGTTTTTATATAAAAGAGGGAGCGAGTTCATCTCTTGCCCAACGCACACATATGCACCCGCTGGAGGATTATTAATAGCAAATCAAAAACTTTGTTTCCATAGTGACTCTTTGAGTCCATTATGGAAAGTGTCTCCTGTTGTTACCAGGACAACAATCTAGCAATGGCGAATGAATGTGGTGCACAGCTGAGTGATGCGGTGAGCTGGTGATCTCTCCATAAACAAGCTCGGCATCAAACTGGGGGCAGGTGGACGACTGGAGGGAATCTGACGATTTCAGATTTCAGTTGTGCTGATCTGCATATACAAGACAAAAGTGGCGTACACATATATATATATATATATATATATATATATATATACACTTTTGTCTTGTATATAAGGTGAAAGTGTCCTCTACTCTACCTCTGATAAAACAAGAATGGAACAAGGTAAAAACAAATATTGTTTTCATGATGAAATAGAGAGTCTCTTCTTTCATTTGAGCTCTTCAGTGTTTTCAGAGTCATAGCACAAAATATTCTGTGGGTCTAGAAATATGACTCAAAATGGGTAAAAAATGCTGGCACAAGACACTTTCTGTTTTATAAAACAGCTGGCACTCATTGAATTAAGTTGGAAGTGACAATTACAGAAACCAGACACGTTAGACTTGTTTGTCTATATTTTAGTTGTCCTTATTTGTTTGCACTGAGGTCCACTGTTAGTCTTTCTAATGTAGTTTCTCTGTGCTAGACACATGCGGTCATTCCCATAAATTAACTATGATTTATTTGGAAGCTTCAGCATATTTAGCCACAGAGTATGTGGCTTTGCAGGTTCTTCTTTTCGGTGTAATTTTGCCTTCACCAGATTGTTTACAGTGGAGATACAAACAGGAAAGATGGTAAGTAGACCATCAAGACTGTGAAAGTCAGCCCAGTCCTTTGCATTGGTTGCCTGCAGCATTTTTTCTACCCTGTGTGCATCAGGGAATAAAGAGGCTCAGCAAAACCACACAGCTTTATCCTGGGCTAACAAGGATGTGTGTGTGTGTGTGTGTGTGCATCATGAGACACCTTGGATAAACATCCTGTCTTGTGACATTCGCCGCCTATGATTAAGGATCTTAAAACAAAGGGTAGTATAGTGGGATTAAAAGTTACACTTAACTGCAGTGCACTCTCAGAGCTATTTGTTCTTTGAGAGCAAACGCTTCATTGTGGGATGGATAGCAGGATCATTTAGACAGGAGGACCAAGGCAACCCCTGGAGGGGTCAAGAGGAAAATAATGCTCCTGTCTTGGTGATGGAATATGCTCTGTTATTGTGAGTGCCAAATTACATTTGGGTTTTGACGAGTGTACTGTATAGCTACCTGAGTTGTGCTCCTGCTCGCTTGCATAAATATAGAATAGACTGCCATATAAGTCTGGCTTGAGAGAAGCAGCAAATGACTTACGGCTCTTCTAATGACGAGCAGTAGGCATGCCAACATGCACTCCAAAAACCAAATGTGACCATTTGGAGACAAATGGAGACACAAACAATGCCCTCAAAAGTTAGGAGGTGTAACCGGATGCAGAATGATGCCAGCGTTTTGTCGAACCTGTTTTCTTTCAAATCAATCTGTCAGTTTCCATTGAATTCAGAACGCTGCCGATGCCTGCTGAAACAAGTCAACAGAGCTTCTATTTTTGTCGGATGTTGGCACACGGCGCATGAATTCAGCACAGAGCAGATCGTGCGGGACAGGAAATCGTGTACAGACACAAAGTTAAACATCCGCTTTATTTCCAAAATAAAATAATCCGTGTTTGCGGCAGATCGTATAATCGATTTCCTTCTACTCAGTGGACGCAGGGTGGTTCTCTTTCACTGACGCTCCACTACAACTCGCTACATCGGGCAATTATACGTGAATTTGCAAGATCTCATTAGTCAGCAGGTGCTGGTGGGTATTATGGGACGTAGAGTACATAGAGACAACGTAGAGTAAATCCAAGGCACAGAGAACCGCAAAACAAACAGCAGAGACACATCCAACAGAACTCCACAGTATCATGGCATCCATTTTTCATTTACATGTCAAAATGACATGAAATAAGGCTGAAATCATCCATACAAAGACTCTTAATTATCACACAGTGGAAGACAGAGAAACTAGAATCCAAGGTTGGAACTGAAACTCATTTCTGAAGCCCCGCAATAACGCCTGACTTTGTGAAAGCGTATCAAGCTCGGTTTTTCATTGACACTGAATCAGAGGTGTTGATTCAACCCCATGATGATTTATGACGCTGTATAATTAAATGGTGCTGTTTTGTGGAGAACTGAGTGAAAAATTACAAAAAAAGACATTGTTTAGATGACGTTCATACTGCCACGCCCTACCTCACATACATTCACATCTGTGCAGATGTCTGCATCGGCTCTGTGCAGGCATGCATGTCTACTGTCTCACAGGTGTAACCACAACTTGAAGCTTTATTAAGGCTTCAGTGTATTTTATTTTTCGACAATATGCATGTGAACGGTTGTGTGTGAAGGCACAGAATAATTATGTGTGATACACTCAGCTGTGTTTCTGGTAGTTTCATTCGCTTTTATCTGATAGCCAAACACACCATCTAATATAATAAAAGTAGCCAACTAATAGCAGAATCAAGCTGGCAATAAAAGTTTGTTTAGAGAAAATGTGAGTCACCGCAACCGTGAGAGGTCCTTGAGCATGCAGCCATAAATAACCACTGAAAATATGATGCAGTTTGGTGCAGCAGTTATGTGAGATTAGCCATGGACAGCCACAGATACACGCTACTGCTCTCATAATCTCTTGGAGGAGATACAAATGTAAAAACACACCCGTTGTTCAAACCGTGGCAATGAGTGTGAAAAAAGACATCATGCAAAACTGAAACAAGTGTTTTTTGCCGCTGGCGCTGACACACTTACGTTCCCAGGATCTCTTTGAAGTCATACTGATCCTTCACATCCGTGGTCTTCTTTTTCCAGGCATG
This sequence comes from Synanceia verrucosa, assembly GCA_029721515.1. Lineage (NCBI taxonomy): Eukaryota > Metazoa > Chordata > Actinopteri > Perciformes > Synanceiidae > Synanceia > Synanceia verrucosa. The sequence goes on along the minus strand of CM056552.1, from coordinate 5,623,780 downwards.
GCAATCGTCACCCAGCGGCATCTTCCTGGTGTTACGGTCAGAAACAATACTAGTGAAGAAACAAAGGGGATAAAGAGGAGAAGCTCAATTCCAGCAGTTTCACCATTTCCATGCCTCACCTGATGTAAATACAACACTGCGCTGCTAACATTTCAGAGTACTTTGGGTTGGGGTTGATGACTGGAGAGCACAAAGTCACACAGTGAACTCACTAATTGTTTAGCACATAAGGAAAAATTCTCTTTAACACGTTCAGGCATTGAACTTACCAGCTACAATATTACGTGTAGCTTGACGAACACAATGTACATGTGTCTCATGTGGTTTAAGTATGCAGGAAGTCATGCTTCTCTAAAATAATTCTCAGGCGCAAAACATATCGTATGACACAGGATACTGAACACAGTCTCTGGCTGCTTTTCATCTATCACACTGAAATACTTTACATGAAAGGTAAATACATGGTCATTATTGTTTATGAGAATCCTGCAACTTTAGGACCTGGCGTTAATGTATGGCATTTCTTTTCTTTATTCTGGCATGTTATTCTGAAGAATTATGTCCTGCAGTCATGTTCGAGCATCTTTATGATCAGCAAGAGTGGAATTTATGGTAGAGCGGACTAAAAGTCACGGTCAACTTCTACTGAGTTAATAAGTAAACAGTGATTCACCTGTTTATTTCACAGCCAAGCAGTGGAAGAGCTGCACAAAACTCTGGTGCTTAACGTTGATGTAACAATGGTATTGTCTCTGTTGAAATGTGAGCCAGTGTTTGAAAAAGTACACCAAAGCTCAGGAGCACATCGGTCTATAAAATGTCAGCTTATCTGTAACATGTGTCTGTGAAACGCTCAAGTTTAAATCAGGAGACAAGCTGGGCCAAATCAAAAACAATCCTACCTTTAAGAGTAAAAGACAGTGCTAATTGTACTTGTGCTCATAATTTTTGAGCGTTGGGATGTTTGTCCTCACCACCCTCTGAAGAGTGATCGCAGAGAACCCTGCTGTCACAGCTATCATCATCTAAACCCAGAAAGTGGCTATAACTCAGGACTAAAATAGCCCCGCTCATCTCAGCGTGCCTCGCTCCTCCTCTGTTCCTGCTGCCTGCCTGGCAACTTCACAGTCCGTCTACATGACATGATGTAACGTATTGTTCTGGACTGTTCGAGAGCCATTTCACCAACTACTTCATGAAACAGCACAATTAATCGTGTCCTCATTAGTTCAGAGTCATTTAAATACTGCAAGTTAGCGTCAGACATGGGTGGGCTTAACACTGCTGATATCTCAGAGTAAATGCTCATAGGACACACACACACACACACACACACACACTAGCCCTTCATTAATGTCAGAAGTTGGCTTCATACGTGTCTCCATGGAAACCCAAAGGCGCTGCTATGGTATCGGAGAGTCGACACTGAGTTAGTGTCTAATGGCAGCTATAAGGTGGAAATCATTCTGGTCACCTCAATGGCTGGTTAGTTTAATAATAACAATAATAATAAACAAAATAACAAAAAATTAAGAGCAAACACATACATGGTGTGTGGTTACTGGACATGGATTAGAAGGACATATCATACACACACAAGAAGCAGTGAAAAATGATATAACCTGATAACATACAGACAAAAATCTGGTAGAAACTCACTGAACAATGGACCCAAAAGCAGTCGGGACAACGCTCACAGCATGAGCATTTCAATTCGTATCATTAATTATTTCCTCCACAGCATTTTGCATGTCATTTAAAGCAAGTGAAGGAAGTCTCTCTAAAGGTGGCGTGACAAAACAGCATGCAAAGTTTCTGTGCTTTGGGGAAGCAGTAAGAGGAAGTCCAATCTAAATGTGTGTGAAAGTTTTGCTGGTAAATCTTCAGCGTTGGAGCCTAATAACTACTGTAGGGCACAAACAAACAATACATAGTAGACGGTAACTCTACGCCTCAGTGCACCTACAACTTGACACCAGTCTCTTTCTTTGAGAACTGAGGATCTATTACCAGTGAGCATGATTTTTTTTCCCCCCTCCCTCAAATGTTTTCACTGAAAAATTCTCTGGACTGAGGTCAATGTCTACAGTATCTGAAAATACAAAAGAACACAGGCCAGTTTTTCCAGTGATTATCTAATATCCGGTTACACGAACATCGGGTGATCACAGAAATATTTTAGGGTAATTATGCAAATAATCTTTGATTAATTATTGATTAATTAACTATTTGAGAGCCAGCCATTTCATAAAACAGAAAGTGTCTTGTTCCAGCATTTTTGCCCATTTTGAGTCATATTTCAAGACCCACAGAATATTTTGTACTATTTCTCTGAACACACTGAATAGCTCAAATGAAAAAAGAGACTCTCTGTTTCATCATGAACAAAATGCTTGTTTTTACCTTGTTCCATTCTTGTTTTATCAGAGGTAGAGTAGAGGACTCTTTCACCAAAATCACCACTTTTTGTCCAGATTCAGTTTGTTTTGCTCTCTAATCTCGATCGTTTTCACATCCTGTTTTGATCTCTGTGGTGTATACCGTCTCTTTATGCTCTGACTACATCTCCCAGAAGCCCCAACATTACTCACAGGCTGCAGGAGACTGCGATTGGTGCCACTGACGACTTTCACCATCAAAGTGTTTTTTTCTGCAGTGGGTGGCTGATTGTGGTCTCCCACAGCCTGTCAGTAATTTTGGGGCTTCTGTGATTTGTAGTTAGAGCGTAAAAAGACAGTATACGCCACAGAGCTCAAAGCAGGAAGTGAAAACGATCCAGATGAGAGAGCAAAACGGACGGATTCTGGAAAAAAGTGGTGATTTTGTTGAAAGTGTCCTCTACTCTACCTCTGATAAAACAAGAATGGAACAAGGTAAAAACAAACATTTTGTTCATGATCAAATAGAGAGTCTCTTCTTTCATTTGAGCTATTCAGTGTTTTCAGAGACATAGCACAAAATATTCTGTGGGTCTAGAAATATGACTCAAAATGGGCAAAAACATTGGAACAAGACACTTTCTGTTTTATAAAGCGGCTGGCACTGAAAGAGTTAAGTATAAATATCTATCATTTCCTGATAACAGCTACTTAAATTTGAACATTTGCTTGATTTTTCCAATTTCAAGTTGACATAACACAAAACACTGATTGAATCCCATCAAAAAGAAGCTATAAGCCAGTGCTTTATGCTCTGTGCATTTTTAATATTTCACAGACTAAATGATTAATTGATGCATTAAGAATGACTAATAGGTGAAAACAGTGCACCTTTACAGGCTACAGTAGTAACCTTAAGGCTAAAATCACTGCAACAGCACAAAACCATTTGGAGGAAACACTAAAGCCAAAGAGAAACAGTGAACACCGCTCACATACTGCTTGTTTGTAGCATCGCACCTTGCTCATGAGGAGATTCATGTTGAATCATGCACTGGGAATGCGTAGTATCGAGCATCAAAGTCATTTAATCTTCAAAGTAACTTAAAATCTACGAATGCATCAATGCTTGCTGGTCGCGGGTTGTGTGTTCATTTTTAGAAATCTACAGGAAAACACCAACATGCACCCTAATCTCCTTCATCAACACTTGGATTTCATTTCAAAGGGCACAACCATGAAATAGCACATTTCAATGACAACGCTGAGCAAGGGGGTCTGTTTTTGCAAACAGGCAAATGCTAGAAACAGCAGAATAAGGTTCAATTCAAGACACTTAGGGGCAGATAGGGACAAGTTTAACAGTAGAAGACAAAAAGAGACACATGCAGGTATCGTATGAGCATGTAGAAGGCTAAAAACAGCCCCTCCATGTCCACTGATGACGTGACTTTTGGCCAACAGGTGACAAGAAGCTGCTCAAAAAAAAAAAAAACCCAACCCAAGAAGCAGAAGGATTGAGGAGGCTGGAGACGGGGAGATGATCACATTCCTTGACTAGTACTTGACATGCAACATTCATCCTTATTTGAGGTTTACACAGAAAGAGAGTCGCTGTACTCACTGGTTTCCCATTCCTGTGATGTGCAGTGGACAGAAGAAACACACACACACACAGGTACACACGACCACAGTTAAATGTGACGAAATGACATGTGGTTATGGTGTTAGGGTGTGAAACTGAATTTACAATGGTGATAAAACTTTTACCACTATGCACACACAGACAAAGAGTCAAAGACAACAAACAGACTGACTTATGAAGCTAAAACCAACCAAACTCTTAATCACATTCACTGATTTTCTTTTAACTGTAGATGACTCAGGTTAGTTTAGAAAAAAAAACAACTGTCAAATATTAATTTGAGCTCCCGTTTACTTCCATTATTTCACAGCAGAAAATCTACGGCACAGAGCCAAGTTAAGAACAAAGGCCTAACTCATGTCTACAGACCGCATTCCTGTTGAAGCAGATTCACTAAAGACAAACAGTTTTCCTGATGATTTGGTTTTACGGCTTATATTTGGGGATTTGTAAGATCAGGCGTATAGCGACACCTCTGATCTTTTAGAGCTGCAGAAGTCAGGACCTTCCTCAAAAATCTGAAGACCAAAGCTGATCATTCATTTTCACGTCCAGCTGCTCAGAGTTTGGATCATATTTCATACAGTACACAGCATTTTTGAAGGGCAGTAACCCCCTTTCTTTTTTTTTCTTAAACCTAGCTTCATTGTTTCTTAGGAAATTTGGCGTATCAGGATAAACTTGTAATCTACAGTAAACACATGTGGGTCAAAGAAGCCTGTGAAACACACATCCAGTCACACATCTAGTAAAACAAATTCATCGGGTCAAACAGTTGAACTTATAATTGATCCCAGGCCTCTAGTAGTGGGCGTTTTCCTGCAAACCATGAAAACAGAGAGAGCAGTGGAGCAGCAGTATAAACTATATAATTAATATACACCACTGCTTCCTGTACATATAAGCAGCATGGCCCTGTCCCTGGATCCATCAACCCTGTGCATCCACTGGCAAACAGAGATTTACTAACAGCGGTCTAATTGGTCAGCTGGTGTCAATGACGCACAACAAATCTCCTCTTAAAGGCAGCTTATTAATTGATAAGAAGACAAGATCCCATAGACAGAGGAGGTGAGGAAGTGTGTGTTTGAGAGAGAGAGAAGGAAGGAAGAAAGAGCTAAAAACACACACCTTCATGCCATTTCTGCTGTGGATATGCATAATAACAGCACAGACACTCAGTAAGTTATTTATATATTTATATTTAGCCGTATACAAACTTAACAATTCACAGAGCAATCCAGTCATACTGGTTTGTGTGGAAGCTTTCACATTCATCCTGCAGCTTCATTAACAGTCAGCTCCTCTGTGGGTGAATGACAGGACATCTGCATAACCAGACTGACAGCTAAACTCAGCTTTTATGACCACTTTTAAAACTCATTAAATCTCCTTTTAGAGAGATAAAAAAAAAAGAAAAGCCCACTTGAAGAGGAGTAAAGCAGGTTTACGTCAGCTTAACGTTACTGATAAATGTTGCCAGGGAAAGAGCCGTCAAACAAACAGTAGGAGCCCTCCAGCTTTTAACAGACAGGATTAAAGTTGGTGTCCTGGCAGTGTGGCAGCAGAGCTTCCTACCTGAGATTAAACAGTCTGCAGGGTCCAACAGCACAGTCCTCAGTCCGTCCGTCCGTCTCTACAACTCGCTGCTCTCTCACAGGAATCTCTTCTTGGCAGCCTCACCAGCAGCGCTCATCCTGACGTCACCAGGGCAGGACAGCCAAAGGACCAATCACAGCTCGAGCTGCGGCGCACAGGTAAACAGTTCCGCTATTGGTCACGTCACTGAGGATAGAATAGAGTAGAAAATTTTTTATTGATCCTTCATTTGGGGAAATCCAATTCGTACAGCAGCGTGGACAAGTTATAGTAAGAAAAAAAAACAAAAAACAACAATAAACAACAATAATGGAATAATATTATAAGTAATAAACATAATAAATACTTACAGTATGTTCTAAATAAAGAAAAGATATTGTTTTTAATAGCAAATTAAATAACATGAAAATGAAAATAAAATGTATTATTGCTATTTAGATTATGGATAAAATGTATAAATTGCATAAGTATACTAACAGACATAAAATAAAACAAAACATAATATAAACAAGAAGAATTAAATAATTAATAATAATAATAATATGTACAGCATGTACTTTAAAAGAAAAATAAATAGAATCTTCAATGGTAAATGAATTAAAGATAAAGATGTCTTGTTATTATTTAGACGGTGACTATGACTTGACTGAAATTATGAAGTATAAAAATACAAAAATAAAACAGTTATTCTTGTATTGTGATCATAAATGACAGAAATGGCCATGACTGTGATCAGCCTTGGAAAAAAAAGGCTTGGAGGCGAGTTGCAAGTAGTACATGAGTTTTGTGACACTAATAATAGACTTGCAGTTGCAGGTGTCAACACTAAAACTCTGGACCTCCTTGATCACTTATTGAAGATCTATCAAAGCTCATATTCACTGAAGTGTTTTTATCCTGTGTCATGCTGCAATTCCATACACATCAGCTTGTCTGTGATATTTATTGTGTATGATTTACATTTCCACTTCATTGCATTGCATTTATATTATACACATAATAAATATCTGCGTTTGTCTGAATTCCCCCTGGGAACAATAAAATCTAATCTGTATTTGTGGGAAAGTGTGTATCGTGATAGAAAAAAACACGACAAACTTACTGTTACTTATTTGTGACGTTGCTTCAAAATAAATGTTAGAAGATTTGGATACAGTGAATTTGTGCAGCCTCAGTTTGTGGTGGTCTCGTGCTCTATCTAGTGGAGTAAAACAGGGAAGATTACGGAAACAATCTGCCTGAAACATAAATGACACAGTCATACTTACAGCATCTAGTTGTAAAGACTGCCAATGGTACCGCAAACGTTTTGATTATATACTGTACTATTCTAGCATTTTATTTTTATTAAAAGGGATTCACAGATAATCGCGAATTGCCAGTGAACATTTGTAAATTTGATCTTTCCTTAAGCTCTTATCAACCTTTTTTCGTGGCAGACGGTGTGGCGTGTCCTGGCAGGAAGAGCAGATATAAGATAAGATAAAACTGTGTTCATCCCGAGGGAAATTCTTTCACAACAGTTGCCACACACAGCAGGAAAAAGTAAGACGATTTAAAAAGAATATAAATAAGTATATATAGTGCAGAATATTGCAAAACTAACGATATAAGCAATCCAACAATATAAGAACAGGTGTACAGGTGTAACTCATACAGTAGCTTTAATGAAGGAAAAGTGCATCACATTTACATGCAGCTTACCAATTGCAAGGCTATGTGCGTGCTGGCTAAAATAAAATGTTTCAAAATGATTGAATACACCCAGGGCTCTTTCTTACAACAACTGGCATTATAGTTTCAATTCCAGGTAAGAAACAGTAAAACTATGTTTTTAATTTTTATACGTCTGTATGTGTAAATAAAGACTGTATCAGCATGTAGCAGGTGTTAAAAATGAACCTCCTCTTGCTGGTTGTCCTTATAGTAAAGTTGCTGTCGTGCCTACATGCAGCCGCTGGGTGGCGCTGCAGTGTCCGCTGCGCTGTGTTTCTTGCTTGGACCCTCTTGCTATCGTCGGCTCTTTGAGCTGACAGTTGCCTAGTGACGAAAAACTATCGACTGCTACTGATTTCCTGCGTTTTCAAAATCTCATCGCTGCCACTGAGAGCCAAGTTTCCCTGAACAGATTTCGCAGTTTGAGCTCCTCAGCGGTTGTTTGGGACACCATGAAACCGTTAATTTTACCATGAACGCCGCGTAGAAGGTTTTCCGGCGTTCCCGGTGATGAAGAATGATGAATAATTACGTTTTCATCAGGGTCGTCGGGAAAGGGAGCTACGGGGAGGTGAACTTGGTGAAACACAAGGCAGACAGAAAACAGGTGAGGGGGAAAAAAGTGGCCTTTGTGTGGAGTTCAGTGCAAAAATAGTCCTAATAAACAACGTGGAATTTTAGCTTTATGAAAGACCCAGCTAAGCTTCAACTAGCGTAAAGTTAGCTAAAGTAGGCTAAAACCTCACAGATTTGTCTACGCTCCCGTATTTATGGAGCAAACACGATTCACTGGAAGTCATATGGTATTAAAGATCCAAGTGTGACAGCTGATAAAAGTTGATTTCTGTCTGCACTGCTCTCCACAGAGTCCTTGGCCTGAGGCAATAGGAACAATTATTTGAAACCACTCAACCTTTAGCTGGATAATTAATACTTCTAACCAAATTGTTGACTGTCATCCTCCTCCTGTAGAGGACGTTTTGCAGTTTGAGCTGTAAGCTGTAAAACGACAAAAATGTTTCAGATGCAGAGCTCATCAAACTTTTTGTTAGATTATGTGTGTATTCATATGAATGTGAGGTAAAGCTGAGTTCACGTCATTGCAGTCTGGCTGGAAATGCATCAATACTTTCATCCTATAGTGGCTTTGCATGTTTTGGTTTCTAAATTAGTTAATGTTTCCAAGTGCAGTGTTTTGAGAGTGATCATGCATTTATCTCATTTCCCCCCCAGTATGTAATTAAGAAGCTGAATTTAACCACCTCCTCCAAGCGGGAACGGCGTGCTGCAGAGCAGGAGGCACAGCTTCTGTCCCGGCTGCGACATCCCAACATTGTGACATACAGAGAGTCTTGGGAAGGAGCTGACTGCCAGCTGTACATTGTGATGGGTTTCTGTGAAGGCGGTGACCTTTATCATAGACTCAAACAGCAAAAGGGTGAACTGTTACCTGAGAGACAGGTGGTGGAGTGGTTTGTCCAGATAGCCATGGCACTCCAGGTATTGATTGAAGGCCGTGCAAGGTCAGACATTTATTTTCTTTATACAAGCACGAGACTGCTTCTGAAGTCACTGTTGTGATTTTCCGTTGCAGTACCTGCATGAGAGGAACATACTTCACCGGGACCTTAAAACACAGAACATTTTCCTGACCAAGACCAACATCATCAAAGTTGGAGACCTTGGCATCGCACGAGTATTGGAGAACCAGAATGATATGGCCAGCACCCTCATAGGGACCCCTTACTACATGAGCCCAGAGCTCTTCTCTAATAAACCCTATAACCACAAGGTATTATGGTTGATGGCTCTTATTATGTGTGTTTTATTGTCATAGGAACTGCTTTACCAATAGATGTTATTTGTTTCTAGTCAGACGTATGGGCCCTGGGCTGCTGTGTGTATGAAATGTCCACACTGAAACATGCCTTCAATGCCAAGGACATGAACTCACTGGTTTATCGCATAGTAGAAGGAAAGGTGAGTTTCAGCTTTTACATAGGTTTCATTAGATATTCTGTTATTTGGGACATTATTTATGCTTTTCCTTATCATCTGTTTGCAAACAAACATGCAGAGATGCAGCCAAAGTCAAAGTTTTGTTGCTGGGAGTCCAGTAATTGAGTCTAGTTAATGCACATTACACCCTCTTTCTAAATCCTGATAACATGTTTCTCTGTTTTTCTCCTCAGCTGCCACAGATGCCCAGTAAGTATGATTCTCAGCTGGGAGAACTGATCAAGAGCATGCTGTGTAAGAGACCTGAAGACAGGCCTGATGTCAAACTTATCCTCCGGCAGCCCTACATCAAACGACAAATTGCAATGTTCCTGGAGGCCACTAAAGAGTAGGTGGCACTGACAGCATACCAGACCACCTTGCTGTTATTTCTAATTTATTCTATGCAAAACTCATTTATCTATAGTATATTGGAATATTTCTTCTACAGTCAGACATGTGTTTCTATCCCCTTTTTGTTGCTCCTCTGCCACAGTGAGCTGTTGGCTTTAAATAACATTTAACTTAATGTTACACATTTAGTAATATAGTTTGATTTGATTGTTAACTAGAAAAACTGCCAAGTCAAGAAAGAAAGCTGCTGGTGGAAGTGGTGATAGTCGACCCAACAGTGGACCATCTGCAGTCACATCTCAGCCAAAACCTGAGAGAAGTCCCCAGCCTGAACCTCCAGCCAGAGTGAAACGAGTGAGTGACCGGAGGATATCAAGACTGATTTAACACAGACAACTCTATCATAACACCATGATATTTTAGAATTGTCACTTATTGAAATATAACTCCTATTCCTCCGTATATTATGATGCCATTTCAGAATGAGGAGGATTTTTTTTATTTGAATAGTGCCCTGTCAATATGTCCATTTCCGTATTTTACTGCATTTTTTGGCCAGTATTGACCAAACTGGGGCAATTATAGTATAATTAATACTAACAACACTAGGCTGCTGTGCTGAGCAAATAGTAACCAATAGGAACAACTGGTATGAATATTTGTAAGTGAAATATTGTATTTCTATTTATATAGAATCAACAGATAATCTAGAATGTCCCTGCAGCATTGTCTTGAAATTTGTATCATAAATTACATTGCATCCAGGTTTTCCTGGATCAATCAAAGCAGTCCTGAATAAGTGTCATGTGGTGAGATAGATGTCAAAACCAGCCCAGTGGATTGCTCATTACTGTCCAGATGACTTAAGCTTATTCAATTCTGTTTTCTCTTCACTCTCAGAAAGAAGAGAAATCTCAACAACATAAAGTTCATAATGGTGTCTCAGATTGTACTCCGCTCCATACACCTCGGCCACCCAAACCACCTTCACCTGATGCTCTCAAAGTCAGCGTCGCATCCTTGGCAACCATCAGCAACATTAATATTGATGTCCAACTGCAGGAGGATGAGGACTTGGTGAAGAGACAGGTGCAAGGGCCCCAGTTGGTTGTGTCACACCATCATGCAGGTAATGACCTTGTGACTCACAGTGAATACAAAGACAGCAAGGGGAGAGGGAAACCAGATCCCTCTCCCCCTCCTTCCTCCACTAAGCCCCCTATGAAGTCTGGATCAGGTGTTGGCAGTCTGGGATCAGACGAGAGGAGGGCATCCAGTGGACTGTTAGATATTCATCAACAGGCCATGCCAAACCCAGAGGATATATTTTCCATCTGTGGGGAGAAAGTGTGTGTGGATGATAAGGATGATACTATGGAGTTACTAAAAGAGGCTGAAATGCAAAATCCAGAGCTGGAAGTGGAGAGAGATGGTACTTTGTCTATCTGTGAGAGGTCGTCTTCACACAAATCTAATAGAGAAAATACTGAAGTGAAAATGGACAATAAAAGTGACACCATCACCCTTCTCAAGGAAGCTCCGCCACAACAACATATCTCAGACATCCAAGTAAGTGCTTAGTGGTAGAGT